>CAMZMU010000042.1:37947333-38502824 GCA_947311845.1 Poa pratensis
TGAAGTTGGACTTGATCTTTGTTATAAACATGTGAAATAGGGAAAAGAAAAGCCCCCGACACTTTCTCTGGAGACGACGAATAAGAATCTACAAAATGATGGCTCCTGAGCTAGTTGAGCAGTATACAAACATCAGCCTTGGAGAAGAAATAGAGATGTGTGATTTTAAACTTGCGCTCAAGGTCTTGCGGAAGAAGATCCTTAGTTTGGATTTTCAAAACTCCTTACATGTTCATGATCCACAGAATGCTTTTCAGTACTTGGAAGTGCTGTACAGATTACGGCAACTTTCTGAAAGGTTAGGTAATTTGGACCCTGGTGGAGAAGCGAAAGAACACAAGGAACTCACTGTATATGCTAATGACCTTTTTGAAATGGCAATGGCGAGGCTTGAAGAGGAGTTTGTTTACCTTCTTACTTACTACAAACAACCATTAGAACAGGAACTTCTCTCCTTCCGTTCTACAGAGGATGGCAGCACAGATGAATTTTCATGCAGCTCATTCAATGAGGAACAAAGTGAAGGGAAATCAACACAAACTGGTAGTAGCGGAGGATCCGAATATTTTGTGTCTGATTTGATTCAACCTGGTGCGCTCTCTGCTGTCAAGTCCATTGCTAACTTCATGTTCCTGAGTGACTACAGTAATGAGTGTTGCCAAGCATATATAAATGCACGACAAGGTGCAATCGATGAGTTTGTTGGGTCTCTTCACATCGACAAGCACAGTATAGAAGAACTTCTGAACACTAAATGGAACAAACTGAGCTCATCAATAAAGAGGTGGAACCGGGCAATGAAGTCTTTTGTCCGAGTGTACCTTGCAAGTGAGAGGCGCCTTAGCAGTCTCGTCTTTGGCGAGCTTTCAGAATCAACTGTAGACTTGTGCTTCTATGAGATCTCATTTAGCTCGGTCATGCAGCTCCTGAGCTTTTACGAATCGGTAGCAATTGGAGACCCTAAACCAGAAAAGCTTTTCCGTATTCTTGACATGTATGAAGTCCTAGATGATCTGCTTCCTGAAGCAGAGTTCTTGTTTCAGGAAGGGGGCAGTGATATGGTTTTAACCGAGTATAATGAAGTCCTACTCCAACTGGGAGAATCAGCGAGGAAAACATTTACAGAATTCAAGTATGCCATCCAATCATACACGTCATCCAGTGCAGTTCCTAGTGGTGCGGTGCATCCCCTTACAAAGTATGTTATGAATTATATAAAGGCTGTTACAGTTTACAGCAAAACTCTTGATTCACTTCTCAAGGACACAGATCAAGCATATCATCATTTATCTGCTGACAGTCAGTCCATGCCAAATTCAAGCCCACATTTCACAGCTACAGCATTACATCTGCAGTCTGTTGCTGCAACTTTAGAAGCAAATCTTGAAGCTGGGTCTAGATTGTACAGAGATGGTCGATTACGGAGCATATTTATGATGAACAATATCTGCTATATGGTCCAGAAAGTGAAGAACTCGGATCTCAAAAGCTTTCTTGGTGATGACTGGATCCGGACGCACAATCGAATGTTTCAGCATCAAGCAACACACTATGAGCGGGCATCGTGGAGTCACGTCCTTTCTTACCTTAGTGATGATGGCTTATCTGCTGCTGGAGATGCTGCTTCCGTAAAACCATTAGGGAAAAGTTCAAGAATTTCAACCTATCCTTTGAAGACGTTTATCGAGTTCAGACAGCATGGTCTGTCCCGGATGACCAACTCCGTGAAGATGTCAGGATTTCCATATCACTGAAAGTTATACAGGCTTATAGAACATTCTTGGGAAGGTACTCTTCCTTCCTTGATGGCACGAAGCAGAGAGATCGTTACATAAAGTACAGGCCTGAGGATTTGGAGGAACTTTTGCTGGATCTGTTTGAAGGAACTCAAAAATCGTTGCAGCATGCCTGCCGAGCTTGAAGCTAAAAGCACAGTTATTCTTGGAGAGAAGTCACGCTGGCTGTAATTTTAGTTTTGTATCATTTTTTTAAAATGGCATTGCTTAGTTCTTGTATTATGTCCACGCTCAGAAGAATGTAAATTGTTGATGCTTTGTATCAGAAGTCGCATCATTTTCTTCATGGCAACTATGGTTCCTACAGCTAGCGGTTTGTGGTAGGATAGAGGACATGTGTCGCACTCTTGGATTACGGTCTACGGCCAAAGGTTTGTGGTAGGATAGAGGACATGTTGTCATGGGACGGGCATATTTTTGTTTCGTTCTCTTTTGTAGCTCATTTGTTCAATATTGATGTTTTTCTTTGTTTTCAATAATTTATCAGGATTGCTAATCTCCATTATATGAGAATTAGCTTATAGCTGGGTCAGCTTCTTAGCCATTAGTAGATGTTGCACAGACACTCATGTTGGTTAGGTGCAACCCTGATTTTTCTTTAGTTATATTGTGGTTCCAACAACTCCAGAAACTTTTTTAGCTGCACCATGGTTCCAACAAAATTTTTTTAGTTGCACTATGGTTCTGCTGATCTTTTTTCTTCAGTTATATTGTGGTTGCAACCATTTTTCTTCCATTTTTAGCACTGATTAAATTCAGTTAATTACATACTGGGTGTAACTGAAATTTTCTTTTCAGGCCGTGGGTGATGCCATTCCACAAAGATTCAAGTTAGTTCCCGGTCGAATGAGAGCTAATGAGTCCCGCAAAAAAAAAAATGCAGCCGGGATGTTTTGCTTTCGTTAAAAAAGAAAAAAAATGTCTTAAGAAAATAGAAGAAACTTTAAGTAGTTCTATTGCTGGATCATGGCGTACTCTGTAACTCTGCAATTCGTTAAAAAAAATGAATCAACACATACGTACAGCTATGGCCACCTGTACAGAAAGAATATTAGCCTGAATGAATCTTTGATCCTTGGATCAACATTCGATCAAATTAGCACTACCGCGCACATAATTATTCGCCGTGGCTGGTCATCCGGCGTGCTGATCGTCGCCCTCCTTCTTGAGGTCCGACGGCGGCAGGAAGTAGTCGGAGGTGAGGCCGTACACATTGAAGTCGGCCTCCTCCACCGTCCACGTCTCCTCCAGCTTCCTCTTGTGGTTGACGGAGCCCTCGCCGTAGCGGAAGAGCGTGACGGTGGTTCGGCCGCCGTGCGCGATGGTGACGCCGTCGATGTGGCGGTAGTCGGAGATGACGGACTCCATGCTGGTCTCCCAGAAGATGTTCTCGCTGCGGCGCGCGCCCTTGCCGGACTTCATGCGGAGCAGGTGCGAGTCCTCCAGCTGGATCAGCAGGCCCGTTCGCTGGCTGAAGTAGCCCCACACCGTGTGGTGATGATGTCGAACGCCGCCGCGCTCCGGGCCCGCAGCGTCGCCGCGCTCGCCTCCAGCTTCAGGATGAAGCACTCCTCCCCGTTTATCACCTCTCGCCGATGCACACCGCGTCCGAGAACAGGTTGGCGATCGAGCGCGGGTCCAGACCCTGCACGTACGACATGTATCATACATGCATCGGCGTCGATGGAAAATTGCATGGGTGACGGTTGTGTACCTGGAGGGAGCGGCGGAGGGGGCGGGGAGGGCCGCGGGAGACGTGGGAGTTCTCGGCGGCGGACTGGCGCCAGGCGACCTTGCCGTCGCTGCCGGCGCTCATCTTGTGGCCGGCCATGATGAGCTCGAAGTACCAGACCTCGGGGCACTTCTGCCAGAGCACGAAGCCGCCGACCTCGGCGCGGCCCTGGGCGGCGGTCACGGTCTGGTCGCCGAGGTGGAACTCGGACGCGCACATCCGCACCTTCCCCACGGCGTACATGCTCTGCACGCCTGCAGCGCCGCCTGCCCGCCCGTCGCCGCGATGTACTGCTGCATGATGTACTTGGCCGTCGACGCTTGCTTCATTCCATTCATGCACGCATCACACACAAATCATTCGATCGATCAATCATTTTGTTGTTGTGTACCGCGGGCATGGCATTGGCAAAGACGTTGAGACGACGTACGATGGACGAGTCGCGGATGGAGCGGCTGAAGGCGCGGTCGTGGGGGACGGGGCAGGGGATGAGCGGCGAGCCGACGACGTTGAGGAAGAGCTGGAGCTCGGCGTTGGCGGCGGCCGCGGCGGGGCCGTCGACGGTGGCGCGGTCAAAGGCCTGGGTCCTGAGCCAGGCGCGCATGCTGGCGCCGCCGGCGCCGCGGCGCTTGTCGGCGCCGGGGGCGTTGGCGAGCATCTCATCGGGAATGGGCACCTCTAGCACCGTGTCCAGGGTGTCGTCGCGGTCCACGTTCGGGCACAGCTTCCTCATCACACCTCCACCACCACCGCATCAACGACGATAAGCCACCCGACGCGTTCTGCAGGGAAGACAGGGAGGAGAGGGAAAGAGAGAAACAGGGGAAGGAACGAGAGGTGATGAAGGTCGTGGACATGTAGGAGCAGGCGCCATGCATTGGAACCGAGGAATTGGTGGATCGCGCGGAGACCGGAGGTTGAGGACACGCGGACGGCGTCCATCGTCCATCCGTGCCATACTGCCATGCGTAGGAAACAGAGTTTCCTTTGCATGCTCTGCAACACTTCCTCTGCAGGGATTTCTCCTCTGCTCTGCAACTCTTGGATTTTTTAGGCAAGAGCACTTCGAATTTCGTGGCTAGAAAAACATCACAATTGCGAGGGCCTGTCCCAGTATTTGGCCAAAATAGTGCTAGTACGTGACAGGCCTTGCTAGCACAGCACAGTAGCATCGCATGAAGCTTTTAGGGCTCTTTGGTTCGTAGGATTTTCAATTTTTTTGTAGAGGATTAAATCTTATGATTTTTTTTCTTCGGAAGCCATTTAATTTATTTAGGATCATATCTCACATTAAAAAAATCAAATAGGAATCTCGTAGTATAAACGTAATAGAAAAATATTAGAGAGAATTCCTTATTTGACACTACTTAAAACTTTGGTTCATTATTTGGCCCTGGCAAAAAAATTCTTCCCTATTGGACACTCTAGTTCATTCTGAGCACTATTTTGCTCGATTTATTTTCTACTCTCGGTCGGATGGAGCAGAGGGTAATTTGGTCTGAGAAAATGAAAGCGACGCCAGGACTAACGGGATTGACGGCAGTGGCATATAAGGAAATAATTCTATGTCTAGTGTCAAATAGGGAAGAAATTTTTCCTGGGCCAAATAGGGAACCGAAATTTTAAGTACTGTCAAATAAGGAATTCTCACAAAATAATATAAGGTCTAACCTCATGCAAAATTTATTCACCACAATAAAAAAAAATTACTCTTCCCATAGGATTCAATAAGGCATGCAATCCCAATCATATCGGTTTCATTCTTACATTTTTCCTATACTATGAATCAAAAAGCCCTTAAACGGATCACCGACTGAAACTTTTAAGCCCACGCAAGGTATCCGACAAGGCAACTCAATTTTAAGCTATTTGTTTTGCTAGCATCAGGGAGCCTCACATGCCTTTTAAAATCGAGAAGTAATATACCATCATCGAGCCTACAAGGCAAATAAAAGTGGCAAATTTTGCCCGGGGTTAACCACCTTCTTTTAGCAGATCATAGCATGCTGTTTATGAGTGCAAGTGTGGAGCGAGCGGGAGAAGTAGCTGAATTGCTTTAATCATATTTTTTTTTACTGTAACACCGGCGGGCCAAAGCCAGCCTGAATCTTTTTCTATTAGTTAAACATGGGAACGATTCTTGTACAAAGAGCAGGGGGAGAAAAAGGGAGAAGCTGCTAGGGAAAGACTACGGGGGGTCGAAGGTGGCACACCACGCGACGAGTAAGTTTTTGATTACAACGGAGTTACAATGATGAGACCATAGCCTAACGTCTTCAGTGCATCGGCGGACCACGAGGGAGATTGGTTCATCGGAGTTGTTGAAAATCAGAGCATTCCGGCGCTTCCAAATATTCCACATGATTGCCGTGAAGATGGTGGCCTTCGCATAGGAGTCAGCACGAGAAGTCCAAAGATCATCGAGATCCTGGGCGGACGAGGGGATGTCCGGTAATCCAAGAGCAGCCCAAGCCTCTTGTGCATGGTGACAACGAAGCAGCAGGTGTTCGACGCCCTCGTCGAGGGGGCATGACGGGCAGGTAGCAGACGAGGCGATCTGGTGCCGGAAGCGGCGCTCGTTCGTTGGGATGCGTCGGCGCAGCACCAACCAGTTGAAGACCTGACAGGTTTTTGGAGCAGCGCTGCGCCAGATAGTCATACCCTGCAAACCAACCTGCACAACATTCTGCACGTGCCTAAAAGCATTGACATAGTAGCTACGGTTAGAGAGTTTGTTGTTCGTAAAGCGGCACAGTTCAGCAGTGGCGACGCCCGTGAGGCGGGAAACCAAGTGGGATGTAACTCCCTCGGAAACAGCCACGTGGACGTTACAATTTGGACGCGTGGAGTGGGAGAAGAGGGCGGGAAATCTTGTGGCGAGGGTGGTAGATCCAAGCCAGCAGTCCAACCAGAATGAGGTTGACTTGCCGTCCCGGACAGAAACAGAGGAAATGGAGCGAAAGGTGACGAGAGTGGTAGCAATCCCTTTCCAGGTCGGCGTGTCGAGGTGGTGGTTGTCCCCAAGGTCCCGAGATCGAGTCCACCCATAGAAACGACGGAACCAGCAGCCCCAGGGAGGAGATGAGTTGGAGTGGAGTTTTGAGAGGAACTTAGAAAGGAGAGCAGAGTTTTAGTGAGGGAGGGAGAGCACTCCGAGCCCTCCACGGTCTTTGGGTTTACAGACCTCAGGCCAGGCGACCTTGTAGTGACCACCGGAGCAGTGGTCTTCCCCCGTCCAAAGGAAAGCACGACGCCGTTTATCAATTGCTTCAATAACCCCTTTTGGCAGAAGCCCAGCACCATGGCGTGAGTCAGGAGAGCGGAGAGAACAGAGTTAACCTGAATGAGGCGATCGCCGATGGGAAGTGAGCGACCTCTCCATCCCGAGGTGTTTATCACTTTTGCAGATGATAGGAGCAAAGTCTGAAGCTCGAAGTTTGTGTGTGGATAGACGAAGGCCGAGATAAGTCTGGGGGAAGGAGGACATCGAGCAACCGAAAGTAGTAGCCATGGGGGTGGCCGAGTCAGCAGCGACCTGATGGGAACAAAGGTGCTCTTGTGGTAATTGATGTCGAGGCCGGTAGCACGGGAGAACTCTTGGAGGAGGCTCTTCAAGTTGGCCACATGCTCGGGGATGGCGTGAATGATGATAAGGGTGTCATCCGCGTAGTGAAGAATGGGGCAAGGCAGATCATCGACTAAAGGGTGAAGCAAAAGTCCGTCACGGGAGGCTTGAAGCAGCAGCTGCTGCAGAACATCCGCGACAATGTTGAAAAGGAAGGGGGACAAGGGGTCGCCCTGGCGAAGGCCGCGCCGGCATTGGATCCAGCGCCCCGGGACACCATTTAAGAGGACAACAGTTTGGCTGGAGGCATTAAGGTTCCGAATCCAAACACGCCAAAGATCTGGGAAACCTTTTGTCTCAAGCATCAGGTCAGAGAATAAATCTTATCCATTTTATAGCAAAGATTTCCGGAGGTGACACGCAATGCTATGAAAGAAAGACAGAATATATAGACCGAGGCGTTGGCATGCGGGAGGATCTCTCGCTGGTTCTAGACCTCAAGATCACGAAGGTATGGGTGGCATCTGACTGTCTCGGGGTGATTAACGATGAGTACATGGGTCGGTGTAGCAGTGTTATAGAAGAGATTAAATCCAGAGCAACAAATTTCGAGGCACTCTCTTTTGTGCATGAACGACAGAACGAAGGAACTCGAATATGCAAGCACATGGGCTAGCTAGGTCATCTGTTTATCGTGATATTGGTCGACATGTTTGTCTCCTTCAAACGCCAGGCGAATTTTGTATCCTATGAATTCGGCTGAATAATAAAGTGGCGGCTGTTCTTTCCATACAAAAAAAAAATATAGCATCGCATGAATGATGCAAACTGTCAGTGAAGCACCGAAGACTGGAATTTGTGACCTTGAGGCAAATAAATGAAACTCCATACAAACATTGGCTAAATTAACAACATGGAAAGACGTACACAGACAAACGTGAATCCACCAAAGCAACAAAGCGCTGACTGGATCGAAGACGATATCCCTAGATTAAAATGCACTATCTTACTTTACGCTGCTTTACGTGAGATCACTGCACCAAGAAAGCAAGGATGGAGGCAAGGCCGAGGAAAACACGGACGCCAGCACGCGCAGCAGCACCATCGCTGCTCTCGGGGCCTATGATGCTCGCGAAGGGCCGGGCGCGCCGCCGATCGGCGTAGTGAAGCCCCCTCCCATGCTGGGCGTAGCTGGGTTTGTCGAGCCCGGGGAAGAAGAGTTGGTGCCCGTGCCAGCGCCTGTAGCCGTGCCGTTCCCGGTGCTCGTCCCTGCAGCGCTTGCTGTTGCCGGGTACTTGCAGGGTCCGGTGCCTGCACAAGTTACAAATGCACCGTGAGATCGAGGATAGTATTAGCTAAGATGTGTCGACGGCCGATCGATTGGAGATAAGGATCGTTGAAACTAATGAGTAGACAGGTACATACTGGGGTCTGTGGAGGTGAGGGTGGCGGTTCCGCCGAAGTCGCAGGTGGCGCCCTTGGTCTGGCTGCTCCTCTGGTAGTAGCTGTTGACGGCGTAGGAGCAGTGCGCCACCACGGAGTCGGGGCTGTGGCAGCTCCCGCCGGTGGCCACCGGGGTGCAGTCGGCGCCCTGCCGCACGCGTAGTCCAGCGTCTCCTGCAGCGCCGTCTCGTTCGCGTCCGACCTGCACACGCACCACGCCGCGCCTGCACATATATATGAACACAAAACCTGTGTCACAGCCAAGTTCCATGCCATGCCATGCTCTGGAGTGGACACAGGCGAAATCATGGGCGTATCTCTCTCTCTCACCTGATCCCCTGATCGACACGGCCAGCAGGAGAAAGAACACCGGACTCGCCATCATATCGATCGCCAAGGTGAAGGTTTTTCTTTCGAGTCTCTCTCTGGGCAATGTGGATCGAGCTAGCGCGCGCTCTCTTCCTCTAGCTGGGTCGAGCGCTCGACAGTGAAGTAGTGCGGCGTGATGTTTCCTTTGGCTCCGCTTTATATTTGGTAGTCGGCCACGTCTTTTTCCTCTCTTTCCCACCATGCCGCATGGTGTGTCGCCTTTGGGCCGAGCTGACATGTTTCTTAGGCGCGAAGTTTGCGTTCTCGAACCATGTCACACGGGACACCTGTAAGTTTCTTCCGGCTGTTCTTCTAGCCCGGTTTTGCGAGCCACGGTCGTCCTAAGCAAAGGCGCGGCAAAGTTGCAAAGTTGTTTATGTGTCCTGTGGCATGTGCTGCGCTGTTCTTCCTAGAGGTAGTGCTTACTCTTTTGGAGGATAGAAAAGGCAAAGCTATATCAATCATATGATGATATTGTAGACTGGTAGATACCAGATACAATCTTTTGTGGAAAAGAAAAGGGACCATATGTCCTGCACACATGCATGCTCGGTACATCTGAATCCCAGACCGGTGATGCTTTTATCAAGCATCAGTCACACCGCTTATGTGTTGCTGAATGTTCAGCTCGGCCCACTTAAAGTATTTCTTCATCTTCTTTTTTTCAAAGGGAACACATTTGAAATTTTGATCAGATACAGAGAACGAACCCTTTTCCTCTCCTTGTTAAACATGTAATACCGTATATGGTATGGTGTAGTACACCAACCGTATACAGCCCCTATGTATACGCCTTCGGAGGCTTTCCGGCTATATAAACACGAACCCCGAACCCTAACAGGTATCGGTTTCCGCTACATTTGATATGGTATCAGAGCTCTCCTCTCCCACGACCTAGCCGCCGCCGATCTCCACAAAAACCCTAAAACCCAAAACCACGACCTACGACCTACGATCTACGACGACGACCACGACCAACGACAACGACAACTGCCCATGGGCTCGACATCCATGACGACGACCACTGTGGCCTCAATCCTCAGCTCCCCTCCCTCCCAAAAACTCACCCGAGGCAACTTTCTCTTCTGGAAGACCTTGGTGTACCCGGCTCTGCGTGGCGCCCAGGTCATGGATCTGCTCGACGGCACCTGCGTCGCCCCGGCGATGACTTTGGAGGTTGAAGATGAAAACAACAAGAAGATGATCATCCCTAACCCTGCCTACACGGCCTGGGTTGTACGGGATCAAGCGGTGGTGCACTTCCTTGTGAACTCGTTCTCACGGAGATCCTCGCCCATGTGGTGGGGCTTGAAACATCTGCGGCCATCTGGGGGTGATCACCACCATGTTTTCCTCCCAGTCCCACGCCAGGATCAACCAGCTCCGTGGAGCCCTCAACAAGACCAAGAAGCTGATCAAGACGGCCGCGCAGTACTTTGCCGAGATGAAGGGTTTTTGCTCTGAACTCGCTGCGGCCGGCAAGCTGGTCGAAGACGATGAGCTCGTCGGGTACATCCTCAACGGCCTCGACGCCTCCTACAATGATGTGGTTGCCTCTGTCAATGGCAACCCGGGCACAACTTCTGATGATCTGTTCGCCCATGACATGCGCAGTGCGATGCTGAGGAGGAAGCTGGCCATGGCGCCGGCTCGTTCTCTTCGTCGGCCAACATCGCTCGCCGCGACGACCGTCCCCCTCGTGGCGGTGATCGCGGGTCTGATCGCGGCCAGTACGACTCCCGTGGCGATCGCGGTGACCGTGGTCACCGTGGCGACCGCGATGCTGGACGTGGTGACCACAATGTTGGGCGCCGCAATGATGACTTCCAGGGACGCCGCCGTGATGACGGCCGACGCCGTGATGGACCGCGTGACGATCCGCGTCGCAATGATGGTGGGCGCCAAGAGCGCCGTGGTGACCGCGACTGTGGTGACCATGACTGCCGCCGCCGTGGTCGCGCTCCTACACCGTACATGGACATCACTTGTCAGATCTGCAAGATCCGCGGGCATCCTGCAGCGACTGCTGGTGGCGCTACAAGAATGACGATTCAGAGAGCGATGGTGAAGAAGAGAAGGGTGCTTATGGTGTGGATACCAACTGGTACTCCGACACGGGCACGATAGACCACATCACCGGGGAGCTGAGCAAGCTCTCCACACGTGAGAAGTACAATGGACGCGAACGTGTCCATGGTGCTGATGGAAACGGTATGCCTATAAGCCATATTGGTCATTCAACGTTATGCACCCCTTATAAATCTCTGCATCTAAACAACATTCTTCATGTTCCAATGCATCTAAGAATTTGCTATCTATTCATAAACTCACACTAGATAATGATGTCTTTTTTTAGTTTCACCCCTCCTTCATTTTGATTAAGGATCAGGCGACAAGGAGCGTTCTGTTTAAGGGTCCGTGTCATGGTGGTCTCTACCCCTAGTGCCTGTCTCTACGGGGTCGTCCAAGCATGCGTTCATCACAATAAAGCCTTCATCATCTACATGGCATCGTCGTTTAGGGCACCCTTCTTCGTTTGTAGTTCAATAGATTCTTAGAAAGCATGAACTATCTTATACTCCAGAAATAAGTCCTTACATTTGTGATTCGTGCCAACTAGCCGAAAGTCATCAGTTGCCAATCCTGTATCCACTAGTGTATCCACTGTTCCTTTGGAACAAGTCTTCTCTGATGTATGGGGTCCTGCCCCAGCCTCTGTTGGCAAGCACACTTATTATGTAAGCTTTATTGATGATTTTAGCAAATTTACTTGGATATACTTGCATAAGAAACGTTCAGATGTGTATCAAGTTTTCCTTAACTTTCAGCAACTTGTTGAGCGCAAGTTCAATGCAAAAATCATCACCATGCAAACTGATTGGGGGTGGTGAGTATGAAAAACTAAATAGCTTCTTCCAAAAGATTGGTATTACACATCATGTTTCATGCCCCATGCTCATCAACAAAATGGCTCAGCTGAACGTAAACATCGCCACATAGTGGAAGTTGGTCTTGCTTTGCTTGCAAATGCATCTATGCCTCTCAAGTTTTGGGATGAAGCTTTTCTCACAGCCACATTTCTCATTAACTTACTTCCTAGCAAAGTTATCAACTTCGAAACTCCTGTTGAGCGTCTCCTCCACACAAAACCAAATTATGATTCCCTTCGTGTCTTTGGTTGTGCTTGTTGGTCCAACCTTCGCCCTTATAACAAACGCAAATTAGCCTTCCGTTCCACCGTTGTGTTTTCCTAGGCTATAGTCCTCGTCACAAGGGAGTCAAATGTTTAGATACCTCAACAGGCCGTGTTTATATATCCAGAGATGTTGTATTCGATGAGCAAGTTTTTCCATTTGCATCTTTAAATCCCAATGCTGGAAAACGCCTTCGCAATGATATTTTACTCCTACCTACATCATCTACTCATGGGGATGCAAATGTTGATGACTATATGCCTTTACCGTATATTCCTGTTACTAATGATGGCCAGGGTATTGAGGATGAAGCAGCTGAAAATTCCACCCAAAACAGTAAAGAAATGACCCAAAATGATGCACATGTTGATAGTTCATCGCATGCAGAAAACGCCAATAGCGGTGCTGATTCCGAGAGCGAATCTGCCTCGGATCATGCGCCTGATGATCCCCATGCAGATTCTTCTGCAGCGCCACGGCCGCGATCCCGAGGAGGATTCATCGTCTGGCGTGTCTGCGCCACCGTCTCCAGCTGCCTCTCCTGCCCCCGACAATGATCGCGACAACTCGCATGGCGACAGCGACGCTGGCAAATCAGCAACGCCCGCGTCTGATGACGCGCATGACATCAGCCACGACCCCGACATGGACAACGCGCATGGTGACAGTGGCGACACTGGCGACACTGACGTGTCGCCGCCCCCCACTCGCCCATGGCTGCTGGTGGATCTCTGCAGGCCCCAGCCCGGTGCAGTCCCTGCCTCTGGATCTTCTGCAACTGCTTCAATCGTTGCCCCTCCTGAACCTGCACTGCGGACAAGGTTACAAAAAGGTATAACACAACCCATAAAATATAAAGATGGAACAATTACTTATGGTAGACAGCCTAGGATTTATAAAGAGGCAAATTCTGCTCACTATGGCTGCTAACATCCACAGGAGAACCATCTTCGCTCTCCGAAGCTCTAGCACATCCGAAGTGGAAAAATGCTATGGAAGAAGAGTATGCTGCTTTGATGGACAACAAAACTTGGCATCTTGTTCTCCCCAGTCCAAACAAAAACTTGATTGACTGTAAGTGGGTCTATCGTATAAAGGAAAATGCAGATGGTACAGTTGATAGATAAAAGCTCGCTTAGTAGCAAAAGGATACAAGCAAATGTATGGCATTGATTATGAGGATACTTTCAGTCCTGTTGTGAAGGCTGCAACTATTAGAGTGGTTCTAGCAATTTCAGTTTCTAGAGGCTGGAGTTTGCGGCAGCTAGACGTCAAGAACGCGTTTCTACATGGTGTTCTGGAAGAGGAGGTTTATATGAAACAACCACCAGGTTTTGAAAATCCTAATGCTCCCCATCATATTTGTAGGCTTGATAAGGCTCTCTATGGATTAAAACAAGCTCCAAGGGCATGGTATTCTTGGCTTAGTTCCAAGCTTAATGAGTTTGGATTCAAACCATCCAAGGCTGACACTTCTCTGTTTATTTATCAAAAGCCAGGTATCATAATGTTTTTCTTGATCTATGTTGATGATATCATTGTGACTAGTTCTTCCAATGAGGCTATTTCTGCTCTGCTTAGTGATCTCAATAAACACTTTGCAATAAAAGATCTAGGTGATTTACACTTCTTTTTGGGAATTGAAATTAAGAAAATACAGGATGGTTTGCTGCTAACACAGGAAAAATATGCTATGGATTTGTTAGCCAGAGTGGGGATGAAAAACTGCAAACCAGCGCCTACGCCTCTGTCCCCTACTGAGCCATTGTCACTTCATGATGGTGTTCCTCTTGGTCCTTTAGATAGTACAGAATATCGCAGCATTGTTGGTGTTCTTCAGTATTTGACTCTTACACGCTCTGATATTTCCTTTTCTGTTAACAAAGTGTGTCAATACCTTCATGCACCAACTACAACTCACTGGACAGCTGCCAAGAGGATCCTACGCTATGTTCAGGCTACATTGTCACTTGGTGTTACATTCATACGTTCCTCTCATATGAGTCTGAGTGCCTTTTCAGATGCAGAGTGGGCTGGATGTCCTGATGATCGACGCTCCACTGGAGGTCTTGCTGTCTTTCTTGGACCGAATCTTGTTTCCTGGAGTTCTCGGAAGCAAGCCACAGTTTCTAGATCAAGCACAGAGGCAGAATACAAAGTTGTGTCCAATGCTACTGCTGAATTAATATGGGTTGAGGCACTCCTTCTTGAGCTCGGTGTTCCAATGAAAGAGAAACCTTGTTTATGGTGTGATAACATAGGAGCTACCTATTTGTCTGCAAATCCTATTTTTCATGCTCGTACAAAACACATAGAGATTGATTATCATTTTGTTCGTGAGAGAGTAGCAAGTAAAAGTCTAGAAATCAATTTTATTTCTAGTAAAGATCAAGTGGCTGATGGCTTTACAAAATCACTTCATGTAAAACAGTTAGATGAGTTTAAGCGTAATCTAAATCTTTGTAAGAGTTTAGATTAAGGGAGGCTGTTAAACATGTAATACCGTATATGGTATGGTGTAGTACACCAACCGTATACGGCCCCTATGTATACGCCTTCGGAGGCTTTCCGGCTATATAAACACGAATCCCGAACCCTAACAGGTATCGGTTTCCGCTATACGTTTGATACTCCTCTCATATCTACTCCTGTTATTTTTCACCAGTGTGTAGTGGACTAGTGGTACCCCTGTATTCGTTTACGAAATGGTTTAGGTTGGCATTTCCCCACCGTAGTTCGGTTCAAAACAGAAACGGTGCCTCAGACGTTGTAAGGAAGGGCTTACTTACATATTCTTCTATGTTGTTGGAGACGTATCGTCGTATCCATGTATCACTATGCAGCTGAAAACATAATTAGTAACCAACAGTTCAGCACGCTAAGAGGCAACATTGTTCCTTCTCATTTGTTCTACATTATCCAGAATCTTATTCTCAAAGAAATGTCTCGAGAGCTTATTGCAGCAAATTTGATCTGATCATCGAAGCAAAAGATGAGAAAAGCACTACCTGAAGATAGAGTTTATTATAAACCAGAGCACAAGAATGCTCATTTCAGTACATGATTAGATAGGATAGCAAGCATCATCACAGAACAATACTCAAACATCACAACAAGACACATCTGAACAACCAGATATCGGAACACAGTGGGCTCATTTCGTAGATCATGGAGAAACCTGCGCTAGGCTAGACACTACTTTGAAAATATGGCTTGTTCAGTGCAGCGACCTTTTGGACGGATGGCCTCGCCATCAGGTCAGACCACCAGGCTTTCACATGCGGATATGCGTCGAACAATGATGCCTGGGGTGTAGCTGCCAAGCATGCAGTGGTAGACACATGGTTAAGGTCCGCAAGACTGAGGAAGTCTCCAGCCAGGTACTTGCACTTGCTCAGGCGCACCTCGTAAACCTCCAGCACCTTCTTCAGTTTCACAAGGTTATCCTCGACGATTTTCTGGTCGGTGGTTCCACCAAACATAGGACGGACGAGGAACTGAAGGATAATGGGCTCCAGTGCAGCCGTGTACTGATTAGCCTCCACCTCAAGCCACACATCCACCATTGCCGACTCCTTGAGGTTGTTCTCCTTCAACAGTTCTGGTTTGTTCTTGCGGCATACATACTTGCAAATAGCACGGGATTCTTACAGGAAGAGAAAACAAACAGATCGAACCAGAGTTATGATAATCTTACAGTTGAGGATTTTAAAGGACAATGGAACTTTGTTTTTACATTTATACTGGTCTAAAACTGGCAAAAATAATAAAAATTTCCATAACATTTCTAAATTTGATTAGATTCAAAGGAAATATATATAATTATATATACGATGAGAATTCAAATATCAAACATAGCAACTCTTGTCTTTTCTATCTGTTTTCCAACTAAGCTGATGTTTGGTTATTATATTACTTCATTGTTCTGAAATCAAGCATACAAGAACAGGTTGATGAAAATTCGAGTACATCCTGGCATATGTGTCATGCTTGACAACAACACTTCTCCTTATCAACTAGTGCTTTGATACTTAAATAACATTTGAGGTGATGCTTTGGCCAAGAACAGCCACATCACTTGCATAGAAATGTTTCAGTGATGTACTGCTCTATGCTTTAATCCTGCCCAGTAACGGGCCTACTGGAAATATTTAATCACATGGCAACCAAGTCCCAAAGTTTATACTCATAATTTTTCCCCTAACTAAATAACTGGAGAGCTGCCATTTTATTGACAAAGCGACTACAGACTCAATGAGAAAATGAAAAAATAAAAAACGGAAAACAGCTAACAATTACAGGCAATTGTTTTTTATCATGCCATTTTATACTGACATGTGAATAAAGTTCAAAAAATAATCGAAGTGAAGCTGATTCCGTGCTTCCAGCGAAAGCTTAGGTACCATTTTAGACCATGTGGAAAGATAGCCTTGTTATATGTTGGGAACTAAGGCAACAACATCAACAGCAAAAGAAACACGCATAGAAACAATATCATAAGAGCAGCATGAACTTTTAATGGTTTTATTGATGAGGGCAGGGAAAAAGAAGTATCTCCAGAGTTAGCATCATACCCCAGACATAGAAGTCCCCATCCTGCAAAGCCAGCATCTGACCAAAGGGCTGCAGAGAACCAGACGGACATAGTAAGTTTTGGTAATCAGATGTCACACGTCTAAAAAAATAGGAATCACATCTCACACTTATCATGAGACTAAGACCGGTTGGTCAAACAAAAAATATGGCTAGTATAACCTTTAGTCTTATACATGCTTATTTTAATGTAAAAATGGTGACACATGCTAGGAAACAGACCAAATTGCTACATATTAAAAACAGTTGAAGATACATATGCATTCAGCATATCTTGTAGTAACCTATTAATTTTGAAAATAAATGCTTCAACATTCAAATGCATGGCTAATTGCAAATTCAACAAATTATAGCTATTATAAGGCTGGAAAAACCAGAGGGCCTACAAAGACCCGCTTAAACAGGCAATAAGTGCTCAGAAATATGTTTGCCAGGTCTGAAATCTTGCTCAATATTGGTGGTGGTGAAAAGAGAAAGAGTAGTACTCCTAAATCCTAATCATAAAAGAGTAAATTTGGGAAGTAATAGGAGGTAGATGTTAATCTGAATGTTGGTTATATTTTGTTTTGTTTTATGTTACCCTGGCAACCTTCTGAGCATTAACAGGTTGCTTGGGGTAGATGTAACAAAATACAGGTTGCTCGGGCCACCTTGGTTAATGATGAAAGGTTAGTTTGCTGAACAAATGTTTGTTTCGTTATGAACACAAGGAAAGCCTACCACATCACCCCTACCACCCTACGTAGGGCCAATCACCAACTAAATCTGATAGATGTAAGCGTGTATAAGCTAGATACATAGTCGTAGCTAGAAGAAACAAGTAAAGCATAGGGGTACTAACTTTACAACATCTAAATGCTTAGAGAGAGAAAAATAAACAATTTACATACATTAAACTAGCAGGTGACTAAAGGCACATATATCGAGTTTTCCACATCCAAATATTAGTACTCACACAAGGTTTAGGAGAAGATGTACTAGTAAAACAGTAGCAGGCATCGGTGCTAGGTGCAGGAAGTGGTACTCACACAAGTATAACCCCTCTCCCTCTCCTCCCCTCTCGCCCCCGCGTGGCGGCAGGGGGGAGCCCTAGCGCCGCCGCCGCCAAAGCCTCCCCCACCGCCCCACCTTCCTCCTCCCCCGCTGCCACCTAGGGCGCGGCCAGGCAAAGCCTGGGCGTTGCCGGCGGCGGGGGGGATTTCTTTGTCCCCGTTTGAAGATGGCGCCGGCGCGGGTTGGGCCATGGATCTCGGGCGTGGCGCGGCCGCCGGGTACCACGGCGACGTCGAGAAGTCGGCGGCGTGACGGACGACGTGGGTCCCCGACCCTCCTTGTGCAGATCGGCGACTCCGGCGGCGCGGCCCTTTGGGTCGGGCACGGGGTGGATCCAGCCGGGTCACGGAGATGGATCTCGGGTGGCGTGCCATTCTCGACATCCTACCATGCTCGCTGAAGATCTGGAGGTGAAGATGACGGCCGGTGAGAGCCGGGCTCTGATGCGGTCGGGGCCGACGATGGCGGCGCCCGTGGGCGTCGTTACCTTGATGAAGGTGTTGTCGCTGTGCTTCTTCCGCCTCCCGCCTAGGTGTTCCGGGGAAACCCTAGATCTGGTTTTACCAGATCGGACGATGGCGGCACTCTAAGTGTCGTTCTCCCTTTTGAGGGCATCGTTTTGGAACACGTGATGCCTGGAGGAGTCTACTGGTGGAGCGGCGTGTCGTTTTCCGCATCGACAATGGTGGCTCGGCGGCATGGTTCAGTGGAGTCTCGGAGTGGATGCGTTCGAATGGACGAGGGCAGGGCGGTGGTGCAGTCTGGCGTCATGGCGACGTCGCCGGCTGGCCTTGCAAGGTCATGGCGTTGATCTTTTCCTGAAGATGGGTTCGTGGAAGACGGCGGTAGCGACTTCTGTAGCGCGCGCATGCGATGCGCGTTGAGGGTCTGCTGGACCGGTGCTCCGGTTGTAGATGATGCGTGTAGGTGTGAGGTCAAGGCATGCGGCTCTGATCATGGCCACCCCCATCATAGTTGTAGCGACTTTTTGTTGCCGAGCGGCTGACTTCGGTTTGATCAATGTTGTAACTTGTAAGCTTTGATGAATAATTGCGGATGGCTGTGTGCATCAATTTGATGCAGAGGCCGGGGATCCGCACCCCCTTATCTAAAAAAAAAGGTGCAGGAAGTGGTTATGTTAGGTGCAGGAAGTGACTAAAGATTGGAAGGCAGCGAAGGTGCTCAATACTAGAGTACCTAATCAAGTAAGGTCCCACGCCTAATTACTCCAATCTCAGAAAAGCTGCGGCAGTATCTCCATGTTTGCTAAGCAAAGTTTCCTCAATTTCAATCTCCCATTGAACCCTAGTTCTGACTCGTAATCCCCTTCAAATCAGAGACGGGGAAATTTCCAAGTGACCCCCTCTGGGCGAGTTTACTTATCGTTTTTTACTGATAGCAGCACAAGAGCGAAGTACAATTTGGTACTCCAATCTTCAAATTAGAACTTAGAAGCATAAGGACTAAGGAGGGCAGATTGCAGGGGCCGCGCGTGCGTGGAGGCGGTGAGGTTATACATACGTTCCTGGCGAGGTGCTCGGGGCTCCTGTGCTCGCCGGCGCCGAAGTCGATGGGCACGACGTCGTACTCGACGCCGGCCTCCTCTAGGGCCGGCACGCACCTCGTCACGTTCCACGACATGGTCATGCCGTACAGCTTCACCGGAGCCATCGCTGATCTCTTCTGGACTCACTCTCCTCACGGGGGACCCGTTTGGAACGGGGGAAAACTCAAGGAAAAACTAGTGGTATTTGGCGCGGCGCACGCCGCGCCCTTGATGTCAAATTTTGATGACGGTTTGGATTTAAAAAAAAAAGAGAAATGTTCAGATTTAAATTGTTTGAAATGAAGACAAAATGTGTGAGTATTTTGTAAGGCATTTTTTTTTGGAATTTTCGAATTTGATTTTCGGCAATGTGGCACGTAATGTTAGCATTTTTTGTGTGTTGTTATGTTGGTATGTCTTCATATTTTTTTTCGGTGAGTATGTTTGAATAGAAAATTCTTGATGAATTAATATATTTACATTTTTGATATATGTAGATAACGGTTTTTCTATAGCATTTTTTTTTATTTTATGGAATATCGGAATATTCGCGTAAATGTTGGCCAAATTAGAATATTCAAACATGTTTTTACTTTTGTGTGAGTATGTAGCAATTTTGACGATCATTTTTTTATATGTTTTGTACAATATTCAAATGTTTAGTAGTTTGAAAAGTCTAAACATGTTTGTATTTCGACGTGAACATTTAATCGAGATTAGGAGAAGTGCACATGAACTATCTCCAAATGCTGGCAATTTTTTTTAATTGGAATCAGGAAAAAGGCATGTGGATCATCTCTAAATGTTGACAAAATTTGTATTTTCACTTTTTTTTAGCGTGCCGTCACGCCACGTCCTTGGTATTTTTTTGTGCTATATTTTTTTTTGTTAACCAAAATGTTGGCTAAATTGGTATGTTGGAACATTTGTTTGTTTTGTTATGAATAAGTAGCATTTTTTGCATGCATTTGTGATATGTTGTGTACAATATTCAAATAGTTGAAGGCTTGAAATGCTCAAGCATGTTTTCTTTGGACGTCAATATTTAATTAAAAAAGAACAATCCATTTGAATTTGATTCCATATTTGGAGAAAGTTTGCTCGTGTCGAGTCGAACTGCTAGGTAAATTGAAATGTTGAAACAAATTTGGTATTTGTTTTGAGTGCACTTTGGTTATTTTTATGAGCATTTTGTTTTTTATTTTACGGAATATCGGAATATTCGCTCAAATGTTGGACAAATTGCAACTTGAGAGCATGTTTTCTATTTTGTTATTGTAAAGTTGAACAATACATGTAATTCTTAGATAAATGATAACATTATTAAGTGAGACATGAAGCACTTGGAGTGTTGTAAAAAAATAATTCCATTATCATTTGTTTAAGAATTTGGAACATTGCATAAAAAGTCTTTTCTTTTTTATCTATTTCTTTTGTTTAAACAAAACTCCGAATATTTCATATTTTTTTATTTTTTGTAGACCATAAGAAAAGATTCGTTCAAATGAAATATAAACAGATTTTATATTCCATCATTAAGTAGACCCCATCCGGAAAGCTGTGACGTGAAATGTTAAAATTCTTCGTAATTTGTTATCCGGAGTAACTGCAATTTTTTCTAGCAAATTTAAATGTTCAAGTGTGTGTTGTAGCTTGACATAGATATTTAATTAATCCACTTAATCAGGAGAAATACAGTATATAAGTATTTTGTAAATTTGAATATATTTATTTGGAAGGAATGCATTTAGGTTTTGTCGAAATGTTTGGTATGTTGAAATGTTGAAAAATATTTATATATTGTCGCAACTCGTGCAATTAAAATGTAAATTTTTGTAAATAGACCAATTGTTAATAAAATTGTAAGTTTAGTAGCAGTGGGAGAGGGCCGAGAAAAAGATAAAGAATAGGAAGAATAAAATCACGTAAAGGAAGTAAGCAATTCGCCATTTCGAGGATGTTCAGATATGTAGCAAATTGGAAATGTTGGATATATTTGTAGTATGGTATAAATATTTATTTGAACTCCGTAGTTAGGGAGAATGCAATTTGCGAGATATATTTTAGAGTGTCTCCAATTCTTTAGCAATTCGAAATGGTCTAATGTGTTGCACTCTTGCGGTTGAATTGTAAATTTTTTAAATAGGCAAATTATTAATAAATTTGTAAGGGTGGGGGCAATGGGAGAAGATGGAGAAAAAGCTAAAATAATAGGGAAAATGAAAACATGTAAAGGAAATAAGCATTTCGCTATTTTAAGTGTTTTCAGATGTTTAGCAAATTTGAATGTTGGATATATTTGTAGAATTTTTATTTGAATTCTATACCGCGCTCTTGCTGATATTTTTTTTTGGTTGCGTTATATATATTGTGAGGGAAGGCTGTAGTTATAATTTGTATATTGTAGTTAGATGAAATTCAACTTGAAATCAATAAATCCCCTCCCTTACAAAACCTTTGAGATTTAAGTGACATTACTTGCAAATATGTTAGGTAAGCAAATGTGTTTGCATTTTATGGAAATATTCATCTAATCAACCTTTTTTTAAATGCAAGTACATAATTAGAGAGATTTAAGTTGCATTACTTGCAAAAATGTTAGGTAAATTTAAATGGTCAAATATGGTTCCATTCCGACATAATTTTCATATGAACCACCGTAATTAGAGAAAATATATTACGGTTATGTCTAAATATTATGTTTCTATTTCTGTAAATATGTGATTTAGTTCCTTGGTTAGAGGAATATATTGTGTTAACATCTTTTAAGTCGAGTCCATCTTTAGATGAAATAGATTTTTTGATTTCTTGAGGTGTGAATGGAATGAAGCATTATTGAAATTTGACTACATAATTAGAAAGAGTTAAGTTCAAGTTGAGCATTTATTAAATTGAATTGCATAATTGAAGGAGTTTAGCTATGTTATTTGTAAATACTAACTTATTCGAATTGGTATGATATGTCAACGTTTTGTGTTAGATATTTAATTTAGCTTAATAATCTTAGGCAATAAATTGTAAGCATTAATTAAAAGCAATCTGAAATCAAGCCACAATTAGAGGAAGTAATTTTTCATTTTCTCGAAATATTCATGTAGTGGAAACAATTTTTTTTTTTGGAATGTCATGTCATTTCTAAATATTAACTTGTTCGAGCTGGTATGATATGTCCGTGTTCTGTGTTAAATAATTAATGTAGCTCAATAATCAGAGGGAAAAATATTGTTTGAGCATTTATTAGATTCAATGTAAAACCAAGTCATAATTAGAGGAAATGAGTTTGCATTTTTTCTTGAAATATTCGTCTTATTAAACATTTTTTTTAAATGCAGTGTCTATTATAATTTGGGAGAGCCTTTAAGTTTAATTAAATGTTGGTATTTAAAATACCGTCGTGTAGAAAACTCAAATTTGGAACTGTGCTTTGTGAAGGCATATGATTTTTTTTTTTTGAGTTGTATTTAAAAAGTTTTGAAAGTTTTGATTTTTTTGTTGAAGGCATATGAAATGACTGTTTTGATGTTCAAAATTTTTGTACAATTTATTGAAATTTTGTTTTCGGGTCAACTCTATTTGTTTGGAATTTGGGATTTTAAATAAGCTGGGAAAAGGTCCTAAAGCATTCGGGATGACTACATTGATTTTTACAAATACTCGGAATTTGATTTGAACTGATTTGGATTTATATTTCAAAAGTTTGAAAAGATCTAGAAATTAATAAACAGAATGGAAAAAAAAATTAGAGGGCCCAGGAGCAGGCCGGCCCAGCAGCCGGCCCGTCTGGCCAGCCCAGGCCCACTGCGACGTCGCGCTGACGTCGGCAGTGGCCGGAGCTGCCGCGGCAACGGCGAGCTCGGCGCCGCCGCGTCCGGGCGAGCTAGGGATCGGGAGCGAGCGCATCGGACGCGCCGCGATGCGGACGACCCGCAGGTGGCGGCGCGGCCGCAGATCGTGGCCGGTGCGTCGCCGGCGAGCGCAAAACGCGCGACGGCCAGCGTCCGCGGCGACGGCGATTCCGCCGCGGATTCGGCGTCCCGGCACATGGCGCTGGGGGAGGAGACGGAGGCGAGGACGGCGAAGCCTCTCCCGTGCGTCGATCTGGACGCGGAGGCGCGCTGCGGTCGTGGAGCGCGTCGGCGGCGCCGCGGCGGCTCCCGCGTCGCGCGGAGAAGGAGGAGGAAGGTGGGGATCGGGGCGTTTTTACAGAAAAGAACCCGGCGTTTCGCGAAATCACAAACAGGTCCCTGTCGCCGAATTTTGTGAGAAGAACATGGAATTTCCCCCCCCCAGCGTGCTTCTCTGCAAAAAGACCGGGCGCGCTGGGTGCTGACGCGTGGCCCCACCACGCACTGTAGCACACTGTAGCTAGCTACAGTGCGAGCTGCAGTGGCGCGGACGCGGAGAGGCCGCGATTTTGGCCTCCTATTATACAATCGATGATGGAGGAACTCCGATTCCATATGCTTGGGAAAACGCTAAGTTTATGCGGCCTATGGCACGGCGATAGGTAGCTGTCAGCTTGCGACGCGTGCCTCCGTATGTGGCCGAGAATGGAGTGAAAAACGACAAAACTGATAATGTGATGAAAGTCAACAAAATGAACCTATTTTAAAAATAATTCCGAATCTATAGCACGAGGTGCTACCCTCATATGCCGTTAGTAACATGGCAACATCGAGTCGTGAAAATCCTAAGTCGGAGAGGGTGACGTCCTAGCTCGGGGCGCTACTCGGGGAGCTACCCCTCAAAAATGTAATTTAAAACCCTCTAACTTTTGATTTATAAATTCAAATGACATGATTCTTTTTTCTGTGGGTTACTGATTAAATTATCTTTCCAATGCCACT
This sequence comes from Poa pratensis, assembly GCA_947311845.1. NCBI lineage: Eukaryota > Viridiplantae > Streptophyta > Magnoliopsida > Poales > Poaceae > Poa > Poa pratensis. The sequence goes on from CAMZMU010000042.1 coordinate 37,971,472, forward strand.
GGTATCATGATGGTTAGATAAGTAGATAATATTTCGTGCATTATTTACTTGTGTTGATTTATTTTTGAATGTTTAGACGATTTCCTACACATGTTGTGAATGAGGATCTTGTTCAAAATCTAGAACAAGAGGAGTACCTTGAAAAGCTGAACAAGCAACCTCTGACCATGCTTCGCCCATATTTTCAACTATGAATTTTCACAAGCAATTTACAAGTTGTGTGTTACGTTTTAAAATTAATTTGATGTTTAGTATTGATCAAAAAGAATAATATGCATACTACGCCTCGTCCCCTCCGCCTTGCTACAGTAGAGAGGAGGCGAAAAGCGGCGTCCCGAAGTTTCGAGCTCTCGTCGGCGTTTCCGCCGCTCCCCTCCGCCTCCGGTCGCTGTCTTGGCACCGCGAGGTGGGGGGGGGGGGGGGGGGAGCTCCGGATTTCTCTCGTGCGTGTAGATAGGTACTAGGTGTGAGTGCTTGCCGGCTGCATCGAAGACGGTGGCGATGGCGTCGGTGTGTGGCGTGTGGTCCTTCCCCTCCTTTCCCCGTTCCGGCTTCGTCTTCGTCGCCGGGGAGGTCGTGAAGGTGCTTCGTCCGGTGCGCTTCTCCGCTTTTGCTTCTCCGGCCGGCCGTGGCGGCGAGGGGAGGAGTTGGTGGAGCTTGGCGTTCCGATTTTGTTGGTGGTGGTGGAGGTGGTCTCCTTCAACGTCTCTGCTCCGGCCGGCCTTGGTGGCGAGGGGAGCGGCGTCTGAAGGTGGGTGGGTGCTGGTGGTGGCTGGCCTGGGCGACGCCGAGTCGGCTGGAAGTTCGGCGGTGCTGGGGAGCTGGTGATGTGGCCGTGCGCGTTCATCGCGTCTAGGTTCCGTCGCGCGGCGGCGGACGACTCTTGCGGTCATCTACAACTTGTGGCGGCGCTCTCTCCCGGCGGCAGGAGGTACGGCGACGGCGGCGACGTCTAGGTTCTTGGGAGCCGGCGTTGGATCCGATTGAGTTCTTTCAGGGTGCTCAGGGTGCTTTGTGCAAATTTCAGGGTCCTTTTGTTTTTTTCTTTCTTTGATGGACTTGCTTGTAATTTGTACTGAGTATCCTGAATATATGTGTCGGATCATTTCCTCAAAAAAAAAAAAAAAGAATAATATGCATAGCTGTGTCTATTAAAATAAAAATACGACTTGGTGAACCATATCCCTACACTCCGGGCGTACCGAAGGGATAATATCTCATACTCAAATAAATCTTAAAAAAAACCATAAGAGCCATGTGTTGACAAGGAATGTTTCTAAAAATAGTGTTTATGAGAATTAAGCAAGCCTTTAAATTATTTACTAAACTCACATGTCATCATCGTAATTCTTATTAACACCATTTTAAGAAATATCCATAGTTAACATTCATCTCAAGGTTTTTAACAATATTTATTCGAGTAGGGATATCATCCCATGCCATAATTTCATGTTAATAAGCACATATGTGCATGACAATTAATATACATAAGTAGAGAGGACAACACGATCGGTTGGACTAAGTTTTTTTTTGAGATTAAGTGTGGCTGCATCTTTATTAACTCACATCCATGTCCAGTGCGTTCCTTACAAATTCAAGATAAAAGTCTACCCAGCTATTACACATTTTATTCATGCAGCCTTCCCTAGCCAATTGGTGTGCCACTCCATTACCCGACCGTCTCACATGCTTGACCACCGTATCATCGAAATCTCGCAGCATCGACTTGATTTCTTCAACAAGAGGTCCATGTCTAGACCGATCCTTCTACATATTTCTCAGCTTGCTCACCGCGACAGCGCAGTCCGTTTCCAGAACTAGCTTCCTCACCCCCATGTCCTTCGCCACTTGAACGGCTCGACGCCAAGCTAGTAACTCAGCCCGCTCCGGATCCGACACGCGAGGGTAAAAATGGCAGGCACCCGCAAGCGCCGTGCCATGGTGATCTCTGAGGATCACACCCACACCGCAATGTCCTTCTCCGACATCTAGGCCACCATCAGCATTTGCTTTGTGCCAGCCCTCAGCAGGAGGAAGCTAGTGCTCCGTCTCCTTAGGCTCGTGCACTCCTGCCCCATTTTTTATAGCCCACCACTCATCAAGCAAAGCCAATATCCGGCGAGCAGTTCGATCGGGGTCCTCGATTATGGGTTCATCGCGAGCATCATTGCGTGCAAGCCATGGATGATACACCGTCATCATCACCACGCCCAACTCCTGATCCTTCAATTTTGCCATCCAGTCAAGAAGCCAAGACTGGAGCTCACCATGCGATCGGCAATCCCTTGGAGCTGCTGTCAACTCAAGCGACGTGCGTTCACGAAGGATCTCCCATGTCCGAACTGAATGCGGACACGCCCAGAATCTGTGGTGAATTGTCTCTTCCCTGTTGCAGACAATGCATCGCACTCCCTCCACTCCCTCCTTGATCTTTCTTTGGCGTAACTCATCCCCAACTGCAAGCCCATTCTTGATCAGCCTCCAACAATGAACTTTTACTTTGCTAGGAACATTTGCAACCCATAAGGAGAGCCAACCTTGATGCTCCGAACAATTCAGAGAGGAGCCTGCTCTGCCCGCTGCCATACTTTTAAGATGTTGTTTGAGGTGATATGCAGAACGAACGTTGAAAATCCCGTTTTTGGTGTAATTCCAAGCAACATAATCATCAGATCCAGCTCTACCCACCGGAATTTTCAGTATGTCTTCTACATCTTCCTCATAAAACGTCTCATTTAGCTTGTTTATGTCCCACCCATCCCCTCCTGGCAGCAGCAGCTCTGCCACCTTCTCAACCTCCTCACCCGGTTTGTGTCCCATCAGTCTCCGTAGCCACGACCGAGGGATCCACTTGTCACTCCAAATATCAATTTGCTGCCCGTTTCCCACTCTCCATATCAAGCCCTCTTTCAACAGGCCTCGCCCATGTAGGATACTCCTCCATGTGTATGACGCACGTTTCGGACAACTAGCTTTCATGAAGTCTCCATTTTTGAAATATCGGGCACGAAGTACCCTGGCACACAAAGATTCCGGGTTTGTGATCATCCTCCAGGCTTGCTTAGCAAGGAGCGCCTGATTGAAATCACTGTAATCTCGGAATCCCATTCCCCCACTGCGCTTAGCTGAGCACATGTGTTCCCAACTAATCCAGTGAACCTTTCTTTTTTCTTTGCCATCCCCCCACCAAAAATTTGAGGATATAGAGGACAACTCGTTGCATTGTCCCTTCGTGAGCTAAAAACAGCCCATAGAGTAGGTAGAGACGGACTGCAAGACAGATTTGACAAGTACATCCTTGCCCGCCTTGGATAAACCCTGGCCTTTCAGCCCTGTCAGTCCAGTACTTGAAAGAACCACTTTTTGATTGGCCTACCACCGTTGGCAGTCCGAGATACCGTTCGGACAAAGCCTCACATTCGATCCCTATAACTGTCTTTAGGGAATTTCGAGCATCTTCACCGCAACCTTTTCCGAAGAAGATGGACGATTTCTGCAGGTTGACCCTCTGACCTGAACAACTTTCATATCTCTGCAAAATCTCTTTCAAAGCCTCCATATTACTAGTGCTGGCTTCTAGGAACACCACACTGTCGTCCGCAAAGAGCAGATGTGTCACTGTCGGGCCATTGCTACCGAAGCTCACTCCAACCATCTTCTTTTCCTCCTGTGCTCGGCGAAGGAGGGCTGAGAAACCTTCCACATAGAATAGAAAAAGATATGGGGATCCCTTGCCTTAGACCTCTCGATGGCATGAAACGTTCCGAGTAGCAGCCATTCAACTTGACTGAAAATCGGACAGAGCGAACACATCTCATGATCATCTGAATCCATTGCTCCGAAAAACCCATCCGGCGCATCATATCAGCCAGAAACGACCACTCCACCCGATCATATGCTTTCGTCATGTCGAGTTTTACCGCACACAAAGGCTTCTTCCGCTTCCTTGTTCTGATGGCTTGAACACACTCATACGCCATAAACACATTATCAATTATTAATCTGCCCGGAACAAAAGCACTTTGCTCCTCTGAAATAAGAATGGGGAGGATCCTCTTTAGCCTGTTTGCCACCGCCTTTGAGGCGATCTTGTACAACACGTTGCACATGCTTATTGGCCGAAACTGGCTCAGTAGTTCTGGAGAGTTGATCTTTGGTATCAGCACCAACACCGTGTCATTGAAATCATCAGGACACTCAACTCCCGCCAAAAATCTCGAACAGCCTTGCACGGCTTTTAACAAAGACCAGTGTCTTTGGTAAAACAACGCTGGCAGTCTATCCGGCCCAGGGGCTTTTGTTGGGAACATCTCGAGGAACGATGCTGTCGCCGTAGCTCGGTCTAGTCTGCATTGCACATCATCCGCACCCTCCCCTTGTTATTCCATGTGTAGTCGTAGCCCTTGTACCCCAAATCGGAGAGCCCACAGTCGCTTAAACAATCACGAAAGGCTACCATGGCATAGAAATTTGCTAACAAAGTATTACCGTTATCTACCATGGCATAGAAATTTGCTAGATCAATACTAAGCATCGAATAAATTTTAGAAAAGTAACACACCACTTGTAAATTGCTTGTAAAAATTCGTACTAGAAAATATGGACAAAGAATGGTCAAAGTAGGTGCTTGTTTGGCTCTTCAAGGTACTCCTCTATTTCTAGATTTTGGACAAAATCTGTGTTCGTAAACATGTTTCTAAAATTGTCTAAACGTTAAAAATAAACCAACATAAAAAATGCATGAAATATTATCTACTTATCTAACCATCATGATATCGGTGACATTGTAAAGATAATTTATTTTGTGACTCATAAAAACAAATCATTTTATTTGGATTTCTAAATCAAAAGTTAAAGGGATTTGAAATTATATTTTTTAGAGGGTAGGTCCCCAGACTAGGGCGCTACCCTTAGGAGAGTAGCGCTCCAGCATAGAGCGCTACCTTCTTTGACTTAGGATTTTCGTGACCCAGTGTGCCACGTTGGCAGAGGCATAGCGCCCCAGTCCATGGAGCTACCATGTAGAGGGTAGCGCCCCCGGGACAAGTGGTATCAAAAAGGGTTATATTCGAAATTATTTTCGAAATATGTTCATTTTGTGTTAAAGTTTCATCTGAGGGTCAGTTTTGTGTTTTTCGCGAGAAAATAGCCCACTACTGTGTCCCTTGACCCACGCACTGGAAATCGATGCCTTGACAGCTTAGTGAAAGCGATGTCTCTGGAGTTGAAAGCCACGTATCTGGAGCCGAAAGCGACGTTTCCTGCCAGGGGAGATCCAACGAACGAGTGCTTCAGATCCAACGGTCTGAAAGGACCTAAATTTGGCTCTTTAGGGCGACCTGCGCGCACCTTACTTTTGAGCATTCGGGTCACCGAAATTGTGAACCGTGATTCCTTTTTTATATGGAAAAGTCCCTTTCCTTAGCATCGTCCTTAGCCGAACCTAAGCAATTTATTTTCTAGCACGCAAACTCTATCAAAATACGGGGTATGTGTTGACACTCATTTTTAGCAACAGACAAATGTATTGAAATCGTGGAAAAGGATAGAACCCCGCATGCAAGCATTCGAAGTGGAGCCAGAAGCCGAACAACACCAGGACACAACGAAGCTAACTAAACATGAAGACTATAAGATGCAATTCTTGAGTGCCGGACTATTCATTTTTCTGATGTTTCATCCCTCCCGTGCCGCTCCCAGGGCGGCACCGGAGGCGAAAATCGCGCCGCCGCCAGCCCCTCCTCGTCGGCTCCCCTCGCCGCTGCTGCCGCCAGCCTCTGCGCCGCGGTGGCGGCGGCCTCCCCGCTGCCAAACATCTGGTTAGCGGGGGTGGGTTCCTTCTTCATGCGGCACGGGCGGACGTCGGGCCCGCCTGGGACGGCGATGGCGGGTCGCCGGTGCAGGACGCCGGAGCGGCGGCTCCGGGGACGCAGGGCTGCTGCTGGTGGGGCGCGTCGGCCTGGCCTCGTGGATGGCGGCTCGACAGCGCAGTTGTGCGGGGCTGGCGCGATGGGCCCGTGCGGGCCAGATCTGGGTGCTGGCGGGCCTGCCGGCGGTTGGCCGGGGCATCCTCCCAGGTCGACGGCGCGAGGTGGTTCCGCGGGGGCGCGTGCGGTTGGAGATGGTGCGGTTGGAGTTCGGGTTGGAGTTGGGGCGCCCGAGATGGCGCGGTGAAGTTGGTACCGGGTCTGGGAGGTGGCTGCCGTCGTCGTTGTGGGGCGGGACAGCAAGCTTGCTGTGGCTGCTGACGGCCAGCCGCCGCCGTGGTGACCGGGTTTCTTGTGCCCGGGGAGCATGACGTCGACGACGCAGCATGGGGTGCTGTGGAGGAGTTGTTGCTGGTGGTGCTGGTGGACGCTGATGTCGGCTCGCTATTGGGCACAGTTCGGCCTGTGGTGGTTGACCCCTGCCGGTGGTGGTCGGGTTTGATGGAAGCGGTGGTGACAATGGTGTTGCTTTGCCCCGGGTGTCGGGGGCATAATTAACCCGCGACTTATTCAAGGCCAAAAATGGCGACTTCATCTTCATGATCACGCTATTATTGGGCATGTAAAGATGAGCCGATCGAGGATCACGGCCTGCCAAAGGAAGGCTCCAGAAAGTCGGTGGTAAAACTTGCCTTGGATGACAAGCTGCAATCGGCTTCGTGTAGAACTCTTGTAACCTAGCGAGCCTCTGTGTATATAAAGAGGACTCGCAGGACTTAGACAGGTCAAGCTATCAAGCCCTAAAACCCTAGCTCTTACGGCGAGTTCCCAGATCGGATCGCCTCCATTGTAACACCACATATATCATATCAATACCAATCTAGGGTAGGCAGGAAGTAGGTCTTTACCTCACATTGAGGGGCCGAACCTGGGTAAATCTGTGTTCGTCCTTGTTCCTGCGATCCCAAGCTCGGAGACGATTGACTCGCGCAAATCCCACACCTACGAAGTCATCCATGACATCTGACGTGACAAACCCACGACAGTTGGCGCCCACCGTGGGGCCTGCGGTCAAGAGCGTCACGTTCCGCGCAGGATCGATGAAAGGAGCTGAAGATCTCGCCATTGGCCACATCATCATGGTCGATGGCACGCCTCTCATTGACGATTCAAGCTGGGGACCAGAAGCTGATTACCTGGAGACCGCCGTATCATCCCGTTTGGATCTATCAACGTCTTCGTCGGTTTCATTGGCGCGGATCTGTTAGCTCAGTCCAAGAAGGCGACTCAGCAGAAGGATTCGCCAGTGACGGAGAAGAGTCTCTGGAGAGCATGGACTCGCAAGAATTTGGGTCCATCATACCAGCTCTTGAGGATTACTGGGATTACGCACCAGTGGTAGACAAGAGGCGGCACCAGTTGGAGTCTACATGGCCGGAGGTGCAAGTACGTCAGGAACTGCGGGAGAAGCCGAAAGATCGACACCCCCGGCAACCCACTACTTATCCCGGTGTCAGCCGCAAACGCCGCTGTCCGCGCAACAGAAATTGAGGCCGCCAGGGCCGAGCTCCTGTACGAGGTTCGGAGGATGGAAGCAGAGCGCTGCAGGCTCGAACAGGTGAACCAAGGAATCCAACAGGAACGGCAAAGGATAGCCGCGCTCCGCGACTCAAAGACAAGTTGACTCGCAGGCGCAAGCGCGCGCGACTCAACCAACAATAGAACTTCCACCCACTCCAGCTGCTGGAGACCAACCAGTCGCAAGGATTTTGGAACCATCGATTGTCCACGAAGCCCAGCAACTACCATCGCAACAACCAAGGAGGTTTCATACCCCACAAGGCCACTACCAAAGCCCGGTCGATAACATGTATGCAGCGGCTAATATCTTGACACAGATGGTACCAACAGGCGACGACCCAATCAACACTGAAGCACGGCGTGCGATACAGATGTTGAGCACTGCTGTCCTACAACAGGCCAACAGGGCAGAAGCCGAGGGGCAGCAGCCCCCCGTACTGGCCGGCCGCGGGATCGCGGCAGAAAGAAGCGTCCAAAGCAGGCCACCGGAGGATATATCAAGGGTCGCGCAGAGGCAGCAGGAACAAGCCGCAGAAGCACAGGCTATCATGCCAACGATGCAGACGCGGCTCGTGGAAGTTAACAACCCTACGGGCACATCCACAGCTTTGTCCTCGCGACTCAAAGGTCCGGCATGCTTCACTGAGAAGATCAGATCGGAACCTTTCCCTGAAGATTTCAAAGGACCACGCAAGGTGGCAAACTATAACGCCAGCATGGACCCTACCACCTGGCTAAACAACTACGAGATGGGGATGAGTATTTTAAATGCTTCAGAAGAGATATGCGCAAGGTACCTCAACATGATGTTGGAGGGCGCGGCTCACATATGGCTACAAAATCTACCCCCCAACTCCATAAATACCTGGGAAGAGTTGAAAGACGCTTTCGTCAAAAACTTCCAAGGAACCTGCAAGCGACTCTGCAATATAGAAGATCTAGAGCGTTGCGTTCAAAGGAAGGCGAGTCAAGTCGCCACTGGATGAGGAGGGTGGCAGAAATTATACACTCCTCAGACAACATACCTCCAAGCTCAGCTGTCCTAGTCATGGAGAAAAATTGTAAGTTCGAACCACTGATCCATAAGTTAGGTCGCATGAAGGGCAAGGTCAAGAGTCTCAGCGAGGTAATGGCTGCGGCTAACAAATACGCTGGCTCAGACAAGACCCGAGATGCGTCAGATGGAGAAGAGGAGAAGGCCGCTGTTGAAGGAAAGAAAAATACCAGCAAGCCTCAACAGCAACAAACTAGCCACAACAACGCGAATCAAAACAAGCGCAAGAGTGAAGAAGGAAACTCTGGGCTTGTCGCCAACACACGTGGAGGTTTCAGGGGCCAACGAGGAAGAGGCCGAGGAATCGGCTCTCGTCCAATTAACATGGAAGAAGTTTTTAATCGGCCGTGCGATCTTCACACGGGAGGCGACGGGCGGCCAGCAGACCATACCAAGGCGCAATGTAATTATTACAAGAAGTGGAAAGAAGAAAGCCAACACAACAGGGGAAACCACCATGAAGGAAGCCCTGGTGCGACTCATGGTTCAGGCGCCGGGCCGCACAATGCGAGTAACCCCAGGCAGGTGGGGCAGTACCATACAATAGTTATCAACACCTCCAAGAGGGAGAGAAATTAAGTCGCAGAAGCCAGCAGTAAATGCTGTGATACCAGCAACCCCCAATTGGCTAAAATGGTCAGAACATGCAGTCACTTGGAGTCGCGACGATCATCCGCCGCAAGTGCGAGAGCCAGGGAAGCTGGCGCTAGTTGTGGCACCTTATGTAGCAGGATACAAGCTAACCAAAGTGCTTATGGACGGGGAAGCAGCATAAATATCATGTACTACGATACGTTCAAGCGCTTGGGGCTCATGGACTCCAGCCTGCAACACACGACGACCGTATTTCACGGCATCGTCCCAGGAAAGTCAGCACAGCCAGTGGGAAAGATAACCCTGGGAGTAACCTTTGGGACGGAAGAAAACTTCAGAAGCGAGTTCATATGCTTCGAAGTGGTAAAATTCCAGAGCCCATATCACGCCCTGTTCGGACGAACAGCCTTCGCCAAGTTTATGGCCAGGCCATGCTACGTTTACCTACAGCTGAAGATACCAGGACCAAGAGGGGTCATCACAGTGCACGGCGATAGAGAAAAAGCAATAGAGTGCGAGGAGGGAGATGCAGCCTTCGCAGAATCAGCTTGTGCCGCTGAAGAGCTAAAGAGTTATAAGTCGCAGGTGGATCCCAATGATATGAGCGTAGTTACCACGCCATCTGCCGAACCACCAATGAAATTCAAAGCGGCCCAAGACACCAAGCAGATAGATCTTGTTCCTGGCGACTCATCCAAGCAGGCGAGCATCGGAGCCCACATGGAGAAAGAACAGGAGCGGGCACTCATCGCTTTCCTTCAGGAAAACAAGGACATCTTCGCATGGAAACCATCAGATATGCCAGGGGTGCCAAGGGAATTGGCAGAACACAGCCTTAACGTGAACCCCTGGCCAAGCCAGTAAAGCAACCGCTGCGGCGTTTCCACGACGACAGGAGAAAAGCGATAGGGGAAGAAATAGCTCGCCTATTGGCCGCAGGATTCATCACAGAAGTATATCACCCGGAGTGGGTGGCAAACCCAGTCCTAGTTATGAAAAAGAACGGCACATGGCGAATGTGCATTGACTACACCAGTCTCAACAAAGCCTGTCCAAAGGACCCATTTGCCTTGCCAAGGATTGACCAAGTGATTGATTCAACAGCCGGATGCGAGTTGTTATGCTTTCTAGACGCCTATTCAGGCTACCATCAAATCAAGATGAAGAAGGAGGACCAGGAAAAGACATCCTTCATCACACCCTTTGGGGCCTTTTGCTATGTAAGCATGCCCTTTGGATTGAAGAACGCAGGTGCGACTTACCAGAGGTGCATTCAAAGTTGCTTGCATGAGCAGATAGGTCGCAACGTTCACGCCTATGTGGACGATATCGTCATTAAATCGCAAGTAGGCCAGGATCTCATCAGTGACTTGGAAGAAACCTTCACAAATCTCAGAAGATATAACATGAAGCTCAACCCGACGAAGTGCGTCTTTGGAGTACCAGCGGGGAAGCTATTGGGGTTCATAGTGTCAGAAAGAGGCATCGAAGCCAACCCTGACAAGATAAAGGCTGTAATGGACCTCCAAAAACCAGAAAAGATCAAGGATACAGCGACTTACCGGTTGCGTCGCGGCGTTAAGTCGCTTTATATCAAGACTGGGAGAAAAAGCCCTGCCTTTATACAGATTGCTGAAAAAGTCAGATACCTTCGTTTGGGACTCAGAAGCCGACGAAGCTTTAACAGCCCTGAAGATTCAGTTGACAAATGCTCCAGTTCTGGCAGCTCCAAAGGATAAGAGCCCATGCTGTTGTACATAGCTGCAAACTCTCGTGCCGTAAGCGCCGTGATGGTTGTAGAGAGACAAGAGCCAGGAAGGAGTACCCAGTCCAAAGGCCAGTATACTACGTAAGTGAAGTGCTCACGGCTTCAAAGCAGCGTTACCCTCAGTGGCAGAAGCTAGTGTTTGGAGTATTCATGGCGAGTCGCAAGCTGAAGCACTACTTCCAGGAACACCCAATAACTGTGGTCAGCTCGGCACCACTGGCAGACATCATCCGCAACCGAGAAGCAACAGGAAGAGTAGCCAAGTGGGCGATCGAGCTGGGTCCACACCATATAAGCTACGAGCCGCGCACATCAATTAAGTCGCAAGCTCTCGCAGATTTCATCAATGATTGGACAGAAATTCAAGTCGCTCCCACCATGGCAGAAACAAACAAACAGCTACAAGGCTCGGGGGCTGGAGTTGTACTCACTTCCCCCAAGGGAGACAAGCTAAGATACGTGCTCCAAATACACTTCAATTGCACAAACAATGTAGCAGAATATGAGGCATTGCTTCACGGACTCCGTATAGCAAAGGAGATGAATGTCAGTCGCATCCGTTGCTTTGGAGACTCAGATTTGGTAGCTCAACAAGTTTCTGGAACATGGGACAGTAAGGATGCAAACATGGCTGCATACAGAAGAGAGGTGGACAGAGTTGCTGGACACTTCACTGGCTTCCAAGTTGAACATGTTGATCGAAGACAAAATGAAGCAGCAGATGCCTTGTCTCGGCTAGGATCCAATAGGCAATCAGTCCCGCCCAATGTTTTCTTGGATGAGTTGCATAACCCATCAGTTAAGCCTCCAGCAGAGATTGACATCGCAGAGCCAGAGGATGATTCAACTTTAGTCGCAGCCCTGCATGAACAGCCGGCATGGACAGAGCCATACATGGCATATTTAAGTCGCGGAGTGCTACCAGAGGATGAAGTAGAGGCGCGCAAGATAACACGGCGATCCAAGGCCTACACAATAATAAACAATGAGCTATACAAGCGCAGCGTCGGGGACATTCCAAAGATGCGTATCACCAGAAGAAGGACGAAAAATCTTGCACGAAATTCACGCAGGCGATTGTGGCCATCATGCTTCGTCAAGATCTTTGGTGGCAAAGGCGTTCAGACATGGTTTCTTCTGGTTAACGGCGCTAGCAGACGCTGAGCAGATTGTCAGAGTGTGCGATGGATGTCAAAGATACGCCAGGCAAGATCATATGCCAGCTCAAGCACTTCGTACAATACCCATCACATGGCCTTTCGCCGTATGGGGTTTTGACATGGTAGGGCCCTTCAGACGGTCCCAACGGGAAAAACTCACCTCCTGGTCGTGGTGGACAAATTCACAAAGTGGATAGAAGCAGAACCCGTGGGAGATTGTGAAGCTGAAACAGCAGTCAAGTTCTTGAAGAAGGTCATATTCCGCTTTGGATATCCCCATAGTATCATTACAGACAATGGAAGCAACACCTCTGAAGGAGCTACACAGATATTTTGTGCGAACAATGGGATAAGGCTGGACCTCACGTCAGTATCACATCCGCTGAGCAATGGACAAGCTGAGCGAGCTAACCAGGAAATTCTCCTTAGGATTAAGCCGCGCCTTATTGAAAAGGTTGAAGCATCTCCAGGATGTTTGGGTGGAGGAACTGCCAGCCGTGCTATGGAGTTTAAGAACAACCCCTAATAGATCCACAGGATTTACACCATATTTTATGGTCTATGGAGCAGAAGCGGTTATGCCCAGCGATATCATACATGATTCACCAAGAGTTGCGGCCTATGTCGAAGCAAATAATGAAGCAGCTCGGCAGGATTCTGTGGACACATTAGAAGAGGTCAGAGATTTGGCAGCATCAAGGTCAGCGGTGTATCAGCAAGACTTACGACGCTATCATGCCAGACGCATCAGAACTCGCACCTTTCAAGAAGGAGACCTAGTGCCGCGACTCAAGCAAGACCATAAGGGAATGCACAAGCTATCTTCACCATGGGAAGGACCCTACATCATCAGCAAAAAACTAAACAATGGATCGTACTATCTGCTGGATGTGAGAGAAGAAAGCACTGATCGCCATGATTTCGAGGATCGTCTAGAAGCGGCTCGCCCTTGGAACGTCGCGCAACTGTGACCTTACTACAGATAAAAAAAAAACTAATCAGAGCTAAGTTTCATCTTTTCCAGCTGCCTATAGCTGAGTATCATCATAGCCACTAAGGGCTCTTGCTTCATAATTGGTCGCCACCTAGGCACGACCTGCAACACCTGTATCAGAAATCGGCCGCCACTTAGGCGCGGACGTACCTTATGTATCAGAAATCGGCCGCCACCTAGGCGCGGCCGTACGTCTCAAACTGGGATCGCCGCCTACGTGCGACCCAACCCTATGTATAACACTCGGTTGCCACCAAGGCGCGACCTTATGTGTCATCATAAACAAAGCTGTTTATAGCTATATATCATTTGTTTCTTGGGGGATTTGTACCCTGAAACAGCCAACCTATTGGCAATTATCAAACTTACCTTAAGTCGGATTGCAACTTGCATTATGCGTCCAAAGTACTGGGGTGTGGCGTCAATCGAGCTTGATTGCCTATCATGGCCGCTCTCGACCCTGAACACACATGTTCCTAGGAAATACTTAGTCGCGCGAGTGCCCAGTTAATGGATTCAGAAAGGCCTAACTAGAGGTCAATGTACTGCTTATAGTACGGCAACACCAATTGCAATTGCTTATATCTTAACAATTGTTTCTTATCTATGACATCAAGTTACAGGTGACGATCTTCAAAACCTCTTGAGAAGAATTGAGATGATTGTCAAATCACATCAGCTCAATCCTTGGGGGCTACAGCATATTGTTATCAAAAATTTGAAGATTGGTCATCATCAAGTGTTGAATCTATCAGGCAAACCTTGACAGAGTAAGAAGCTCACGAAGTCAGATGCATTTTCAAGGCCGCCCCAAAAGTGCGAGTAAAAGCCAGTCCAATGTGATCATGAGTCGCAGAGCAAGGAAGTGCAAGTCAGAAAGAAAAAATTGCAGCCTAAACGTCCAAGGAACCTTTCAAAGTCAAGAAAACATATCAAGATATTTCATGAAGTTCAGGCTACACTTGGGGGCTAATGTCGGGGGAATAATTAACCCGCGACTTATTCAAGGCCAAAAACGGCGACTTCATCTTCATGATCACGCTATTATTGGGCCATGTAAAGATGGGCCGATCGAGGATCACGGCCTGCCAAAGGAAGGCTCCAGAAGGTCGGTGGTAAAACTTGCCTTGGAAGACAAGCTGGCAATCGGCTTTGTGTAGAACTCTTGTAACCTAGCGAGCCTCTGTGTATATAAAGATGACTCGCAGGACTTAGACAGGTCAAGCCATCAAGCCCTAAAACCCTAGCACTTACGGCGAGTTCCCAGATCGGATCGCCTCCATTGTAACACCACATATATCATATCAATATCAATCTTTGGTTGGCAGGAAGTAGGTCTTTACCTCACATTGAGCGGCCGAACCTGGGTAAATCTGTGTTCATCCTTGTTCCTGCAATCCCAAGCTCGGAGACGATTGACTCACGCAAATCCCACACCTACGAAGTCATCCATGACATCTGACGTGACAAACCCACGACACCGGGTGAAAGCCTAGCATTGATCTCGATCAGTGCCGGCGGCGCCGGCGTCTTCGGACGTCGTTCCCCTCCTTGGAGGCTTAGTTGTGGAGCGCAAACCACCCTTTGTCACCCCAATTCCCCGAGTTTCTCCGGGTGAAAACCTTGCATTGTCGTTGACAATGCGCGCGACGACGGTGTTCTCATTGTTTTCCCCCTTGGGGGCGTCGTCTTGGAGTCTTGGTACCCATACCTTGTGTTGCCATGCTAGCTTGTCCCATCGGCGGGTGCGCGGACGTCGAGGCGGCGGCTTCGAGTGTGTTCTTGCATGTCGGAGCGGCGACCCCGGATTGTTGTGCCGCGGTGACCCAATGTGGTGGGGTTATGGCTCGGCAGAGTGTGAGTGGCGGCTTCGTGCCACAAGGGTGGCGAGGTTGTCGGCTCGGTCGATGCGTCCCAGCGAGGGGCGATCTTTAGTACATCGAGGCAACGGCCTCGGATGTGGTGTGGCGGCCATGGTCTGCGAGTAGTTGCCCTGGCAGTTCGGACTGCGTGTGACTAGGTCGTGCGGCGTTGCAGCTTGAGCGCGAGCGGTGGCATGTCGGGGCGGCAGCCCCGGAAGGCGGTCCAGGTGGTTTGCGCAGGCACGATGGAGAGTTGGATGTCAGGGCGGCGGCTCCGAGTTTTCTGCATCAGCGAGGGCGTTCGCCTTGTGTCGTGTGGGCGACAAGTTAGCTCCTATTGTTGTTCGTCGTCGAGGCTCCCTGGTGGTGGCCACTTTCATCTACGACGGAGGGTCCCACTTCTGCTCCTCCCATAGCAGCTACAGATTCTTCTCTCCGGCAAGGGTGGAGTGCTGGCCGGCCGGCCGCGGTGTGGGTGTTGTGTGGACTTTGCCCCGTGGTGTTCGTTGTATGGTTTTCGCCCGGTTTCTTCCACTAATAAACCGGGCACCTTCTGCTTAATTAATCAATAAGGCAAAACTTTTGCCTTCGTTTCAAAAAAAAAAATTGAGTGCCAGTCGGCACAGTCCAGTGAAAGCTAGCTCAAGTTCAGAAGACCCAGATGGTGTCGGCACCGACGGGAGCTCCTTTATACCGCTATTAGCGGTGCTTCAGCGTAGCGCCGCCTACTACGATTCTTAGGTGGGCTCGGCCCAACTAGTTCCGCGCGTCGCTGAATCGTTTTCTTCCCTTGTTAGATACTGCTTCTCGTAGGAGGTTGAAAGTTCGAATCCTACGAACTACATGAGATACTGCTTCGCGTACTATTTTTTCCCCAGAATTTAAAACTGCTTCGCGTACGGCTTTTTTCCCAGAAAATTCCAAACTGCTTCGTGTACGACTTCAAGTTCAGTACGGCTTCATGTTCAGCACTGCTTGGCGTACGAGTTTTTTCCCAGAAAATTTCTTAAATAGAACTGCTTTCAGTTTCAGTACTGCTTGTACACTCGAAAACAGAATTAAGAAACGAACAATAAATTGCAAAACATAATACTACAAAAGAAGTGATTATATCGTAATACTACAAAATAAGTGATTATATCATATTACCACCCTCATAAAACAATAAATTTTCCAACGATTTTTGAAAAGTAGAACAGAAAAAACTTTTGAACGGAAACATAAAAGTCTTCTGAACAAAAAGGGTCTTTGGAACGAAAACAATTTTTGAACAAAACCTATTTTTGTTTCAAACATATAAGAAAAAAAACCTTATGAACAGAAGCTTTTTTTGAACGGTTTTGATAATTGAACAGAAAAGGTTCGGGATCAGAAAAAACCTTTTGAACAAACCTATTTTCCACCGATTTTCGAAAAGTAGAACAGAAAAAACTTTTGAACAGGAACAAAAAAGGCTTCTGAACAAAAACGTATTTGGAACGAAACCTAATTCTGAACGAAACCTATTTTTGAACGATTTTCGAAAAGTAGATCAGGAAAAACCTTTTGAACGGAAACCTAAAAGGCTTCTGAACAAAAAGGGTCTTTGGAACGAAATCTATTTTTGAACGAAACCTATTTTTGTTTCAAAGATAGAACCAAAAAAAGCCTTATGAACAAAAGCTATTTTTGAACGGTTTTGATAATAAGCCTTTTGAACGAAACCTATTTTTGTTTCAAACATAGAACAAAAAAAAGCCTTATGAATAGAAGTTATTTTTGTTCTATGTTTTGATAATTGAACAGAAAAGGTTTGGGAACAGAAAAGAGCCTTTTGAACAAAACCTATTTTTGAACGATTTTCGAAAAGTGGAGCAAGAAAAAACTTTGGAACGAAAACGTAAAAGGCTTCTGAACAAAAAGGGTCTTTGGAACGAAAGCTATTTTTGAACGAAACCTATTTTTGTTTCAAACATAGAACAAAAAAAGCCTTATGAACTTAAGCTATCTTCGAACGTTTTTCGAAAAGTAGAACAGAAAAAAAAACTTTTGAACGAAAACAAAAAAGGCTTGTGAACAGAATACGTCTTTGGAACAATTTTTTTTTTTGAATGGTTCCCAAAAGAAAAGAAAAAGAAAAAAAAAGCGTTGCGAACATAAACTAATTTTAAACAATTTCCAAAAAAAGAACAAAAAAAGCCTTGTGATCAGAAACTATTTTTGAACGGATTTGATAAGTGAACAAAAAATGCTTCTGAACAGAATATGCCTTTTGAACGAAGCCTATTTTTGTTTCAAACATAGAACAAAAAAGCCTTATGAATAGAACCTATTTTTTAACCTTTTTGATAATTGAACAGAAAACGTTTGGGAACAGAAAAAGCCTTTTGAACGAAACCTATTTTAGAACGATTTTCGAAAAGTAGAGCAGAAAAAAACTTTTGAACGGAACATAAAGGCTTATGATCAAAAAGGGTCTTTGGAACGAAAACTATTTTTGAATGAAACCTATTTTTGTTTCAACATATAAGAAAAAAAGCCTTATGAACAAAAGCTATTTTTGAACGGTTTTGATAATTGAACAGAAAATGTTCGAGAACAGAAAAAGCCTTTTGAACGAAACCTATTTTTCAATGATTTTCAGAAAGTAGAACAGAAAAAAACTTTTGAACGAAACAGTAAAAGCTTCTGAACAAAAACGTCTTTGGAACGAAATTTTTTTTTTTAACGAAACCTATTTTGAACGATTTTTGAAAAGTAGAACAAAAAAACTTTTGAACGGAAACATAAAAGACTTTTGAACAAAAAAGGGTCTTTGGAACGAAATCTATTTTTGAACGAAAACTATTTTTGTTTCAAACTAGAACAAAAAAAAAGCCTTATGAACAAAAGCTATTTTTGAACGATTTTCATAATTGAATAGAAAAGGTTTGGGAACAGAAAAAACTTTTTGAACGAAACCTATTTTTGAACGATTTTTGAAAAGTAGAACAGAAAAAACTTTTGAACGAAAACATAAAAGGCTTTTGAACAAAAAAGGGTCTTTGGAATGAAAACTATTTTTGAACGAAACCTATTTTTGTTTTAAACATAGAACAAAAAAATGCCTTATGAACAGAAGCTATTTTTGAACGGTTTTAATAATTAAACAGAAAAAGTTTGGGAACAGAAAATACCTTTTGAACGAAACCTATTTTTGTGTCAAACATAGAACAAAAAAAAAGCCTTATGAACAGAAGCTATTTTTGAACGGTTTTGATAATTGAACAAAAAATGACTGTGAACAGAAAACGCCTTTTAAACGAAAAACTGTTTTCGAACGGTTTTGATAATTGAACAAAAAATATTTTTGAACATTTAAAAAAAAAGAACAAAAAAACAGTATTTGTGAACGCCAACTAATTTTTTTGAACAGTTTTCAGAAAAAGAACAAAAAAGGCTTGTGAAACAGAGTATGCCTTTTGAAGGAAACATATTTCTGAACGATTTACAAATAAAGGTAGAGTAGAAATAAACTATCCAACAGAAACAGAAAGTTTTGTGAACTAATCTGGAAGCGCTCTGGTTAACGAATCTCGTGGCAAAAAAGAACATATTACATCAATTGAGGGCATTTTCATAAGAGTTTTGTTGCCATAATTTGATAATGGTGCATGTAAGCATTGTACCAAAACGAAACCGTTCCTACAATAATCCAGTAAGGGTTCTGGTTATCAAAAGGTAGTTGCGAAAACACCTAATGAATTTTGCTTCATCGTTTGTGCCTAGCAAAATGCCCTCTAGATGATTGATAGGTACTTCATCCCCCTTGACATATTGCAGTCGGATAGCTTCTACCTCACTGACAACATCAGGATCATTGCTACTGAGTGCATAGCGAAAGGTGTCAGACTCAAACCCAAAAACCTTGTCAGCAATCTTCTTGGTGAAGTGAATTATCTTATTCTTCTTCTTGAAAACACCTACACTGCGAGGAACAGTGTAATCAACTAACCACTGCAGCAGGCTGACAGGAACCATCAAATGTTTGGGCAACTTCAACAAGTAGTCCATGTTGCGGCTGGTAATGTAACCCCTCTGAATAGGGTTTAATTGATTTACCACCCTCATAAACCTCAGTGTTGAGAATCTATGGTTGATAGTGGGTTTAGCTCTCTGTACTTCCATCACAACATCTCCTGCACATATAAAAAGGAAACAATCATGAGAACAAATAGACTAGAAAAAAGCTTCAATAAAATCAGTTTTTGTAATAATGCACATGACCAGATGACCTACAAAAACATACAAATCAAAATGTACACAGATTCAACAACAATTTGCACTCTTAAGAATCTATGGTTGATAGTATTGAGAAGTGGAATTCGTCACTTATTTGACAAAAAGACAATTTCAGTTGGGAAAACTACCTTTACTGACATTATGTACGCCTTCCAGGTTACAACTTATTACAAAAAGCACGACCAAGTAATTTGACAACATATGTGCACACTATGAGAAACGTACTAATGGATAGTCATAATAGTAAAGTTGGATTTCAAGCAGAAAAGTTTGCTGGTTTAATACTGGAAAAAAGGAAGAAGCAGCCAACGGCCTTGGAAAAAATGAACCTGAGCTACCATATATGAGACGGATGTGCAACAATCTAAAAACAAATAGATACCAAATTAGTAGGATGACCTACCTACCATATATGAAAACCATGGATCAGCGTGGGAATGAAATAGAATGAAACATACACCAGAAGCGTCCTAATCAAAAGAACCCTAACAGAACAAAACACACATGGTGGATCGGCGTCGATGGTAGAAACCCTGCCACTCTCTAACAAGATGTAGATTGTGGGGACCCCGGACTAGCCGTCCGAAATACCCGATTATGCTTAACACAACGTTCCCGTGATCAGTCTGTCGTTGCACATAATCCAAACTGAATACCGAAGTTTACATCCATAAAATACCGAATTAAAGTCTTACATAAATGGTCATTTAGACCAAGTCCTACATAGGTGCCTTCATGGGCCAAACCAAAATATTCAGCGGAAGCTACGACGTAGTAGACATCATATCCTAACAACGACCCGACAGGCAGCTGACTTATGGAGATCCCTAGTTCACATAGAAGTCGCCATACTCCTCCTCGGCGTAGTGCTCCTCGAAGTCTGGCTAAGACAATAGCCAGGGACGAAACCAATATGAGTACATTTGATTGTACTCGCAAACTACCCCAACATGAGTATGCACTAGTTTTATTTTTAATTTAAGACTTTTATTTATTTAAAACATCTCTATATCTTTATTGAAAAAGGTAAGAAGAATTTTATAACTATCTTTAATAAAATCACCATTTTATCTGTTTCTCCAAAACTCCTCCTTTATCCGACCATAGCCCGTCATGGTCCACTTGCCTCCAACAACCTCATACCGATCCGTTGGTATAGGTGTATGAAACATTCTCCACTTCATTTTCCATTTAAAACTCAAATCTTTTCAAAAACTTGCACATGGTCTTAGGACAGCCTTCCAACTATCCATTACCGAGGACTCGGCTATTCGAATAGTTTTACACTCTGCAGAGGTAGCACGCTTTTCACACATCCATCTGATAACTCATCGTGTCAGCCACGTCCCGCCATACAAGGTGTATGGGAAGTTGAGTCACCGACCCTAGCATGTCCTTTGCTCATGCTAGTATAGGACCCTGCCGCTATGACACTTTCCATCAACACTTAACCCAGCCCGTCGGAATCTAAGTGTGAGGACTCATAGTTCTGCCCAGCGGTGTATAGGGGACATCCTTCTATCCACCACATGTGCGAGGACCATCCTTCTCCACATGTGCGAGGACCCGGGTCAGGGGTAGGTCACTGAACCATCCCCTCATGGAACGGAGTCATGTCCGTTGTTGAGGCATCCCATACTAATATGAGCAAATTATATGACTAGGCCCTTTCCCATATGTGGGTAAATGTGGTCGCACAGGGTAAGATTGGTCGTCATAGTACTAGGACACACTGTGCATTTTTCATAAACATCTCCATTCTCCATTTCTCCACTTCAACACCGACATCTCGACATTCCATAACCACACAAGTATTTTCAAAGGAGTTTTGAATAAACAATCTTTTTCTTCCCATCCTATAGTTTTATATAAACTATCTTATACTTCTACATCGGTGGCAAAATAGTTTTTCATATGCTTTT
The DNA here is from genome assembly GCA_947311845.1 of Poa pratensis. Taxonomy (NCBI): domain Eukaryota; kingdom Viridiplantae; phylum Streptophyta; class Magnoliopsida; order Poales; family Poaceae; genus Poa; species Poa pratensis. The sequence continues at coordinate 37,992,594 of CAMZMU010000042.1, forward strand.
TGAAAAGGTTTCAAAAATCATTGCCTTAAGAGTAAATCATGTTATCAAAGTAGATGCATATATTTGGGTTGCAAGCTCAGAGAGTAGCTTGCCTTGCTCGACAAAGTGACCTTGGTGTTGATCTTCGAGTTCAACAAATTCTCCCTCCTCGATAATTCCGACAACGCTCTCGTCTAATTAATAAACAAACAGATACCAACAATCACTATACTACTCAATCACCATCACAACATTACAATCTTAAATGCTATAAATAGCCACTGCACATATCAAGCAACACAATTTGGTTTCAGTTTAATTGAACTAACCATTATTTATTTATGTCTTAATTATGGCAGAAACTAGTTGAACATGTTTAATTGCATAACTCAAGTTCTGTTGGTCACAAAAATACAAACTAAAATTCTACAGAGAGCTACTGATGTGTAGAAGACAACACAATTTGATTTGGATTAATTGGAGTTACCAAACTCCCTACATAATTGTTTTATCCAGAAACTTAATAATCAAGTTTTAGCTACAAATTAAGTTATGTTGATCTAAAATTAAATCCTTTTAGGGGTAACTAACAATGACTAAATGTGATCCAACAAAATTGGTCCTAATTCATTTCGGTTAAAAATTAAACATCTATAATTGTTTTAGTGCAGAAGGGTTTTCTAACTTCAACTTTATACTAAACAATTATCAATGCATAATTAATTCTACCAAAATTAGGAAAGCTAATAGATCCAGTACCAAGCTAACAAAATTGGTTTGGAATTATTTGCGTTAATAGAGTATCAGAAACAAACAAGTTTAGATTTTAAACTTTCTGTGGCATTTTTAATAATACTCATTTATTATATATCTAAATGAAATGAAACCACCTGGGTTGGTTAAACAATTTCATAAGCTTTCCATAACATTTTGGTTTGATTTATTTGGATTTATAAATCTCGAGATATTGAATTTCAAAGTTATGTCCAGTACTGAAATTTCTAGAGAAATTAAATTAGAAAAGCTTTCTGTTCTGGATAATGTTGAGGATCCTGACGGGTGGGGCGTCAGTGACTCAGCAGAAATATCTCGCGCGCGCAGAATTGTTTAAAACGCTGACAGCAGGGCCCACTGGTCAGCGACTTAAAGCACGAAGCGGTACGCTACCGTGGATTAAAGATCTAACGGCTGAGAAGCCAGCACATCGGCGACGAGCACAAACAGGCGGCGCCGTGGCTCCGGCGAGGTCGGCGATTCGCTCACCTAGGGGCTCGGGAGGACGTGCAGGTGAGGCAGAATGGTCGCGGCGGCCTGGGAAAGCTTGCTGGAGAAGTCCCACTTCCTGGGACGGCTCCAATCGACGGCGGCGAGCTCCTCCGCTTCCACGGCAAGTACTCCAACTCCGGCGAGGTCCTGGCGGCGATTCTGTGCACGAAACAGAGGGGAAAAGGGAGAGTGTGAGTGCGGTGGTTCTGGAGAAGAGTGTCCAGGCCAGAGAGAAGCGAAAGGGGGAGAGACACGGCGCGGCCGTGGTCGACACCCACCTTCTTCTCCGGCAGCAACTGGCCGCGGTCGACCAAGGCAGCGAGGCTGCGACTGCGTGCTCGCCCTCCTGGCGGTGCACGAGTGAGTGTGGAGCAAGGGGGAGAGAGTGGTGCGGAGTGGAGAGGAAGTGAGAGCTCGAGGTGGCTTATAAGGCCGACGCTCGGCTCACGGTGGTCGTGGTTCACGCGAGGTCCAGAGAGGGGGAGAGGTTGCCGTTGGTTGTCTGGGGGGCCGCAGGCGAGCTGTGGAGTGGTTGGGTGCGGCCACGCGTCGAGGGGTGCAGTGGAGCGCCGAGGTCGACAGCGGTGTCCTCGGGTCGGCCATGGCACACGGCGAGCACGGGCGCATGCTATGCGCGCGAGTGGGGCGCTGTCGTGCCGGTGTTTTCGTGTCCACGGGAGCAGAAGAGCAAGGGAGAGAGGGGGCACGGCGCTAGGCCACCACGGCGTCGCCACCTCCTTCTTCCACAGTGGCGACCATGGCGACGTGCGCGCGGGCGCCTGTACCCTGGCGCGACTCCTCCTAGTCCAGCCGCCCTTTTCTTCGGCTCCAGCGAGCGCGGTGAGGTGAGTGGAGTGAGAGGGAGTGAGTGAGGGCAGGGATTCGACGAACTTCGATCGAAATCGATTTGGGGAAGAACAGATTTCTGCCACCAGGTGTTCGACGAAATGTTTGAACCAAAATTAATTTCCAATTTCTGAAATTTATTTTCATAATTTGCTTCACATATGTTTATCAAGATTTGTGGTGCCGTTTAGGAATTTATTTGACAAGTGCAACATAGCACATTTCTTGATTTGAATAAGATAAAGAAAGATATGGAATTTAAATTTAGTTTTTTGAATTTAATATTTGGAGAGGGAAAAGTTGTAGGAATAAAATGAGAGTGATTATATTACCACTCCACTGAATTTTGTTTGGAAGAAAATTAATTTCTCACTTGGAGAAATTGTGTGACACTTGTCACATGATTTTATTGTTTCAACTTTTTATTTTATTTCTTTGTTTTTCTTCAAGTTCCTAATTAGAGCAAACAACATCACAAGAAACAATATACAATCAACACCCATAAATCAACAAAAGTTTTTGTTGGCCCACATTTTTGGAATAATAATACTTATTACAATTTTGGGATGTTACAGATCCTTCCCCCCTTAAAATAAATCTCGTCCCGAGATTTGCTAGGCTTAGGCACTAAAGAGGTTTGGGAATTCGCTTTTAAGATAGTCTTCGCGTTCCCAAGTTGCTTCTTCTTCGGAGTGGTTAGTCCACTAGACTTTGTAGAACTTGATCGCGCGCCTCCGGGTAAGACGAACATCTTGTCAAGAATCTTGACGGGTCTCTCACGATAAGTCAGGTCTTGGTTCAGGTCGATGGAGAGGTGGTCGATGTTCTTAAAACATCGGGCTGGTCGGGAACTTCAAGACATTTCCGAAACAAGGAAATGTGGAAGACATCGTGATAATCCGATAACTCTTGGGGTAACTCCAGTTGATAAGATACTTCTCCTCGACGAGAAACGATCTTGAAAGGTCCAATATATCTTGGCGCTCCTTTGACATGGAAACGCTGCATTACCTTGAGTGGTGTCACTTGGAGATAGACATAATCTCCGACACTGAAAGTGACATCACGACGCTTGGGATCAGCGTAGCTCTTCTGACGGGATTGGGCAGTTTTGAGACGTTCACGAATAAGTTGAACTTGTTCTTCAGCTTCACGGAGGGTATCTGGTCCAAACAATTTGCCTTCTCCGGTGTCGGACCAATTCAGGGGCGTACGACACTTCTTGCCATAAAGGGCTTCAAACGGGGCCATTTGCAGGCTAGACTGGTAGCTATTGTTATAGGAGACCTCTGCAAACGGAAGACAATCTTCCCACTTGGAACCATAGGATAGAACACATGCACGAAGCATGTCCTCCAATATCTGGTTCACTCGCTCAGTTTGGCCTCCGGTCTGGGTATGATAAGCTGTGCTAAACGCTAACTTGGTTCTGAGGGCTTCGTGAAGGGATTTCCAGAACCTTGAAGTGAACTGCGTGCCTCTATCAGATACGATTTTCTTAGGCACACCGTGCAGGCTTACTATTCTGGAAATATACAAGTCTGCTAACTGAACTCCGGTGTGAGTGGTCTTGACAGGAATAAAATGGGCAACCTTGGTCAGTTGATCAATGATGACCCAGATTGAATCATGGCCTCGGTTGGATCTTGGAAGTCCCGTAATAAAGTCCATTCCAATTTCATCCCACTTCCACTCAGAAATTTTCAAAGGTTGAAGCAATCCAGCGGGTCGCTGATGTTCAGCTTTGACTCGCTGACAGATATCACACTTGGTCACGAAAGAACCAATCTCTCGCTTCATTCCATGCCACCAAAATCTTTCACGAAGGTCTTGGTACATTTTTGTCCACCGGGACGGATTGAATAAGGGGTCTCATGGGCTTCCTTCAGGATTAACTCCTTAAGTTCCATGACATTGGGCACACAGATACGGCCATTGAATCTCAGCACTCCTTCAGCATCTTCGGTAAAACCGGGTGCTTTGCCGAGAGAAACCTTCTTCTTAATTCCTTCAATGCTTTCATGATCTTTTTGGGCCTCCTTGATTTGATCCATCAGGGTTGGGGCTAATTCTAAATTGGTGAGATATCCGTGGCTAACAAGTTCTAGTCCAAAATCTTTGAACTCTTTGAACAAGTCTGGCTGTTCGGCTTGGATCAAGGCATTCAGGGTGCAAGGTTTGTGACTAAGGGCATCGGCAACTACATTAGCCTTTCCGGGGTGACAGTGGATTCCAATATCATAATCCTTGATTAATTCCATCCATCTCCTCTGTCGCAGGTTCAACTCCTTCTGGGTGAAGATCTACTTCAAACTCTTATGATTCGTATAGATCTCGCAGCAATGTCCCGCAAGATAGGGACGCCACGTCTTGAGAGTAAGAACAACAGCAGCTAACTCCAGATCATGGGTTGGATAATTCTCTTCATGCGGTCGCAACTGTCGGGACAGATACGACACAACTTTGCCTTCCTGCATCAGAACGCAACCAAGTCCGAGGCGTGATGCATCGCAATACACGTCGAAACTCTTGGTGACGTCTGGCATAATCAAGACTGGGGTTGAGGTCAGTCTTGTAACATCCTAGAATTTAGAGTCCAGAATTAGAGAGGACACAGAAGTGTGCATTGCATTCATGCATTGAAAATCCGAAGAATTTTCGCGCAAAACAAAAAGAGGGCGCAGAGGGATCAAGATCTCTCTTGTTCTGATGGAAACGTCAGGGCAAGTACGACAGATTTCGACATGACCTCTACAGTATCTTTGTGTTTGAGGGGAGAACATTTCAAATTTGAATAATTAAAATAGCATATTCGAATTCAAAAGAAATTTGAAATTGAACTATAAACATAAAATGAATTCCAAGAATAAATAATAATTGAATTCTTATTTATAAATAAGATATAAATATTTACAAGATTCAAATTACAAAAAGAAAGAAAACTTCACTTTATTAATACTATACAATATTACACTGTCATTTACATCATCCAAAGTAAAAAAGAAAATTACACCATTGACAAAAAGAAAACCCTAAACTATTTCCTATCTATTTTCTTGATCTTCTATATCTCCCTTCTTCATATTCTTAGCTCCTGCAAAACAAAAGAAAAGAAGACAAAAATAAGAAATAACAGGAAGGGTTAGTATTGGGTTTACTCTCAGATTTACAGTGAAATGCACTGTTAATTTTCATCCTTGAGTTAAAGACTTTAATCAGGTTTAGCATCTGTTCTTAGTACACATTAGGGCTTAGAACAAGCTCATCGGCCGGGACAAACAAAAATAACACTTGGCATCAGAAAATAAGCCCATCAGGTTGGATAACCTCAAACCAGCCGTAGCACAGCTTCACACCCAATAGATTTAAGGGTAGCAGGCAGGCAGGCTGCTCACAAGCACCTCAATGCATGGAGTTGGTGTCAACACAGCAGGGTTTCCAGAAAGAGATAAGAGCATGCTGCCGTAGCAGCCAGAGGAGCACATCCATTTTACCACCTCAGCTCTCACACACGCACATCTCAGCTCCACAACACACAGCACACAAACCACGATCTGTTCGTCACAAAACATCACAGATCCATTGGTCTCGCCATTGATCCTTTGCCAAAAGCAAAGCAAGACAATGGCCTGAGCAAGGGCAAGCCAGCAGCTAGGAGGTGAAGGCCAGCAGCTAGGAGGAGAAGGACAAGCACCAGAACACATATCTAGGAGCTGGAGGAGGTGCCAAAATTGTTGATCATGAGTACATCAAGAGCTGCTGATCAAGAACACTCCAGCAACCAAACCACAACACAGCCACACCACAACTTGCTAAGGTTGATCTCAACTCTTAAAGCAAATTATGCAAGCATTAGATTGTGGTGTGATTTCCCTCAGTTATGCATAGAAATGCTATGCACAGCTCTTCACTGGGAATTAATTAAAAAGGGGCAAGCAAGCATCGGTTCTTTTAAGATAATAGCCTCAGCCTGAGCATCATTGGCTGAGGCAACACAATTAAAATCTTTTGCTTAAGCACTTAGGAATTAAATGCAAACACATATAACCAGCAACCAGATCTAGCATATGGTTTGCTGGGCACTAATTCCAGAGGAATTAGCACCTCAATCACAAATCATACACCCAGATCCTATCATTTGGTGCTCAGTAATTAATACAAGCATCTGGTAAAAGAGGAATTACTTATATACTAAATCATTTTCCTGGAATTCATCCTAGGAATCATTTACAATAAATTCATTAGATGTTTAACTGAACCTTGGTTCAGATAACACTCCAGAGGCACGCCTCTGAACCTAAAGGATTCAGAGTAGCACACACTAGCATATCAAATACAGTAAACTAGCTGGGTGGCCCGCGCAATTGCGCGGCTAGCATTGATATAATTTTCTTTTATACTGATATGTGTAGCATTTTTCTTATGGATACTACTACCTACGTTCTGAAGTATTAATAATTTATATCTTTTTAAATCACACGCACATAGACATATTTTAGTTTGTCAATTAACTTTATTCAATTCGTACATGGTCCTCAAATATGCAAAACATTTTATAATTCAAAAAAGAAGGAGTATAATGATCAGTTTGTTGAGCTTCCAACTACTTGCATGCTCCAATCTTGGTGATAAACCATTTGTATATCTTAAAATGCAAAACCGGATTACCCTCATTGTTTAGGTTTCCAAGTTTTAGGCTACTAAGTTCTCTTATAAAACAAAGGACCATAACATTTTTTGTTGTTGTTTCAGATTCCAGCAATCAATTGTCATCTGAGTCATAACATCTCTAGTAGAATCATGCAATTTCATTTATGATTGAGAGTTACAAACCAAGATATATGAAAAAAAATACACAAAGGACAAATTAACCAATGTTAAAAAAAACATTATGGATGGATGAATAAACTTATGAACCAATCTATTAAGCTTTTTTTTTGTGTTTGTCCTTCAAACTCTTATTATCGTTCCTTCTCAATTAATCAAATTCTAATCATAAACAGAAACTAAATCAAAGCCTATATTTTGCACTATTTGTCTGCAGATTACCTGACATCATAAGTATGAAAGTGTGTAAACAAAATTTCTTTTCTCTGACATCCGTGCATAAATACAGAAGTAGATGCCACTGATATAACATGGTTAGGAAATCAAATGGGATCGTTAGCGGAGTTATTTTGAAATAACAGAACATCAAATATGTACACTAAGAACCGTTTAAATTAACAGTACATTCTGTTTACATATGTAGTCTATCTGTATAACAAATGTAAATCCATATTTCAGAGACCAGTTATATATGACTACGTTTCACTTAGGATTATCTCTATCATCTAGTCCAAGTCTTCAACTTCAGCCCCCGCATTGTTTCAACTACTGAGAGCACTTAATGGGGAAAAAATATTACCTTCAGGCTTCGACACATCTTCATATGTGATTGTTGTTCGACTCGCCATGACACACCTTGCAGGAAGAAATATTCCTAGATAAATAAGATAGTAACTCAATAATTATGAAGCAAAAGGAAATCTTTGTTTGACATTCGTGCTCTCCATCTGGTCCTTGCACGGATGCACATATTTTACCACACCTCCATCTTGAATACATCCTTGCAAGAGTTGTACTACCAATTCATGACCTCGTGCGAGCTACTATAGTGTTTCAGGCTAACATCGATGGTGGTAGAAGTTAGCTAATCTTATTTGGTGCCACAAAACTCAACGTTCAGCTACCACTGCGGTGTCCTATATATAGCTGGTGCCCAACCTTGATCAGTTTCTTGAGGCTAGCAAAAAACTAAATGAAGAAGCAGTACCATGGAGTATGCAGGCTGATATGAGCTAGCCATAGTTGCGCGCGTGCGTGTATGAGTAGATTAGGTTGCCTGTACGTACCTACTACATGAGTAGATAGATTGCAGAGGCAAGTATCGTTAGTAAATGGAGAGGGCCACCAGCGCTACTGTTGTCTGCACCTTGCAATTCACGGCGAGCTCATCCGAGACCAACGCCGGCGTTCAGCCCACCGCTCGCTGATAACGTACGGCATGCAGGCTGCCGTCTAGTCCCCTACATGCCTACGCGACCCTGGCCGGCGTGCAGTTTCGCCTCACGTTCTGCGGTACGCCCACTTCTGAAGCCAGCACCGCCACCTCAACGTCGTCTAGTCCGGCCGTCCGACGCCTGCTTCGAGTAGCTGTGCCTGGTCGCAGTGGGAGCAACCCAAATAGAGGCCGTCCAGTTCATGGTGTACGTCTCCGTCAAGGACGTCTAGTTTCATGCCGGCGTTCTGTGGACGAAACATAAAAAGTCAGTAAGCAGCAGCAGGCGACACAGCATGCGGCTTAAAGAGATTCAACTTGAACAGGTGTACGGCTGGGCCGATTCAGAAGGTGCTGATTATTCGGTGCCAGTTTCTCCACGAACCTGAAGCCGACGAACGTGCGACGGCCGGAGAGATTCGTCGTGTCTCCACTCTCCACCGTATCCGTATGTCGGACGACCGGAGAGAATCGTCGTGTCTCCTCCGTATCCTTCAAATCTACTCCGTATTTGCGCTGTTCTCCTGCAGTGTACACACTAATGTCATCCGATTATTTGGGAAAAGCTTGAGTTGATAGCGGCGGACAACATTACTAACGGGAGGAGGCCGGACGGAAGTCGGCGACGACCTCGATTAACATACAACAACGACGGTAACCACGCTCATCGCGGCTTCAACGCCGGGTCGATAACCGGAGACGGCGGAAAGTCCTCGACGGAGACATAATCAATGGAGTCGAGGAGATTTTGGTGCCGCAGATGGCTAGGTCGTTACTGCCACCCTCCATGCCGCCATTGCCTTCAGCATCGTAACCTTGCGAGGCAAGTGAAAATTGTGGCTTGGTATGTCATCGTGGCGGCTGAGACGGCGACATCAGGAAGATAAGCAGGACCTGCCATGCGATGCGCAATATGCTTGGCTTGTGCTAATCGTTTTGGATCTCTCCGTGTCCTTGTTTGATACTGTACGATTTTGCTCCAACTTCTTCTTTCTCCTTCCAAATTATCATAAATTAGTTTCCTATTCCAGTCCGAGCCGCACACGTTACTTTGCCACGCACGTTACTTTTGTAACTCAATCTGAGCCGTGCCTTGATTATTGTTTAATCTGGGCCATTGGTTATCCTGTGTTTTAAGTATATAAAACCTGAAGCCGACGAACGTGCGACGGCCGGAGAGATTCGTCGTGTCTCCACTCTCCACCGTATCCGTATGTCGGACGACCGGAGAGAATCGTCGTGTCTCCTCCGTATCCTTCAAATCTACTCCGTATTTGCGCTGTTCTCCTGCAGTGTACACACTAATGTCATCCGATTATTTGGGAAAAGCTTGAGTTGATAGCGGCGGACAACATTACTAACGGGAGGAGGCCGGACGGAAGTCGGCGACGACCTCGATTAACATACAACAACGACGGTAACCACGCTCATCGCGGCTTCAACGCCGGGTCGATAACCGGAGACGGCGGAAAGTCCTCGACGGAGACATAATCAATGGAGTCGAGGAGATTTTGGTGCCGCAGATGGCTAGGTCGTTACTGCCACCCTCCATGCCGCCATTGCCTTCAGCATCGTAACCTTGCGAGGCAAGTGAAAATTGTGGCTTGGTATGTCATCGTGGCGGCTGAGACGGCGACATCAGGAAGATAAGCAGGACCTGCCATGCGATGCGCAATATGCTTGGCTTGTGCTAATCGTTTTGGATCTCTCCGTGTCCTTGTTTGATACTGTACGATTTTGCTCCAACTTCTTCTTTCTCCTTCCAAATTATCATAAATTAGTTTCCTATTCCAGTCCGAGCCGCACACGTTACTTTGCCACGCACGTTACTTTTGTAACTCAATCTGAGCCGTGCCTTGATTATTGTTTAATCTGGGCCATTGGTTATCCTGTGTTTTAAGTATATAATAGATACCACAGGATCAGTAGGACAACCCACTGGATTTATCCAGTGCATATCACAGGAGACAACCAAAGTATCTGCTAGTATCCAATAGAAAGAAGGCCTCAGATTTTTGCATCATAGGCAGGTGCCAAATCAAATGAATCTTTGCACACATCAACAATTAAAATGGAGGTTTTCAGAGAGCAACACACCAGCAGCAGATCATATGGTCATGATCTTGTTACTGGGCACACTCCCAGGAGATACCACAGCAGCAAGTCACAACCATAGAAGCCACTAAGGCACAAATCACTTTCAAATTCATCTGTACTTTTGAATCACTTGCAAGCAAATCCAAAGGAGAAACAAATCATTTTCCTAGCTGTAGCAACTAGGAATCAGTATGTTAAGCACCATAACTGATACATAATTCAGTTATTTATAAGGAACATCACACACATCCATCAAAGATGCACATCACAAACAGCAGCCAGGACATCATCAAATTATCACAACCATAGCTAGTTATAAATAGAAGACCAGGAGATCACCACCATGTAGTCCTAAATCAAGCAGTCCATCAGCACGAAGGCTGGTCACAGAAGCATACCAGCACTATCCGAAGTTGTAGTCGAGCTGGGTGTCGAGGCGACGTCGGGGTTGCAGTTGCGGTACTGCCATTCCGCCGGCGTCGAGGTTGAAGAAGACAGCAGCTCGAGGAGACACGGGCGAGCTAGGGTTCGTAGGGGTCAAGGAAATCGAGCAGGGGATCGAGGAGCGCAGCCGGAGGCGCAACGGCGCGACATCGCGCCGGCGACCAAGCCGTGAAGGCTAGGGTTCGCGAGCGTGCTCGACTGGGGCATGCGGTACGAATTGGAGACGGGGAATCGAGGGAACATGCAGTGGCGGAGCAGCACCAGGGCGTGGCGGCGCCGGAGTCGGCCGGAAATGGCCGGAGCAGTGGCGGCGGCGACGGCGGCGGCGATGAATCGCCAGAGAGGAAAGGGGATCGAGCAGGGAGAGGTCCGTGCGTGGTGTGCGTGCGTACCTGTGCTAGGTACGTGCTTGGGCTTGGCCCAACCATTTTGATGGGTTAGTGTACGTGGGTGCTAGTAGGCCCACTCTTTTTTTTTAAAGTAAATCATTTTCTTTGTAAACCTGAGTTTATACCAAAAATAAAAAAATATTAAAACTTAAATGAATTTTCACACCAAATTAAAGGTCACAAAAATCAAATAAAAATATGAAACCAACTCTACAAAATATGAGGGATTTTTATGAAAGTTTTATTTCAAGTTTTGGAAAACATTTTGTGGATAATAAATTCAAGGATCCTTAAATGGAAATGACTTGAAATTCTTTTTCAAAACTATTTTCCTTAAATAAAATAAGATGGGTAAATAAAGTATTGGAGTTCAATTATATTGAACTATTTAAATTTAATCACTTTGAATTTATTCCTCATGAAAATTGTTGCCAAACTCTCTAAATAATTAATGACTCTTAAACACTCGAAAAATATTAAAATCCTCGACTTGGGAATTTTGGGTATTTTGCGATGCATCTCATATTTATGCATAATAGCATCTTGCCAGAGTTTTCTGTAGTCCTTACCAGGATTACGTTGCCTTTTTCAGAACTCGGGGTTTTAGCGCAAACCTTAGAACCCCGAAGGGTTTGAACTGCTATTCCTATCCAAGGCAAGTTCACTCTTGCTCATTTCCTATTTGATTATGTTTATCAAAGTAAATGCAAAATACTATGGTTTATCAATGCATGAAAAAGAAAAACATATCTTCGAATGATGTGAAATGCTATATATATTGTTGGCTGGCAGATGGAACCATGGTATGATGTGGTTGGTGGAGGTTCCATTTGCACGGGAAAGTATTACCTAGGACTTAATAACCAATCCCGTCAACGTTCTTGCACCGTAAATGAAGCGTTAACCATGAGACTTGGAATGGGACGGGAAAGTCATCTGTGATCTTTTCCCTTTCGCATGTCAACGGACTGCCAGTTCCTTAGGCTGTAGATCTTGCGGGACTACATGCACATGGGTGGGATCCCTTAATTCCCAACGGTAACTGGGGTCTATGATGGATTGTAGGGATGTCTGGAACAGTCTATCTTTATGGTATAGGGGAGGACTTCGGTCTGGAACAGTCTACCAAAAGATATAGGGGAGGACAAACCTACAAAAGGGTGGGCATGCGGGGTTGTTGGAGAAGCACGGCGAATGGCTTGGATCATCGACTGGGCCCCACACCAAAGGAAGTGTGGACGGGAAAGACTCGCCCGGTTGTGCAACAAGGCGTTGATCTCTCATGGGTAAAGTAACGCACCTCTGCAGAGTGTAAAAATGTGACATGTTACTCCCCGTTCCAGGAAGGAACGACGAACGCTGCAGGAAAGGAGGCTCCTCAAGGCCCTAGCACCTGTGAATGGATGACGGGCATAGTTTTCTGAAGATAAAATAAATCTTTTCCTAAAAATGTTTTGCAAAGATATGCATGTTCATCCATGACCTTTTGGTATGGATGGTAGCTAGTGCATAAAACACCTTATTCCTATTATATGAACTTGCTGAGTAACGCTCGTGTTGCTCACCCTTTCCTCCGTTGATCCCCTGCTTAGATTATTGGAGACAGCTGAGGAAGGACAGGAATCCATAACGATGTTGGTGAGATCTTCGGCAAGAAGTCAAATCAACCTGGTGGAGGCTGAAGGAGTTAACCTCTACTTTGCCTAAGGAGGAGTGGCAACAACAGTGCAATGGTAGACACGACGCCAATAATGCTTACGGAGAAGACAAGGATTATAGGAAGGAGGAGCACTACTCCAGACAAAGATATTCCAGATGGATAGATTAGGGCTGTGACAACAGCAGTAGTGGATTAGGAGTTAGAAGTAGAGCTAGTATCCAGCTTAGTTCTACGACTTGGATCTTTTTGAGAGTTTCATTTGCACGAGACCTACTTCTGTATGTAAAGGAGGTTCTCGAGATTTTGTATTGAATAGTGTTGTAATCCTATAGTGTTACCTTGGACCGACTATGTTTCTGTTGTACTGCTCTGAAGGATGTAATATTTACGGAATGGTCCTTCCGTGAGTATTATGTCAACGACTTGTACACTACAACATGCAGTGGTGTGCTGGGTCACTACAAGTCTCTTCTTCAATTCTTGGAAACTCTCTTCACACTTCTGAGTCCATTCAAATTTCTTGTCCTTCTTCAACAGTTGGGTCATGGGTTTGGCTATACTGGAGAATCCTTCAACGAACTTGCGGTAATAACCCGCTAGTCCGAGAAAGCTTCGGATTTTAGTTACACTGGTTGGGGCTTTCCAGTCAACAATGGTTTGGATCTTCTCTGGGTCAACAGAAATTCCTCCAGCAGATATGACTTGTCCGAGAAATGCCACTTTACTAAGCCAAAACTCACACTTGCTGAGCTTGGCATACAGCTGGTGCTTTCGGAGGGTCTCCAAAACTAGACGCAGGTGTTCAGCATGCTCTTCTTCGGTCTTGGAATAAATAAGGATGTCATCGAGGAAGATTACCACAAACTTGTCGAGGTACTCCATGAAAATCTTGTTCATGAGATTCATGAAATAGGCTGGGGCATTGGTCAGACCAAAGGACATCATGGTGTATTCAAACAAACCGTAATGGGTGGTGAAGGCGGTCTTGGGAATGTCTGACTCTCGGATTTTCAACTGATGATATCCTGTTCGAAGATCGATCTTGGAAAAGACTCGGGCTCCGTTCATCTGATCGAACAGATCCTCAATCTTGGGAAGGGGATATTTGTTTTTAATGGTTACGTCATTTAGCTTGCGATAATCCACACACAGGCGTGTGGTACCGTCTCTCTTGTCCACAAAAATAATGGGTGATCCCCAAGGTGAAGCGCTTGGGAGAACAAGACCTTTGCTGAGCATATCAGCCAACTGCTTCTTCAATTCAACCAGTTCTTCCGGATTCATCCGGTAAGGTCTTTGGGATATAGGGGCTGTTCCTAGGATAAGTTCAATTATGAACTCAATATCCCGGTCTGGCGGCATACCGGGCAATTCTTCAGGGAAAACATCTCGGAATCGGTGAACAACACGGATCTCATCTAGGGTGGGTCGAGCTATGCCCTCATGGCAGCCTGGTTGGGAATGACTAGCTTTGGACACATATTCCACTTCGACCTCTTTGTCGGTGGTGATGGATACATCTCTTCTGGCGTAGTCTATTCGACCACGGTACTTGGCTAGCCAATTCATACCAAGTATAACATCTATGCCTTGGGTTCCAAGAACGATTAAGTCGACTGGAAACTTTTCTCCTTTGATCTCAAGGGAAACTGATACGTCTCAAACGTATCTATAATTTTTGATGTTCCATGCTTGTTTTATACCAATTGCTACATGTTTTGCATCTACTTTATATCACTTTTATACATTTTTTGGGACTAACCTATTAACAAGATGCCGAAGTGCCAGTTCCTGTTTTCTGCTGTTTTTGTATTCCAGAAAAGCTAGTCTGGAAATATTCTCGGAATTGGACGAAACTCACGGGGTCCCTATTTTTCCAGAACACCTGACGGACAAAGGAGCAACGGAGAGGAGCCAGGAGGCCACACGCCACTAGGGCGCGGGCCCCCCTCTGCCGCGCCCTAGGGTGGTGTGGGCCCCTCGGGGGTCGTCAGCCGCCGCCCTTTCGCCTACTTATTCCCCCCGACGCGAAAACCCTAAGTACCTGAGCAAATATCCACGAAAAGTTCCAGAGACGCCGCCGCCGTCAACCCTAGCTCGGGAGGGTTCAGAACCTCTTCCCGGCACCCTGCCGGAGAGGGGAATCGTCACCGGAGGCTTCTACATCGCCATGCCTGCCTCCGGAGTGATGCGTGAGTAGTTCATCCTTGGACTACGGGTCCATAGCAGTAGCTAGATGGTTGTCTCTCCACTTTGTGCCATCATGTTTAGATCTTGTGAGCTGCCCTACATGATCAAGATCATATTATTGTAATGCTACATGTTGTGTTTGCTGGGATCCGATGAATATTGAATATTATGTCAAGTTGATTATCAATCTATCTATGTTATTTAAGATCTTGCATGCTTTCCGTTACTCGTAGATGCTTTGGCCAAGTAGATGCTTGTAACTCCAAGAGAGAGTATTTATGCTAGATAGTGGGTTCATGCCTCCGTTTAACTGGGACAGTGACAGAAAGTTCTAAGGTTGTGGATGTGCTGTTGCCACTAGGGATAACCTAACGATGCTATGTCCACGGCATATGTGTTTGTTTACATTACGCACTTTACTTAATGCAATTATCCGTTGCTTGCAACTTAATACCAACGGGGGACTCGGATGACAACCCGGCGGTGGATTATTAGTCATAGATGCTGTTGGATAACGGTCTATGTATTATGTCGTAATGCCCAATTAAATATCATAGTAGTCACATGTCATGTATATGCATTGTCATGCGCTCACTATTTGTCAATTGCCCAGCTGTAATTTGTTCACCCAACATGTTAGTTATCTTTTATGGAGAGACACCACTAGTGAACTGTGGACCCCGGTCCATTCTTTTACACTGATTAAACAACCACAAACTGCAAACTGTTCCTTTTTCATTCTCTGCAATTTAATACTCATTTTCCACACCATACGTTTAATCCTTTGTTTTCAGCAAGCCGTGAGATTGACAACCTCACTGTTTCGTTGGGGCAAAGTAGTTTGATTGTGTTGTGTGCAGATTCCACGTTGGTGATCGTATTGCGCCGTGCGCCACCAACAACCTTCTGAAGAGTTGCTGCTCCTACTGGTTCGATAACCTTGGTTTCTTTCTGAGGGAAAACTTGCTGCTGACTACATCATACCTTCCTCTTGGGGTCTCCCAACGAACGTGTGTTCACGTCATCAAGCTATTTTTCTGGCGCCGTTGCCGGGGAGACAGCAGTCTTCTGCAAGGGGAGTTTCACGCTTCCAATCTCTTTACTTTGTTTTTGTCTTGCTTAGTTTATTTTATTTTATCTTGTTTGCTTTCAATTATCAAAAACACAAAAAAATTAGTTACTTGCATCTAGTTTACTTTCAAGTTATTTTCTGTCTGTTTTTATTCTGCTAAAATGAGTACTCCTGAGAACACTAAGTTGTGTGATTTCACTAGCACGAACAACAATGATTTCATATGCACACCTATTGCTCCACCTGCTGCTTCAGCAGAATTTTATGAAATTAAACCTGCACTTTTAAATCTTGTTATGAAAGAGCAATTTTCTGGTGTTAGTACTGATGATGCTGCTGTTCACCTTAATAACTTTGTTGAACTTTGTGAAATGCAAAAGCTCAAGGAAGTAGATGGTGATATTATTAAACTGAAACTTTTTCCTTTCTCCTTGAGAGGACGTGCTAAAGAATGGTTGCTATCTTTGCCTAGAAATAGTATTGATTCATGGACTAAATGCAAAGATGCTTTTATTGGAAAATATTATCCTCCTGCTAAGATTATTTCTTTGAGAAGTAGCATAATGAATTTTAAGCAATTTGATAATGAACATGTTGCTCAAGCATGGGAGAGAATGAAATCATTGGTTAAAAATTGTCCCACTCATGGACTGACTACTTGGATGATCATCCAAACCTTCTATGCAGGATTAAATTTTTCTTCAA
The DNA here is from genome assembly GCA_947311845.1 of Poa pratensis. Taxonomy (NCBI): domain Eukaryota; kingdom Viridiplantae; phylum Streptophyta; class Magnoliopsida; order Poales; family Poaceae; genus Poa; species Poa pratensis. The sequence goes on from CAMZMU010000042.1 coordinate 38,009,282, forward strand.
GGAATTTATTGGATTCGGCCGCTGGAGGTACCTTTATGTCCATCACTTTGGGTGCTGCAACAAAGCTTCTTGATGATATGATGATTAATTATTCTGAGTGGCACACCGAGAGAGCTCCAACAGGTAAGAAGGTAAATTCTGTTGAGGAAACCTCTCCTTGAGTGCCAAAATTGATACTATTATGTCTATGCTTGCAAATGGTCAAACACATGTTGATCCAAATAATGTTCCTTTAGCTTCTTTGGTTGCTCAAGAAGAGCATGTTGATGTGAACTTCATTAAAAATAATAATTCAACAACAATGCTTATAGGAATAATTTTGGTAATAGCAATTATAGGCCCTATCCTTCTAATAGTGGCAATGGTTATGGAAATTCCTATAGTAACTCCTACAACAATAATAAGAGTGTACCCTCGATCTTGAAGTTATGCTTAAGGATTTTATTAGTACACAAACTGCTTTCAATAAAACTGTTGAGGAGAAATTTGGGAAAATTGATGTGCTTTCCTCTAAAGTTGATAGTCTTGCTCTTGATGTTGACTTGTTGAAACTAAAGAACATGCCTCATGATGTTAAAGAGAGCAAAACTCTCAATGCTATACAAGTTAAAATTGATAACAATGTGAGGATGTTAGCTGAATTGCATGCTAGATGGGAAAGAGAGGATGAAATTGCTAGAAAGAATAATATTGCTAGAGTTTATACTATTACTACTTCTGAAAATGCTTCAAACTCAAGTGTTAACAAACCTCCTACCATTAATGGCAAGATAATTGGTGTTGGTAATGTTTCCACTTCTATTGCAAAATGTCCTAAATTGCCTGATAACTCTGAAACTGTCCTTGATAAAGATGCTGAAATTTCTAGCAATAAGGAAGATAATAACTCCATTACTTTTGATGATAATGACTTTGATTTTGATGGTTGCAATATTTCTGAAGTAATTAAGTTCTTGCAAAAGCTAGCTAGAAGTCCTAATGCTAGTGCTATAAACATGGCTTTTACTAAACATATTACTAATGCTCTCATGCAAGTTAGGGAAGAGAAATTAAAACATGAAGCTTCTATCCCTAGGAAGTTAGAAGATGGTTGGGAGCCCATCATTAAATGAAATTGAATGACTTTGATTGCAATGCTTTGTGTGACCTTGGTGCTAGTATTTCTGTTATGCCTAAAAGATTTATGATATGCTTGATTTAGCACCTTTGGAAAATTGTTACTTGGATGTTCACCTTGTGATTCTACTATTAAAAAACCTTTGGGAAGAATTGATGATGTTCTTATCATGGTTAACAACAATTATGTCCCCGTTGATTTTATTGTCTTGGATATTGAATGCAATCCATCATGCCCTATTGTGCTGGGAAGACCTTTTCTTAGAACTGTAGGTGCTATTATTGATATGAAAGAAGGGAATATAAAATATCAATTTCCTCTCAAGAAAGGTATGGAACACTTTCCTAGGAAGAAGATTAAGCCACCTTATGATTCTATTGTTCGAACAAATTACAATGTTGATGCTTCTTCACTTGGTAATACTTGATGCATGCTTTGTGCCTAGCTAAAAGGCGTTAAAGAAAAGCGCTTATGGGAGGCAACCCATTATTTTTTTCTGCAATTTTTCTTTTATTGAGTCAAGGAGTGTTTACTTCTGTAGCAACTCCTTTGTATCTTTATTTTCTCGCATTGTTGTGCCAAGAGTAGCCTCTAATGTTAAGATGATGCTTAATTTTGATTGCTGCGCAGAAACAGATTTTTGCTGTTCACTGTACGAAATTCCTAAAATCACCAGATTGTTAATTAAATCTGAAATTTTTGTGCGTAATCTTTATGAATGTCTGAAACTTTCATTAGTTCAGAGTTTTCGATCTGAGCGTCGTAAGTGCCTCGAAAAAATTCGTCTTTGCGGACTGTTCTGTTTTAGACAGATTATGCCTTTTTATTTTGCATTCTCTCTTTTACTAGTGTTGAGTGAAATTCTTTTTTGGGTGGAAGAGCTTCACATAACATCAGTGGCTGTAGCTAATGTTTAAAGTAACAAATCATATTGCGTCTTTATAGAACATGTGAATTTTTGATTATGCACTAACCCTCTAATGAGATCTACTTTGAGTTTGGTGTGACGGAAGTTTTCAAGGGTCAAGAGAGAAGGATGATATAATAGGATCAAGAAGAGTGAAGAGCTTAAGCTTGGGGAGGCTCCCATGGATCTCCCCAGCATATTTCAAGAAGACTCAAGCGTCTAAGCTTGGGGATGCCCAAGGCATCCCCTTCTTCATCGTCAAAATTATCAGGTCATCTCTAGTGAAACTATATTTTAATTCTTTCACATCATATGTGCTTTTCTTGGAGCGTCTGTGTGCTTTTATTTTCAGTATTGCACTTTTATTTTCAATAAAGCTTGACTGGACCCTAGCATTCTTGATTGGGAGAGAGACACGCTCCGCTTTTTCATGAGAATACTCCTATTCTTCACTTATATTTGTTGAGTATTCATATCTAGCGCTGTTCAGCTTTTAGCTCTTGTTTTCATGTATCTCTTGTCAGAGCTATTAGCTTTCTTTTGTAGAAAGTACTCTCTTGCTTCACTTATATTTGTTTGGAGAGTTGATGAAATAAATTGATTGGTGTTTGGTTGGTTCAGAAAATGTTGCATGTGGTAATTGGTATAAGGAAAAACTTGCTTAATCTTGTAGATCACTAATGGATAACTTGATGCTTGTCAATTGTTTTGAGTTAACAAGTAGATCATGATTAAATTGTGCATCACATGAGTTAAGCCTATTAGTGAAGAACTACCGTAAAGCTTGTTGAAAATTTGGTTTGCATCGGTGGTATCTCTAAGGTCTAGATATTTTCTAATAACAGGGTTTGGTTAACAAGGAAGACGGTATGAAGTCTTATAACGTTTGCAATATGTTTGTCATATAAAACTTGGTGTACGGGTTGATATTCTTGTTTGCTTACATAACCTTGCTAGCCTAAACTCTGTACTGAGAGGGAATGCTTCTCGTGCATCCAAATCCTTGAGCCAAAATCCATGCCATTTGTGTCCACCATAACTACCTATATGTGGTATTTCCTTGCCACTCCAAGTAAATTTTTCATGTGCTACCTTTAAATTATTCAAAATGTTATTATTCCCTTTTTGTGTCAATGTTTACTAGCTCATGAGGAATTAGTGTGGTTATTCTTTATTCTATTTGTCGAATGGACTTTTACACCTGGACTAGTGGCATATACATCCGCTTATCCAATAACTTGCAAAAAGAGCTGGCAACGGGGTGCCCAGTCCCAATTAATTACAACTTTAACCAATTAATTCTCTTCACACTTTTGCCCTGATTCATCAGTAAGCAATGACAAACAGTGAAATACCTGAATGTGTGTAAACCAAAGAGAAAGAGGGATGATCTGCCTTGCTGGTAGAAATAACGTCCTTCATGGGAGCCGCTCTTAAAAGTCCGTTTGACAGGTAGAATACTGTTCTCACCCGCTACCATTCGTTGACAATTAACAAACACCTCTCAAAAATAGATACTCCTCCATGGTATGTGATTGATGGAAGGCACCCGAGGATTCGGTTAGCCATGGCTTGTGTTAGCAAGGTTGGGAGGAGTATCAAATATTTTATGCAATCTCTATATGCTTTCAAAAACCTAAAAGCTCTAGCACATGATTAATCCCTGCTTCCCTCTGCGAAGGGCCTTTCTTTTACTTTTATGTTGAGTCAGTTTTCCTATTCTTTCTGTCTTCCACAAGCAAACACTAGTGTCAACTTTGTTACAACATGCGTTATATGCAATGTATTGGACTTGTTATACTACTTTGTGTTGACAATATCCATGAGATAAATATGTTGAAAGTTGAAGCAAATGCTGAAACTAATTCTTCCTTTGTGTTGATTAAATACCTTTTATTAGAAACTATTGCTTTATGAGTTAACACTTATGCAAAACTGTTTGATGCTTGTCTCGAAAGTACTATTCATGAAAACGTTTAGCTTGTGTGATTCATTGTTTACTCATTATCTATTTGGTAGCAAATTATAGACCATTGACTTGGATCACTTCATTCATTTACATGTGCCTTGCAATATTATATGATCAAGATTATGATGTAGCATGTCACCTCAAAAATTATTTTGTTTTTATCGTTTACCTACTCGAGGACGAGTAGGAACTAAGCTTGGGGATGCTGATACGTCTCAAACGTATCTATAATTTTTGATGTTCCATGCTTGTTTTATACCAATTGCTACATGTTTTGCATCTACTTTATATCACTTTTATACATTTTTTGGGACTAACCTATTAACAAGATGCCGAAGTGCCAGTTCCTGTTTTCTGCTGTTTTTGTATTCCAGAAAAGCTAGTCTGGAAATATTCTCGGAATTGGACGAAACTACACGGGGTCCCTATTTTTCCAGAACACCTGACGGACGAAAGAGCAACAGAGAGAGCCACCAGGGCCCCACACGCCACTAGGGCGCGGGCCCCCCCTGCGCGCCCTAGGGTGGTGTGGGCCCCTCGGGGGTCAGCCGCCGCCCTTTCGCCTACTTATTCCCCCCGACGCGAAAACCCTAAGTACCTGAGCAAATATCCACGAAAAGTTCCAGAGACGCCGCCGCCGTCAACCCTAGCTCGGGAGGGTTCAGAACCTCTTCCCGGCACCCTGCCGGAGAGGGGAATCGTCACCGGAGGCTTCTACATCGCCATGCCTGCCTCCGGAGTGATGCGTGAGTAGTTCATCCTTGGACTACGGGTCCATAGCAGTAGCTAGATGGTTGTCTCTCCACTTTGTGCCATCATGTTTAGATCTTGTGAGCTGCCCTACATGATCAAGATCATATTATTGTAATGCTACATGTTGTGTTTGCTGGGATCCGATGAATATTGAATATTATGTCAAGTTGATTATCAATCTATCTATGTTATTTAAGATCTTGCATGCTTTCCGTTACTCGTAGATGCTTTGGCCAAGTAGATGCTTGTAACTCCAAGAGAGAGTATTTATGCTAGATAGTGGGTTCATGCCTCCGTTTAATCTGGGACAGTGACAGAAAGTTCTAAGGTTGTGGATGTGCTGTTGCCACTAGGGATAACCTAACGATGCTATGTCCACGGCATATGTGTTTGTTTACATTACGCACTTTACTTAATGCAATTATCCGTTGCTTGCAACTTAATACCAACGGGGGACTCGGATGACAACCCGGCGGTGGATTATTAGTCATAGATGCTGTTGGATAACGGTCTATGTATTATGTCGTAATGCCCAATTAAATATCATAGTAGTCAACATGTCATGTATATGCATTGTCATGCGCTCACTATTTGTCAATTGCCCAGCTGTAATTTGTTCACCCAACATGTTAGTTATCTTTTATGGAGAGACACCACTAGTGAACTGTGGACCCCGGTCCATTCTTTTACACTGATTAAACAACCACAAACTGCAAACTGTTCCTTTTTCATTCTCTGCAATTTAATACTCATTTTCCACACCATACGTTTAATCCTTTGTTTTCAGCAAGCCGTGAGATTGACAACCTCACTGTTTCGTTGGGGCAAAGTAGTTTGATTGTGTTGTGTGCAGATTCCACGTTGGTGTCGTATTGCGCCGTGCGAGCCACCAACAACCTTCTGAAGAGTTGCTGCTCCTACTGGTTCGATAACCTTGGTTTCTTTCTGAGGGAAAACTTGCTGCTGAACTGCATCATACCTTCCTCTTGGGGTCTCCCAACGAGCGTGTGATTCACGCCATCAGTCTCGTAGCTTGGAACGGCCCTCATCGTTGCCATTGCCGCCATTGCCACCATTAGGGTTGACGGCGATCTGGGCTAGGTGCTGCAGTGTGGTGAGGTTCGCTGTCCTCTCGGCACGAGCGGCCTCACGGTCCTCCATGAAGAGACGCATCTACTGGGCCATAGTGGGCTCGGGTGGTGGTGGTGGATCTCTCGCCATACTGAAGTTTAGAAAACGGCAGAATTAAAACTCCAAACAAACAATGAATAAAACATTTGAGATAGAATGAAAACATGCCAACCATGCAAACAAGAACATCCTACAAATGCAGCAAGAACACATGGCACAAATGGGATAACTAGCTCGATAATAGGGTCTCGATACAACTCACATGAGTTCACAAATACAAAGTCTAACACACAGTCGCCTTACAACCATCAAGGCTACCACATAACAAGATCACACGATCGCAACATAACAAGCTCGCGACAAGGTGGTCCTAACTCAAAAGAACTACTCGAAGTAGCTACTCGTCCGCGGCAGCGACGTCAGGTGAGGTGAGTGCGTCGCCGTAGTAAGGGGGCTCGTCGGGGTCCTCCTCCTCGGACATAACTAGCTCCGAGTCCGCGTCGGTGTCATCGCGAAGGTCATCGTCCTCCTGCTCGCTCTCCGGCTCCATGTCCATATCCTCCATCGGATCCTCGTCGTCGGGTAGGAGATCGTCGTTCTCCTTGCGCAACTCCTCTAGCTCCTCCTCTAGCTCGGCGATCCGGGTGTCACGGCTCTGAATGGTCGCATCAAGATCATCAACCCTACGCGCGAGGTTGAGCTGCCAGTACCGGGCGGTCTTGAAGCGGGCCTCGAAGCGACGGGCCTCCTTCCGCTCCTTCCCGAGCGCTGTCCGGGACCTCCTCAGGCGCTCCTCAGTGGCCTTGAGCTTCTCCTCTGCAATCTTCAGCTTGTCCTGAGACTCCTTGAGCTGGGCCTCCACGGCCTCAGTGTCCTGCTCGGCCTCCGTAACGCGGTTCTCCGTGTCGACGTACTGCATATGACGAAGGTCGCTCTCCATACGGCTGTGGACCAGCCGGTGCTGGGTGTACTCAAGAAGGATCCCCAAGTCCTCCACGTGCAGCCCAAAGATGGGGTGGGGGCGCAAAGGCATAGAGTGGCCCTGGTCGTCGCGCCTCTCGAAGAACTCAAAGCGGGTGCCGACTAACTCGGCGCTGTGGAAGTGCACCAAGCGAGCGAGAGCCCGCTGCAGGACGGTCGAAGTAGCTCCGGTCTGGGTGGGCTCGATGGCCTCCACGATCAGCTCCTCCGCAAACGGTGGCACAAGAGGGCCTCGAAGGGTGCACCTCACCTTCCAGGACATCTCCTCACCGACTAACGGCAGAGCACCTCCTCCACGCAACTCAGGTAGTGGACGCCCCAAAAGCCTGGTCAACTCGAGTAGCTCGGTCTGGAACAGCGGCGTCACTCCAGGGGTTGGTATCGCCTCCAGCTGGATACTCGTCGTAAACCCGTCGGCCATCTACACAAAAATTTTAAGAGAAGTTTTAATTAGTGAACTGTGTGCAAAATTTTAAGTAGAAGCAAGTAGAATAGTTAATGCAAGTATAGTTATTTACAGTAGTTAAAATAGAGGGGAGAGGATACAGCAGTATATTCCGCAAATTTAAACACCTCACCTAAGTTTTTAAGGAAAAACAGTTTTGCGTGACGTCGACGCCCAACCTAGCTAAAGTCTCCTAAGGTCAACGATGGCTCTGATACCAAGTCTGTGAGGACCCCACGTACCGAAGTCCGAGATGTCCACATTATGTAGTATAGATCACGATCCCAATGATCAGTGCATCGCAATCACATAACCAACATGGTATCAAGAGTTACATCATTCAAGTCGTACGAATAAAAGTCTTACAACACAAAGTGGCCACATGACCAAGTCTGCAAATCATCGCCGCGCAGGATGGAATTAACTACGATACAGCGGAAGCTCGTGGCTAGCGTCGGCCCTCGTCTCCAACGGACGCATCCCCACAAGTGCAGTTGACCGGTGACAGCTAAGCGGCGTAGTCGTCGGCATACTCCTCCTCTTCAACGTAGACCTCCTCGTTGTAATCTGGACGTTTGAATATCCAGGGACACAGCCATATGAGTACAATTACATACTCGCAATACCACCTCAAGGCTTAAGTTTTCATGGTAATGCAATAAATCATTTTCGAAAACTGGGATAGCTGCTATATAATGCTTTAGAGTTTAGTTTTCGCAAACAATGCTTTTAGACATAGAGATTACAACATCTCTATATCCTTGTTAAACAAAACATTTAGAGATAGAATTCTCTCTTGTAGAAATAGCATGTACTATTCCCACATTTTTGTAAAACACTTTGTAAATCTTTTCAAAGACACTAGGATGGAGATACCCCTTTTTCCTTTCCATGAGATCAGACTGAGTTGTCTCCCCGAGACCAACCATCTTCTCCCAAAATCAGTACCTCCCAGATACCTTCTTGATGCCTCCTTAATTTCCACCGAGATACCACTTTTCTTTTGAAAACATAAAAATTTGCCCGTACGCCTAGATCGGGGACCTTTCCAACCGTCCATGACCGCGGACACGGCTATTCGAATAGATTTACACTCTGCAGAGGTGGTGCACTTTCACCACACCAAACAGTCATTCCGCCGTGATCAGCCACGGTCCTCATACGACAGTATGCGGGGGTTCGGATAACATGATCAAAGCTTTCCCCTAACCCACTCTAGTACAGAGGACTCCCGCTAGGTTTGTTCCCCTCGGCACCGTGTGCTCCACTAGACCCCTGGTCTCTCTTAGGACGCCACACCGCCACGGCAGGGGGACCCAACGTAATCGTCCGGCTACTGATCCGCAGCAGTGTATTGTCTCTTACGGACGACAACCCGGCTTCGAGGGACTCTAACCCTTATAGGAGTATGAGATCCTCCGTACTAAAGTCGACAAGCTTCCGGCTAAGCCCTACCCATCTCAGGTAGTGTGGTTGCACGGGTTAATTGTTCGGGCGGCCGCTAGGGCTGTACTTTGTTTTTCAAAAACATCTCCACCTCCGACTGCTCCCAGCAGCTCGGGTTTTCGTAAACTCACCGAATGCTCTCAGCATTTCGGTTTTTCATGAACATCTCCATTTGCTCCCAGCAACATGGGTTTTATAAAATTCTTTCTCGCCGATCGCTCCCAGCGACTCGGGTTTTCTTCCGAAAACATTTCATCAAATCCAGGCTCCCATCCTATAGTTTTGAGGTAAGAGTATAAGGATATGCTACTAGAAAATATAATTTTCTTGATAGCGCCTTCAGTAGAAGGCTTCTCAAGTAAAGACTTATTTTTATAAAACCTATTATATACTAGTAGATATAACTTTGGCCAAACAATAATTTTGTAAAATAGTTTTTGGGTGGCAAAATGCCACAGAAAAGATAAAACATGTATTATTTTATTTTGAAAACAAGACATGCTTTGTACAAATAATAAGAGTTCAATAGGGTGTTGAGGTGGCTTTCCTTGCTCAGCAAAATGTCCCTGGTCTTGTTCTTCCTCGTAGGCGGGTTCAGCTCCCACGTACTGCTCCTCCTCTTGCGGTTCTATCGTACCGGAAAATTAAACGGAACTACCGTCAACTCTAAGAAGCGGGTTGACAACAATCTAAAGTAAATAACTAGATAGCAAGCATTTCAACACACCACAACCTCTGGATAAACATCTACCACAACCCTAAACATAAACAATTAAAAACAATCCATTAAAATATGAGTTTTTAATAGTGGCAAAGTTGCTGTTTTGGGGAAAAATGCACAAGTATAAAATAATACTCCTAAAAATATATCCTTCTATCACATTACTGCTAACAAACATACAAAGCTAGGAAAATTGGATTTGCACCCAAAGCATTGTCCAAATGAGAGCTAAAAATGCCTCAAGTGCTACTGGTCCTAAAACTAAAAAGACCACAACTCTATTTTTAGGAAACTCCTGCATGCAAGATTAATTTCTAAGGCAAGGTATTGATTTTATCTTTCTGTAGAAATTGGATTCACTCTAATTGGATACTCCTAGCTCATGCTATCTTAAAAAGGGTGAAAAACACACTTTTTACAAGATTAAATGTGCAGCACAAAGCAAATTTTATTTTTACTCCAAACTAGTTTTGCATGTTCAAGAAAACATCAGAGCATCTAATAAAAATACTTCTACAAAACATGCACACACAGATTTAACACAAACTAATTAAATCTAAACACAACATTTAACAGAAACAGAAAAAGAATAAAAGCTACGGCAAAAAAAAAAAAGAAATGGGCCGCGCCTGGGCCAGATCTGGCCGATGCCAGCACGGATCTGGCCTGCGGGCTAGCTGGGCCGGCCCAACTGCATGCGCAGTGCACGCACCCGCGGCAACGGGTGGCGCCAGACGGGTTTGAACTGGGCCGTCGATCAGGAGATCTACGGTTCTCTGGCATCGTCTCCGATGCGCCGCGCGCGTGGACGAACCAGAGAAGGAGAGAAGTCGTGGTGGCTGGCTAGCTCACCTAGGGCTGGCGTGCGGCGGCGGGAGTGGCTGGAGGGGACGGAGAAGACCTCGGCGAGCACGGCGGTGTCGTCAGCTCCCGCATGCAGCGCCGGAAATCATGGCGACGACGGCGGTGTCCTTCCCGGGTCGAGGACGGGCACGGCGTCCACGGGCGGTCTCTGGGCAAAAAGAAAGGGGGAGGGGTTAGGTCTCGACGAGGGAAGCTCCGCGGACCAAAAATGGCGGAGGGAGAGGGAGAGGATCGCCGGCAGTAGTTGCTCGACGTCGGCGGTGAACATTTTTGGAATTTAAATTTAGGTTTTTGAATTTAATATTTGGAGAGGGAAAAGTTGTAGGAATAAAACGAGAGTGATTATATTACCACTCCACTGAATTTTGTTTGGAAGAAAATTAATTTCTCACTTGGAGAAATTGTGTGACACTTGTCACATGATTTTATTGTTTCAACTTTTTATTTTATTTCTTTGTTTTTCTTCAAGTTCCTAATTAGAGCAAACAACATCACAAGCAACAATATACAATCAACACCCATAAATCAACAAAAGTTTTTGTTGGCCCACATTTTTGGAATAATAATACTTATTATAATTTTGGGATGTTACATAGATGACATGAAAGACTGAAAGAGGCGTACAAAATTCCGCCGCCATGGCCGGCGACGAACCGAGACGAAGAACAGCCGTTCGCCGCTGATGAACCCATAAATGAAACAGTGAAGCGTCGTAAATACATGCACCCCTACCCGGCGAGTACATGGTGGATCCGCGTTGAAAAGTAGAAACCCTCACCGCTATCTACCCAGATTCGAGAACATACCTTCCGCCGCCATGGCCGGCGACGAATCAAGATGAAGGCCAGACGTTCGCCCCCGTAAGAAACCAGATAGAGTGAGTGGAGCAGATCGAAGATATCGGAAGGAGAATCAGGGGAATCAGTAGAGCACGAAGGGCTGGAAGCAGAAGAAGCAGATCTCGGGGATACCCTGGCTCGAGACCGTGGAAGAAGAAAAGAAGCAGTCTAACTACCTAAAATGGGCCCGGCCCAAAATACCGATGCTTCAGGTGGCACGAGCGGGTAGCACCGCTAATAAGCGGTATATAGGATTCACCGGCACCGACTCAAACGAGGTGCCCATCTTCGACACGGCTGGGAGGCTAGCCCGCGTGTGAAGGCCCAATCTGGCCCGCTAAGGCCTAGGTTCAGTGGGAAGATGGCGAAGGCAATGACCCAAAGCAGCATGATCAAGATGACACCTACCTTGACGTGAACACTTGGAAGCCGCTTCAACACGTTTGGAACCCGAGTGAAGTACGAAGCGGGAGTTCTGCCTCCTTTTTTTTTTAGGGGTAAACTTTATTAGATCAAATCACACTTACATCGTCAATTAACATAGGTAAAATAAAGCTAGGCGGATCCTCAAACCACAGACTTGGCTGATATGTAATGCAGATCGTGCCTTGCACGGAAAGTCCAGCCACCCTATATAACCTAAGGGGTGATGGACGATTGTAACCTAAACACACATATCCAATCAATCATACACACAGATTGAACTACACAACGAGCCTCCAAACAAAGTATGCATGGATGAAGATGGGGAAGAAAGACTGCCGATAGCTCACAATTATCTGATCCGACGCAACTGGTTCGGCAAACTGTGAACGTCTTCAACTTGAAGAAGGGGAACATCTGCATCTTCACCTTCCATGCAATAATCAGATGTGATAATAGTGCTAGGGGGTTTCAGTGAAAGATGGATAAAATATCTGGCACCACTCAAAAATTTACGCACGGGAAATGGTAGACATTAGACTAGTCACAATGAAAGTAACTTAGCTAGTAACATCACACGTCTTAAGACAAATTTGCTTATGTGACATGTAATTAATAAGAGAGAGGTGTTTGTGGTAACATAGCTAGTTACCGTAACATCACACATTTCTAGATAAAATGAGTGTATAACATAATAAATAAAGTTTTGCATGACACCACACATAAGTTACCCCCCATTGTGGTGGTAGTAACATAGAGTAGTAACATATGCATGTTACTACTCTAAGTTACCCCATTGTGACTAGCCATATCGGGTAGACCGTCTCCCTACTGTTTTGTCAGCATTGCAAATGTGCGTCAGCGCTTATGCTGCCACGCTTATCAGTCAGGAGTGCTTAAACCATGGTAAAAACCTCTGTTCAGTGACAAATATCACTACACATGCTGGATACACTCTTTGTCCGACCGTTGAAACTATTCATTCAACATATCGTCCTTCATTATGGATATGCTCCAGCAATCCTGCTCAATCTCTATGGCTTCCAGACGAACTCCCTTCTCACTTCCATTTGGGATGCAGATATAACTAATGAACAGATTATCGAAGCAACAGATGAGAAAATATTAAAGCCGAGACACTGAAGGAAGAATTTATTAAAAACCAGAGCACGGGGATGCTCATTCCAGTACAAGACTAGAGATCACAAGCAGCATAACAACAGAAGCCTGAGCGTTCAACATCAAGGACACATCACAACAACAGACACGCATACGGGCAGGCACACAGTGGGACACACCTCGGCTTATTTCGTGAAGAAACCGGCACTGGAAAAAGCTCTAAAAGACTATGGCTTCATCAGTGCAGCGACCTTCTGGACGGACGGCCTCGCCACCAGGTCAGTCCACCAGGCTTTCACATGTGGATATGCGTCGAACAAGGATGCATAGGGCGTAGCCCCCAAGCATAGGGTGGTAGAGGCATGGTTGAGATCCGCAAGACTGAGGCAGTCTCCAGCCAGGTACTTGGACTTGGTCAGGCGCGCCTCGTACACATCCAGCACATTCTTCAGTTTCACAAGGTTAGCCTCGACGACTTTCTGGTCAGTAGCTCCACCGAGCATAGGATGGACGAGGCACTCGGAGAGAATGGGGCCCAGTGCGGCGGTGTACTGGTTGGCCTCAACTTCAAGCCACACATCAACCATGGCTGACTCCTTGAGGTCCCCCTCCTTCAACAGCTCTGGCTTGTTCTTGCGGCATGCATACCTGCAAATAGCACGGGATTCTAAAAGAAAAAAAACAGAAACACAGTGATGATCAGCAACGGTGCTAAATACCCGAGAATTCTGAAGTAGTATGCTACTATTTATAACATTTGAATAAATTGGTCTTGACCTAGCAAAATAATAATAGAACCCATAAAAATTCTGAACATGATAATATTTCAAACGAGAATTCGAATATCAAATATAGCCTAGCAAAATAATAATAGAACCCATAAAAATTCTGAACATGATAATATTTCAAACGAGAATTCGAATATCAAACATATCTTATATGAATTTGCAACAAAAACCTTAAAACTCATGTTTTTCTTTCCAAAAAAGACTAAAGCTCGTGTTTGGTAATGATTGTATTACTTCACAGTTTTAGAGCATGTCGATGAAAATTCAAATACAATCTTGCAAAGTGTCACCCATGGCAAGGATACTTCATTCTTATCGACTAGGGGTTTGCTAATTATGATAATTTTAAGTGTACTTCTCAATGCTTTAGTCCTTCCCAATTACTTTGGCTTCTATAAACGGTATAATGAGAAATACTCTCATTATTGACCTACCCCAGTCATAAAAATTATATTCTTACAATATGATGACAACTAAAAGTTCCACAAAAATTGGAAGGTTTTGATTTTCTTATTAAAAATAAACAATTCAAGCAAAGCTGGTCTTGCGCTTGTAGTAAAGCTTAGGTACCATTTTAGCCGGTCTGAAAATGCTATATGAGGCAACAACATCAACAACGACAGAAACAATCACAAAAACAATATAGTAAAAGTATAATGACCATTTATCGTTTTATTTATAAAGGGTGGAAAAGAGAAAATATCTCCAAGAGATAGCATCATACCGAAGATGCACAAGTCACCATCCTGCAAAGCCGGCACCTGACCAAAGGGCTGCAGAGAACCATATGAAGACAGTGAGTTTTAGCAACCAGGTGCTAACGTCTAAAAACAGAAATCATATGCCACAATTACTGTGAAATTCACATTGGCATTGGTTAAATAAAAAAATCTCAATAAAGATAACATCCTACGGAAATGAATTCGTCTACATATGATTCTTTTAGTGTAAAAATACGTATAGAACAGCTGAAAATATCATTGAACATATCCGCAATATAAGATTAATTGTATAAATATGCTTTGACAAAAATGCAACGGCTAATTGCACATATAACAAATTTGTAACTAGCTGAACAAAGCAGAGTATGGAAACCGCTGCTTAAGCAGGCGACAAATTCCTAGATATATGTGTGCTGGTTCTGAAATGTAGAATACTACTAATCTTGAATTGATGTCCATGCTAATTGCAGACTCACTTTGTTTGCTAAAAATTGGTGGTGCGTGACCTAAATCATAATGGCCAATTCATGCGGTTGGTCTAGCAGTTGGCTGGTGGGCACTCACGCTCTTAGAAACAAGACTTGTTTTGATAAAATGTTGAATATATCTCTAACTGAGATCGTAGATTTATTGTCAGGGCTTCACAAGGAGGACAACAAACAGTCAATTATGTTGGGTTTTGTTCTTCATACTGCAGACCGAAGCATTGTGTGAAAACTCACCGGGCGACTGGTGTACATGCAAGGGCAATGCCTATGCCCATGATAACTGACAGAAACAATGCTGAGATGTTGCTGTGGCTGCTGTGCAGCAAAAAGGCCACTGTGAGGTAATAGGTGCTCTGAATGTTTTGTTTTGTTTTATGTTTTGCTGCCAATTTTCTGAGAATTAACATGTTGCCTGAGCTCTGCGATAATGTTAAAAGATAATTTCCAGAACGAAGGATTGTTTTGTTTGTACCATGAGCAACACCGGGCATGCCTCGGATGGGAATAGAAGATGATTCTCAGAAACCTTAAGACCCACCTTGCTATTACCACACATCTCCCTTATCACAAGCAGATCTAATGGATGCAAGTGGTGTATAAGATACATAGTTTTTTACTAAGAGAAAAAGGCAGTAAAAACAAATAATAAAGGGGTGACTAACTTCGTCAGAAGCACCTACATGCTTCAATAAATAAAATAAACAATTTCTCTACACTAAACTAGCAGAGGAATAAAAGGTCGAGCTTTCAACATTTAATCGAAATGTGGTTTACAAGTTTTAGGAGACGATGTAAAAAGGTTTCGCTTTTTAAAAAGCTGACATAATAATAATAGGGTTGGTGGCGTCGGTGCAGGACAGGAAGTGTGATGTGTGTGTGGATGTGGAGAACATTTTTTTTCCTGAAGTGCATCTAGGCTAAAGTCAAGTGAGTAAAGTTCGGAGAGCAGGTATTAAAAACGGCGACCACTGGCAAATCGTTGCTGAATCTGAGACAATAACCCACACCGTTTGTACTGTACAGTATACTCCTTCAGCTTGGGATTTGCTCCAATTAAGCGGAGCAACGTTTTAATAGTATCCTTAAATTTGCCCCATAAACCCTAGCCAGTGATCCCCGTCAAATCGCGAGATTCCGGACGACAGTAACACCTCTCCCTCCAACTAAACAGTGATGGATACATGGAAGGAGATGACCCCTCTAGGCAGCGCAGGAAGAAACGAATCGACATGGAGGTAAACAGCGTATGATCAGAATCAAATTGACCCAGCAGACGGCATAGCGAGAGGGGCGTGGAGATTGAACTTACGTTCCTGGCGAGGTGGTCGGGGCCTTTGTGCTCGCCGGTGCCGAAGTTGATGGGCACGATCTCGTACTCGACGCCGGCCTCCTCCAGCGCGGTCACGCACCTCGTCACGTTCCACGACATGGTGGCGCCGTACAGCTTCACGGGAGCCATCGCTGATCTCGTGTGATGAACTCTCTCCAAAACCCTGGAACTTTCCTCTTCTCAGTGGGCAAAAGAAGTCGCTGCGGGATGGATGTGATGGGATGGAGAAGGCGACCCTCGGGGTCCCGGTTTAATAGGCGATGGACTGGTAGGGGGAGCAGGTGCTGCTGTGGCCGTGGAGTTGGGAGTGTCGGTGCGGTGTGGTGGGTCAATGGATGATGCCGCCCCGCGCTTCTCGATGCTAGCACGCTCCTTTCTTCTGACAATTTTGGAGTGTACTTATTTTTCATTGGGAGTAGTTTTCGGCGACAGACGCAAGTGGTGACGCGCACTACCCCATCGAGGCGTCGAGATTCGCATATCTCCTTTCTCAACCACCTTTCATCCGATCTACTCGTGTTTAGCATCCTTTGTTATCCATACATTAGCAACGTTGTTGTTGGCAAAATTGGATACAGATTATTGACATCTTAACGTCCGAGATGGAGTACGCAGAAAAAAGGATGGTCCAGAACTTGTTGCACGGTCATAGGTGAAACATCGCAATCGCAAGCATGCGTAAGGATTAAGGAAGCAGCACCAGCAAGATGCAGAATATGTGTGGAACCGTAAGGATTAAGGAAGCAGCACCAGGGGGAAGCGATTTCCCGCCACCGACGGCGTTGGATGTCTGATCTGCTTCCCGATCCTCAGATCGCGCCACGTAGTTGTGTTTTGAAGATATGACGATATTTCTTTCTGAGAGATTAGACGGTGTAGGATGAGATCCTTCGTCTAGCACGCCCTGTCTTGTATGTCTTTTTTCTTTTTAGCCTCGGCCGTGTCATGTTTGCTTCTCCTATATCAATATAAAAGGCAAAAATTTTGCCTTGTTTCAAAGAAAAGATGCAGAATATGTGTGGAACCGTGCTGGCGACGTTTTGCTTCGCCATACATGGCATGCCGGATGCGCAGAAAATCCTGGAGAATTCACTCAGCAATGAGGCAGCGATTTAGGTGTGTCAGCAGTGACCACTGACCTGTGTGTTTTTTTTTGTAGACTTTTTCACGAACAGGGCCGATGTGCGTTCTGCTCAAACATGTTTTTCTTTTTCTTTTTTTTTATGTTGATAAGGAAATGTAAAGCTGCTTATGCTGAGTCCTCATAATTAGACAAAACCAATGTCAGCTTACAAATTTGGCTCCGCCTATCTTGCCATCAGATTTAATGGGATTTCTCAAATGTTCACATATGTGGGCTCAGATGATCTCTGGTCAGTGGTCACTAAGAGTTTTTTTTTTCTGTTTTTGGTACAGGCATTACGCTGGTGCTCAAAGTTACTCGAAAGAGACAGATGAGGGCGGGATGGCTTTAGTAGATCATGTTTCCGAAAGCACACACCAATAATGTTACTGAGTGAAAAAGGTAAGGGAAACTTATGCTTGAAGCATAAGCAGATCGGCCAGAATGATGAACTACAATTTTGGAGTGTACTTATTTTTCATTGGGAGTAGTTTTCGGCGACAGACGCAAGTGGTGACGCGCACTACCCCATCGAGGCGTCGAGACTCGCATATCTCCTTTCTCAACCACCTTTCATCCGATCTACTCGTCTTTAGCATCCTTTGTTATCCATACATTAGCAACGTTGTTGTTGGCAAAATTGGATACAGATTATTGACATCTTAACGTCCGAGATGGAGTACACAGAAAAAAGGATGGTCCAGAACTTGTTGCACGGTCATAGGTGAAACATCGCAAGCATGCGTAAGGATTAAGGAAGCAGCACCAGCAAGATGCAGAATATGCGTGGAACCGTGCTGGTGACGTTTTGCTTCGCCAGACATGGCATGCCGGATGCGCAGAAAATCCTGGAGAATTCACTCAGCAATGATGCAGCGATTTAGGTGTGTCAGCAGTGACCACTGACCTGTGTGTGTTTGTTTTTGTAGATTTTTTCACGAACAGGGCCGATGTGCGTTCTGCTCAAACATTATTAACTATATTAAGGGAGCACAAATCTTCGCTCCACGCCCATGTTACTGTATTACTGTTGCAAATGAACAGTAGCTACAGTGCGCGGGTGGGCCCCGCACGTCAGACGCACACCGCCTCGGATTTTTGCAAAAACACCCCTCGATACCGAGAAATCTCACCGTATACCCACGTCACCTGAAGAGAGGGACCTAAACGCAATTTCGCCAAAACTGAAGGACCTACATGCAAAAGCATCGCCACTTCCCCCCCTCCCCTCCGGCTCGCGCGCGCGGCCGAGTTCGCCGCCGGCCGCCGCCGCCTACCGCCGCCGCTCCAGCCATCCCCGCGCGCATCCACCAGCACCAGACGCTCCGCCGCCGTCCCCTACGCCTCCTCGCCACGGATCGGCCGCCGAACCGCCTCCCGCGGGCGGGAATCGCCGTTGAGACGTCCGCCGTCCTCCGCCGCGTTTTGCCGTCGCCGGCGGCGTTCCGGCCACCAAATCGTGGCGGCGCCGCCTCCTACGGGCTCCCCGTGTCGAGCCGCTCCGGATGCACGCCCTCGCGCGTCCCAGCGCGCACGGACGCGCCTCCGGCGAGCTCGCGGCCGCCGCCGACGTCACGGCGACGTCACGCGGGTCTGGGCTCCAGATGGGCCACCAGCTGGGCCGGGCTACCTGCTGTGCGGCCCACTCGCCCTTTCTCCTTTTTTTCCCCTCTTCTCTCTTTTTCTTTTCCAAAACATTTCCATAACTTCCCAAATTCAAATCCACATAATTTGAATCCAATTTCTATCAGTTTGCAAAAAAAACAAACATTCAAAATATTTTGTGACCTTTCCTACCTTACTTCAAATGTTGGAAAGTTTTCTTCTCCCTCCTATTTCCCTTTTGTTTTTAAACAACTTTCACAAATTTCCAAATTCAACTCACATAATTTCAAACCAATTTCTATCAATTTCTAAAGAACAACCATTTGAAACACATTCTGATCTTTTTCCACCTTATTTGAAATCTTCCAAAGTTCACACAATACAAAAAGGCTCATATTACACATTCACGACATTACAAATATTATGTATTCCATATTTTTCTTACGACCTCGAATAAAACCCACAAAAAATCTTCGCACCCTTTTCCAAAAAAAAAAACGGAAAATTCAAACAATAAATACACATTCACGACATTACAAATATTATGTATTCCATATTTCTCTTACGACCTCGAATAAAACCCACACAAAAATCTTCGCACCCTTTTCTGAAAAAAAAAAACGGAAAATTCAAACAATAAATAAAGGCTCATTTCACACCTTCACGACATTTCGACAAACAATATATTTCATATTTAGATGGGCTTCCAAATATCAGAATCCATATCTCAGCACTATTGCCCACAAACTAAATTAGCCTCCTCTTAATATGAAATTCAGATGCAATTCTTCAAATTATATATTCACTTTACTACATGTTCATACGGTGCACATCTTCTGACTGCGAATCTAAATTAATTATTTACACCAACATACAAAAAAAAGAATCAAACATTACAATTTACAAGCTGCTCGAAATTACCGTAGCATTTTTACATTTTAAAAATTGTTCACCATTTTTACACAACTCAGATACATTTTCTTCAATTACAATTAAAAAATCATGGCAACAAAAAAAAACATATTTAAATACTTCAATTTGCTATATATTTCGATAATCACTAAACTATATAACAAATGCTCATAAAAAACAAGACTAACTATCTACAGCAAAACACAAAACATATTTACAGGATTCAAAATAGTCAATATTTAGATTCAATATAAATGAAATTCCCCGAATTGTGGACTCGACTTAAAAAAAAATTGCATTACCATTGCCAACGTGCTTACATTAAATATTATTTGGAAGATAAAAGTATATTCGGATATTCTTTTGTCCTACAATACTAAAGGTACAAAAGAATATATCTATATGCTCACTAAAATAAACAATACTTATTAATACAAAAATACAAACTTATTTACACAACTCAAATTTAATACAAAAAAAATCACGCGAGCACGGCGTGACGACGCGCAAAATACCACTAGTTTTTTTTTTATGTCGATAAGGAAATGTAAAGCTGTTTATTGCTGAGTCCTCATAATTAGACAAAACCAATGTCAGCCTTACAAATTAGACTCCACCTATCTTGCCATCAGATTTAATGGGGTTTCTCAAATGTTCAGATGTGTGGACTCGATGATGTCTGATCAATGGTCACTAAGATTTTTTTAAATTGTTGGTAGAGGCATTACGCTGGTGCTCAAAGTTACTCGAAAGAGAGAACTTGCTTGTGGCAAGATGGTTAGGAGGGTGGTTTTATCCCAGCCCACCAGAGTTCAAACCCCAGATTTGACGCTGGTGATTCTCATTTAAGGCGGAATATTCTTCAGTGGGAGGCGACGTTCCCGTCGACAGCGAGGCGCCCGTGGTGACTTCGTCAATCTCAAGACTCGACCCGCCGACTCGGTCTCTCGGAGATGCTCATAGGGGTAGGATGTGCGTGCGTGCGTTCATCATAGGGGGTGAGTGTGTGCGCGTGTATATAAGCGGCTGCGTTGTACTGTGTTTCGCAAAAAAAAAAGTTACTCGAAAGAGACAAGGTGAAGGCGGGATGGCTTTAGTGGATCATGTTTCCGAAAGCACACACCAATAATGTTACTGAGTGAACAAAAAAGGTAAGGGAAACTTATGCTTGAAGCATAAGCAGATCAGCCAGAATGATAGATGCTTGAATGATGAAGTACGCTTGTTGCCGCATGCTAAGACGTTCCGAAGACTCTCGGAGTAATGCCAATTCCAACTAATTCAGAGCACTTAGAAATCTTAGAAGTGGCTTTCATTTTGACATTTTAAAAGTGTCTTTTTTCTCTACGTAATTTTTTTCCTGCGAACTAAGTGCCTAGTATGGGTGAGGTGAATCTTGCCAGTCAATAATTTTGCTCCATTCTCACAATATAGTGAAATCTGGCCGAATGGAAAATTTTCTAACGACTGTATTAAATTGGTGCTTGCGCCCGCGGAGATCTCAAGAACTCCGAAGTACAAATACTTCAACCATCTGACATGTTTAAAACTAATTTTTCAAAGATCTCTTAATCGCTCGTTATCTCAAAAACCAACTCCATGTATTCAGTAAGCCATGTCAACGACTCTACCGTTGTACTTCACAAGGGCCTGTCCACGCAAGGTACATGATCGATTAATGGCATTAGCTATTATCCACCGGAAAATATGCTAATGTCATCAACAACTAACTTATCGGACATGTTTTGTTTATACATGTTTTGGCATAAAACCTATTCTTCTTTTGGATACTTTTTATTTCTAGTACTCATCACTTTTGTTCTCGATACTTATTTTTTCGACGACAACTTTTCCGCTCTAAAATTGATATACACTATAAAATGATTTTAATTTTTGATTACTATTGTTTGTTCCTTGTAGTTATTTTTTGTGTTATGCATTGTTGCCTTTTTGTTTTACCAATATTATGACATCTGAACAATTTTCTTGTATGAACTTATATTTTTTTGTACAACTAGACAAGCAATATATATATATATATATATATATATATATATATATAGGTAAATTATATATATATGTGAGCGAACAAATTAACTTTGAAATGAAATAAAGATTTTTTACATACTCGCCAGAAAAGGGTTACTTTTTTCCTCCAAAGGTTGTGAAATAGAAGCCCATCTTCGAGTCACATGTAGCACTATTAGGATTACGCGCAGAGAAAAAATAGGAACTATCAGTTTTTACCGAGGAAGGTATGGGCAATGGGCGTTTTATTGTAGAATAATTAATACTTGTGGACATTTACATCTAATTTACGAACCATTTTCACCATAGCGTTCATCGCGTCGATATCTCTAAAATTATCCGTGGTGACAGGTTCTCAATAGCTTTCCGTTTATGTGTTTTATTGTAGAATAATTAATACTTGTGGACATTTACATCTAATTTACGAACCATTTTCACCATAGCATTCATCGCGTCGATATCTCTAAAATTATCCGTGGTGACAGGTTCTCAATAGCTTTCCGTTTATGTGAAGTGTATTTCTCATATAGACCGGGAATGCAGCTTTGGCTCCTGAACTCATATGCTCCAGGCTGAGTAGAAAATTCAAAAAAATACTAAATAATATTAAAAAATCTGAAAATGGCAACAAGCATATATAAGTGTTCTACATACGTGAAAAGTTTTGTAATGAAATGGTATTTCTGGTGCTCTGTAAGAAAACAAAATTAGTACTTAAAAACTATTTTATATCTCATGTTGGTCACTGATTTATTTACTTCATTTTTAGCTTTAATATTTTTTATTTAGTTCTATGAATATAAGTGTTTTACAGATTTTAAACATATATGTCTGAACTTGTTTCCATACCATGGGCATCTTTTTTAATTAAACGAACATGCTTTACGTATAGTAAAAACGTGATCAGTTCATGTCTGGCCATATTTAAATTGGATAGGAGGGAGTAGTACATATACAGTAAGCCGATTTCATATTTCATAACAAGTAAATATGGCCTTGTTTATGTTAGTAGACCACACCGAATTGGCCCATTAATTAAGTGGTTGTTTGGATACAGAGTAAGTTTTACCAAACCACGTTTTTGAAAGAGTTTTCCTAATACGAGTTTTACTAATTCTGTTACGAACGAGTCCACGGAAAATCATGTTTGGATTCCTCAACCACATTTTAGGTAGGGGAGCTATGGAGATGTTCGACGCCGCCCACTGTGACGCCTATGACAATAATCCGCATGCACAACGAAACGAAACCATTTTCAAACATTAAACAATTTTAAAAAGAACGAAGAACAATAAGAAAAAATAAAAGGAAAACAAAACAGAAAAAGAAAAAGAAACGAAAAAGAAAAACAGAGACAGAAAAGAAACGAAACGAAAAAGAAAAAGGAACAAGAAAAAAACGAAGAACAAAAGAAAAAAAGAGAAAACCGCGGGGTGGGCCGGCCCAGCAGAAGCTCCCCGTTAGCGGCGCGGCCGATTCGCGCCGCTAACGGGCGGCATATATGGTTTGCGCAGCATCCGATCCTGCTAGTGCCTAGTGTCCGGTCCATCATTCCCACGTTGGTCTCACCATTGGAGAGCATCACGATCCAAGATCATGTTGAGAAATTACCGGCGGGGTTTAAAAACTGGACAATAATGCAATTGCACTTCAGGCTCGTGGACCGCGAGAGTGAGCTTTTGACGACTAACACAGAAACTCAGCAGAATTCTCAAAAAGAAAGGAAAAACGCAGCACAAAAGATAAAATAAATGGTTGCCACGCGATGCACTGAGCTTGTGAGCCACCACATCTACTGGTACTCTGTCGTCGTTTTCGAAAGGGAAATCTATTACTCAAGGAATAGGTCTAGCGTCCTAGATACAAGCTCGGATGGTCTCATCTGGACCTGAATAGAGCCAAGTTTGGTTACAGGAGAGATTATGCCCAATGTGAGCGAGGGTAGACCTGCTATATTCAGCGCCCTATGAGCATGATGCACTATGCATTCTCTTCCCTCTCTACATAACCTCTTAGCTTCATTCATTAGCATAGCCGTCGCAGATCTATTTTTCGATCCACGACACTTATTTTGAAATACCAAGTATATGGTATATGTACACGCCGCACACACAATGTCTTTGGTAGACAACTAGGGGCCCGATTGGTTCAGCGTTTTTCAGTTATTGCGGAGGGAAAAAATCACGGACTTACCAAGGCCACGCTGAAAATACGGTGAGGATAACAAAACATGGCACTATAAGAGTGTAAGGTATATTAAACAGACAATCCAATTGGGGCCAAAACAGGTTTTCCTTAACAAATGTGTAACAACATATGTCTACGATTTGCACTGAGATTCTCCGGAAAACACATTCGCCATTTATTTTAGATGAAGTGAATAGGTTCGCCGAAGTGTGCAATGGCCTACCACGCATGTGGTCGGAGACTCCAGTTGCACGAGCCACCCACGTACGCAGGTCGCAAACACGAGTAAAAACCTGGCCGACATCGAACGAAATACTCCCTCCCTACCAACATTGCCAAAGTTAAACTTTGTAAACTTTGACCTATGCAAATACATGGAGAAAAATCAATATCAACAATATCATCTCAATGTTATTAGAACAATCACAAAATATATTTTCATATTATATGCATTTAGTAGTATTAGGGATATTGACATATTTTCCATATATTTGGTTAAACTTCATAAATTTTGACTTTGACCAAAACTAATAGTCACGGTACTATCGGAGGGGGGTATCGTTTTTCCGTCCGCCACTGTCACCTCGATAGCCTGGCTCATGCGCGGCCCGGCCACTGCTTTAAAAGGCCTCTCTTTCTGGACGGTCAGCACCCTCCTCCCTCCCGCCCGAGCCTCCCCTTTCGGAGAACAACTCATTACTCATCGGAAAGGCCTGGAAAGGCTAGCGTAGAGGAAGGGGGAATCGTGCCGCGCGCTATGAAGCCTTGCTCTTGCCTCTGCCTCCTCGTGTTCGCTTCCCTCCTCCTCGTCTCCTCGGCCATGGCCATCTCGTCGCCGGAGACAGGACGCGCGACCTGGTGGAGTGGTGGTCGAGGCGGCCGACGCTGCCCGACAAGGTGTTCCTTGTCCGCCTCTGCCACCATCAGCACGGGCATGCTTCGACCATGCTGCGGCTACCATGGTGCCAGCAGCTGCACGCCAGACACTGCGTGCCGATGGCCCCGCCCGGCCGCGATGACGACGAGGAGATCGACGCACGCTACGGGGTGTCCAAGCGGCTCGTGCCGAGCGGGCCAAATCCTCTGCACCATTGATCGGTCGCTCGTTGCAGAGATACATCCGGTAGTTCCTGGTCGTGGTCAGCATGTCATCCTCCATTGTTCTTGCTTTCCGGTGCATGCGTGTGTGCATGTTTTGGCAATCGGATCATGAAGGAGATGCTCGGAAAGAACTTACAATGGACGAATGATGCGGGGTAGTTGCTACTCAGATGTTACAGTAAGAAGGATGGTTTGGTTCATATCGTTCATTTCTGTTGGAAATTGTCTGTATTTGTAGTCTGTACTATCGATATCCTGTTTGGTTGTCCTTCTTGTTTCTCTTGTGGAGTACTAGCTTTCTTGGCTTATTTCTCGCTCCAAACAAGTTAAGGTTTTCCTGTTGGCATATCTATCTTTCTCCACTTTCACACACACGATGACGTGCATATGAGTTCTGTATTCCATAGCGGCATAAATGAACATCTAGGGAACCAGCAGCGTTTCGTTATCTTTCTTCCTGGGAAGGAATTATGTTTACGTGTGTTCTGTCGCATGGCCAGCACAGTCGGTGTAACGATGTAGTTAATGTGGTCTGGTTCTTCGTGTCATGAAAACGGTAGGAGAATTTATGGCCCCCAGCCATTTTGCCCTCCTATTAGCTGTGCACCTAGCTATATTAGTTTTGTTAGATTTTGGGCCCATTTGGGCAGCTCAATAAGAAATTCTTGAAAATCTCAAATTGGCACATGTGCATGTCAGAATTTTGGAGGTGCCAAGTGGTGCTAAACTTTAGTCCCACATTGCTAGTTGGAGGAGACAAACACCACCTTATAAGGTGGAGTGTTGTGACACTTAGTGTGCTAGTTGAGAACAGAAGGCTCTCTCCCGCGCACTCCTCCTCCTCCTCCGCCGCCGTCCGTCCGTCCGTCCGTCCGACACGCCGTGGGTTGCGGGAATGAGCCGATGCCTATATTTTTGTTGTTCAGGAAAATCGAGTCGCTAGCGTACGCGTACAGCTTAGCCAGTTCGGGTCGCTCCCGGATCGTGGGCTGCTGCACCGACTCGAACGTGTGCGACGTGGCCGGCCCACGTTGTACCCGTTAGGGTTTCCCGAACCGCACTATATATTGCCGTGCACTGCGTGCGCCGTCACACAACCGAACCAATCTAGGTTTTGCCAATCTCGTGCCTTGCGCCGCCACCGTAGTCTACTCCATCCCGTGCGCCGGCGTGCACCGGCGAACGGGACAGTAGGTCTCCGGAACCACTTATCCTTGTGATCCTGTACGGGAGAGGGCGAATAAGGTTTTTGGGAAGCGCCCCGCGCGACTGCTTTCAAGTTCTTCATCACGGCTCGACTTCCTGGACGATCTCCGGGTCCGCGGGCGACTCGTCTCCAACGTCGTCTTCTTCGAGCTGCTACCGTCGCCGCTCAAGCTGCTGTCGTCGCTGCTCCAACGACTACTTCATCTACAATTGTTCGGTACGTTCGTCACGTTCCGATGGCTGTGTTCGTAGATGTCTTGCTGCTGTTCATGTTAATAGTATTTTCGAGATTAACATGTTAGTAGCTCTTGCGATCATGCTTTATATTCTGGAATTAATCATGAAATTATGCCTAATAATCCAACAATCCAAAAACCTTATATTTGTTATAGGCAATTTCCTGAGTTAAACATGGGACATCTATCTGATGCGCTGAGGCCGGACAAGTTTACCGGTGTGGACTTTAAGAGATGGCAGTACAAGACCACACTGTGGTTGCGATCTCTGAAAGTGTTCGAGGCTAGTGAGGGTTTACCTGAAGGAACTATATCTGACGAGGATCAGAACAAGTTCAAGGAAACCAATACTGCCTTTGTGGGACTCGTTCTGAGTGCTCTTAGCAACAAGCTGTTTGATGTGTACATGCACATTACAGATGCCAAAGAGCTCTGGGAGGCACTGAACGCTAAGTTCGGTGTAGCAGATGCTGGCAGTGAACTGTACATCATGGAGAGCTTCCATGACTTCAGGATGGCTAACAACCGTTCTGTAGTCGAACAGGCTCATGAGATACAGTGCATTGCTAAGGAGCTTGAGCACGCTAAGTGTGCCTTACCTGACAAGTTTGTGGCTGGATGCATTATTGCAAAGTTGCCCTCTTCATGGAGGAACTTCGCCACAACTCTCAAACACAAGAGACAGGAGATATCGGTTGAAAACCTGATAGCGTCTCTTGATGTTGAGGAGAAGGCTCGGGCTAAGGACACTGCTGAGAGAGGTGGTGAAGGTCAGTCTAGCGCCAACATGGTGCAGAAGAACTTTCACCATGGCAAGAGCAAGGCAAAGAGCAAGCCTTCCTTCAACATGCCTACCAAGACTACTTCTTTCAAGAAGAAGAAGAAGATGCTGAACAAATCTGAGCTAAAGTGCTACACTTGTGGAGAGCCCGGACACTTCTCTGTGGACTGCCCAGATCGTGCAGACAAGAAAGGGAAGGCGCCAAAGCATGTCAACGTCGTGACCGCTAGCAATGCTGATGGGTACGGTAATTTACCGATTGTGCTTTCAGTATTTCAATCTCCATGTTGGTGGATTGATACGGGTGCTAATGTTCATGTATGTGCTGACATCTCTATGTTCACTTCTTATCAGGTCGCAGATTCAAGCGTCTTAATGGGGAATGGATCACATGCTTCTGTTCGTGGTGTTGGCACGGTAGATCTGAAGTTTACTTCGGGGAAGATCGTGCAGCTGAGGAACGTGCAGCATGTCCCTACTATGAACAAGAATCTCGTTAGCGGCTCCCTTCTATGCAGAGATGGGTTTAAATTAGTCTTGGAGTCCAATAAATAGTTGTGTCAAAGTTTGGACAATTTATTGGTAAAGGGTATGAGTGCGGAGGCTTGTTCCGCTTTTCATTATCGGATTTTTGTAATAAGTCAGTAAACCATATTTGTGGCAGTGTGGATTCGGATGCTAATGTTTGGCACTCTCGTTTATGTCATGTTAATTTTGGTTTAATGAGTAGACTTTCCAGTTTGAGTTTAATTCCTACTTTCACCATTGCCAAAGGTTCTAAGTGCCATAGCTGTGTGCAATCTAAGCAACCTCGAAAGCCTCACAAGGCAGCCGAGGAGAGAAACTTGGCACCACTAGAACTCGTACATTCGGATCTATGTGAGATGAATGGCGTGTTGACAAAAGGTGATAAGAGATATTTCATGACTTTAATCGATGATGCTACTAGGTTCTGTTATGTATATTTGTTGCACACTAAAGATGAAGCTTTAGACTACTTTAAAATTATAAAGCTGAAGTAGAAAATCAATTAGAGAGAAAGATCAAACGTCTTAGGTCAGATCGTGGTGGCGAGTATTTCTCCAATGTATTTGATGAATTCTGTGAGGAACATGGTATTATTCATGAGAGGACGCCTCCCTATTCGCCCCAATCAAACGGGGTTGCCGAGAGGAAAAACCGCACGCTGACCGACTTGGTGAACGCCATGTTGGACACTGCTGGTTTATCTAAGGCATGGTGGGGGGAGGCTTTGTTGACTTCGTGTCATGTCCTGAATAGAGTTCCTAACAAGGATAAAGAGAAGACACCTTACGAGGAGTGGTCTGGGAGAAAACCATCACTTTCTTATTTTCGTACTTGGGGATGTTTGGCGAAAGTCAATGTTCCAATTCCTAAGAAACGAAAACTTGGACCGAAGACAGTGGATTGTGTCTTTCTAGGTTATGCTCAGCGGAGCATTTGCTATAGATTTTTAGTGGTTAAATCTGAGATACCTGATATGCATGTTGATACTATTTTGGAATCTCGTGATGCAACATTTTTTGAGAACACGTTTCCTATGAAGGATATGCATAGCATTGCTAGAATTTCTTCTGAGATATTTGCTGAACCTAGTACATCTGTTGATCCTTCTGAACAACCACATGTTGAGTAAGTCCTTGAGAAGGATGACTTCATTGTGTACCTTGTGGACAATACTCCCACGTCCATTGCAGAGGCATTTGCATCTCCTGATGCCGATGACTGGAAAGAAGCTGTCCATAATGAGATGGACTCGATTCTTTCTAATGGAACTTGGGAATTATCTGAACGACCCTACGGCTGCAAACCTGTGGGTTGTAAGTGGGTGTTCAAGAAGAAGCTAAGGCCTGATGGTACTATTGAGAAGTACAAGGCACGGCTTGTAGCCAAGGGCTACACCCAGCGCGAAGGCGAAGATTACTTTGACACCTATTCACCTGTTGCTAGACTCACCACCATTCGAGTACTACTTTCCCTGGCTGCCGCCTATAATCTTTTCGTTCATCAAATGGACGTAAAGACAGCTTTCCTTAATGGAGAGTTGGAAGAGGAAATTTATATGGGTCAGCCTGATGGGTTTGTAGTAAAAGGTGAAGAGAGAAAAGTGGGCAAATTGTTAAAATCTTTGTATGGGCTGAATCAAACACCTAAGCAATGGCATGAGAAGTTTGACAGAACTTTAACTTCTGCAGGCTTTGCCATTAATGAGGCTGATAGGTGTGTATATTATCGCCATGGTGGGGGCGATAGTGTTATATTATGCTTGTATGTTGATGACATACTGATTTTTGGTACGAGCATGATAGTGATAAATGAGGTCAGGACTTTTCTATCAAAGAGGTTTGATATGAATGATCTGGGACAAGCTGATGTGATCCTGAACATTAAGTTGATTAGGGATGAGAGTGGGATTACGTTAACGCAATCACACTATGTTGAGAAGGTCTTGAGACGCTTTGGTTATATAGACAGCAAGCCTTCTCCAACACCCTATGATCCCAGTGTGACACTCAGAAAGAACAAAAAGGAAACGAGAGATCAATTAAGATATTCTCAAGTGATCGGTTCACTCATGTACCTTGCGAGCGCGACGAGACCTGATATCTCCTTTGCTGTGAGCAAATTGAGCAGGTTCATGTCTAACCCGGGTATTGATCATTGGCATGCACTTGAAAGGGTCATGCGCTATCTGAACGGTACAATGAGTTATGGGATTCACTATTTAGGGCACCCTGCGGTGCTTGAGGGATACTGTGATGCGAACTGGATCTCAGATGTTGATGAGCTCTACGCCACAAGTGGATATGCATTTATTCTTGGAGGTGGCGCAGTGTCATGGAGGTCTT
Organism: Poa pratensis; assembly: GCA_947311845.1. Lineage (NCBI taxonomy): Eukaryota > Viridiplantae > Streptophyta > Magnoliopsida > Poales > Poaceae > Poa > Poa pratensis. The sequence continues at coordinate 38,039,374 of CAMZMU010000042.1, forward strand.
GCAAACAGACCATTTTGACGAGGTCAACCATGGAAGCAGAACTTGCTACTTTAGATACAGCTTCTGTTGAGGCAGAATGGCTGCGTGAGCTCTTGATGGACTTGCCGGTGGTTGAGAAACCATTACCGGCCATCCTTATGAACTGTGACAACCAAACGGTTATCATGAAAGTGAACAGTGCTAAGGATAACGCGAAGTCATCAAGACACGTCAAAAGACGCTTGAAGTCTGTCAGGAAAATGAGAAACTCCGGAGTAATAACTGTTAGTTATATTCAAACTGACAAAAACCTGGCAGATCCCTTTACTAAGGGACTATCACGTAATGTGATAGATAGTGCATCGAGGGAGATGGGGTTGAGACCCGTGAGCGTTACACCATAGTGGTAACCCAACCTATGTGATCGGAGATCCCGTGAATTAGGACCTGGGAAGAACAAGCTACTGGTTTAACAGAGGAGAGTTATTTTATAACCCTCTCCGTGGGAAGATGCATAACTCTCACATTCTATAAGGCAGGTTGGCAATATGCCTTAATGTGTTTCTGTTGGCTATTCGTAGCAAAGGTGCTATCCTACAGAGCGACCTTGAAAGAACACACCTATATGAATCCGACTGTTAAACGTCGCAGTATATGAGATTTGGGTGATCTCTAGTAAGCTCATGAAGAGACCAATGGAGTATGACGCATATGCTCCACCCGCGGGGTAGGCTACTGGCAGCCACGTACTGGTTATGACTTTGAGTGAAGTCTATTGGCACCAAACTTGCAATTCAAGGTTCGTCCATTGTTCAACTTGCTGGTAGATAGCTTGAATCTCTAGGCGGAAGTTCAACTTAACAGTCTCTGCTGAAACACTGGTATATAAACAAGAAACGAGGTTTGGCAAAATCTCTAAATGGGAATTTGAGATCTGGTGGGGGATTGTTAGATTTTGGGCCCATTTGGGCAGCCCAATAAGAAATTGCTGAAAATCTCAAATTGGCCCATGTGCATGGCAGAATTTTGGAGGTGCAAAGTGGTGCTAAAGTTTAGTCCCACATTGCTAGTTGGAGGAGACAAACACCACCTTATAAGGTGGAGTGTTGTGACACTTGGTGTGCTAGTTGAGAACAGAAGGCTCTCTCCCGCGCACTCCTCCTCCTCCGCCGCCGTCCGTCCGTCCGTCCGTCTCGACACGCCGTGGGTTGCGGGAATGAGCCGAGCCGACGCCTATATTTTTGCTGTTCAGGAAAATCGAGTCGCTAGCGTACGCGTACAGCTTAGCCAGTTCGGGTCACTCCCGGATCGTGGGCTGCTGCACCGACTCGAACGTGTGCGACGTGGCCGGCCCACGTTGTACCCGTTAGGGTTTCCCGAACCGCACTATATATTGCCGTGCACTGCGTGCGCCGTCACACAACCGAACCAATCTAGGTTTTGCCATTCTCGTGCCTTGCGCCGCCACCGTAGTCTACTCCATCCCGTGCGCCGGCGTGCACCGGCGAACGGGACAGCAGGTCTCCGGAACCACTTGTCCTTGTGATCCTGTACGGGAGAGGGCGAATAAGGTTTTTGGGAAGCGCCCCGCGCGACTGCTTTCAAGTTATTCATCACGGCTCGACTTCCTGGACGATCTCCGGGTCCATGGGCGACTCGCCTCCAACGTCGTCTTCTTCGAGCTGCTACCGTTGCCGCTCAAACTGCTGCCGTCGCTGCTCCAACGACTACTTCATCTACAATTGTTCGGTACGTTCGTCACGTTCCGATGGCTGTGTTCGTAGATGTCTTGCTGCTGTTCATGTTAATTAATACGTCTAGTATTTTCGAGATTAACATGTTAGTAGCTCTTGCGATCATGCTTTATATTCTGGAATTAATCATGTAAATTATGCCTAATAATGCAACAAGTTTCGCACTGTAATACCCCATTGGCTACCGAAAATTCACATGCCAAACTGATATGGTCCCCAGATAATATCGTGGATGATTTAACGTTGACTGAGCGCTGATTCATCGGAGACATGAGATCGAGTGGGAGATGATGGATACTGGCTTGGGGAAGAAGATATCACACGTTTTGTTTCTTTCAGTTCATAGAGCACATCCCTCGCTTATAAAGCCACCCACACATGCTTAAGTTAGCTCACGCTGGCGCCATCGTTATTTCCCGCTTCGCCTACTCGATGGCGCATTCCACATCTATGTTTTGTCTGTAGTTCCATCCACATTAGCCGTGACAAGTCCCTCTCCAGGATTCGTGCTTGTCTCCAAGTGAGTGCAGAAGAAAAACTAACTCGAAGCACATGTAAATCTTCCCATGGTGCAGCATCAGCTGGAAGACCAGTCCATGTCACCAACACTTGAGGAATTGCCGTACTACCTTTTTTTTCACTATACGATGGTATTTTTTTTTTTGCGGGGAGAAAGAACTTGATTAACTTGGCAACATTACAGAAAGGTCCACAGATAAAGCAAAATTACAACCAAGCCCTCCTGCAACCCGACCACGGCGGCGCGACGAAGCTGGCGGGGACGCGCCGTCGCAGCTGCTACCAACGCCTTGGAACTGAAGCAGACCCCCAGCGAGCGGGAAGTCTCCATCCACCGGCCTCGAAAGACCTACCTCGAAGGCCACCGTCGTCAGCGTACCAAGCTTCACCATCGTCTTCCTCAAGATCTTGAGCCACCAGATCCGTCGCCTCGGATCCAGCCGGGGGTAGGGGAACTCGCACACGGCAGCTCCCAGGAGCTGCGAGCACGAGGAAGGCGGCCGCTCCACGACGAAGCTCCGAAGAACACCGACGTCGAAGGGGAAGAACGCCGCCACCAAACACACCGCTGACCGCACCTCCGCCTCCAGAGCGCCGCCGGCTGAGAACCTAGCTAACCCTACACTATTTACACACCGAGATCCAGCGTTCCCCCACCCTCCCGCTGCCGAAGCAGCCGGCGGAGGGGAGGAAACGGCCGGATCCGCGGCGGCGAGGTGGGTTGACCGGGAGCTTTTCAGAAAATCGCCTCTCTCCTCTGAGGACGAAGGGGAGGGGACGGCCAAGGTTCCGTCTAAGTCTCGTCACTATACGATGGTATAGGTCTAGTATATCTTCAGGTTTTGCTTGGCCTGTATTGGTATACTAGGTAATTCAGAGAATACCGATGAAAAATCTAGTGTAAATCCTTTGCGCTGATAAATGTGGAATATTGGGTGTATCTGATTGTCAGCTGACATTTCCAGTTTATATGCCACAATTCCAATTCGTTCCAGCATCTAAAATGGACCTAAAAGCTTGAAAGCAAGTTTAAGTAGGGTCTATTAGCAATTGAGGACTGCACATATGGCTTTAGGTTCAGAAAGAACTTGTTCGTCAACTTGAAACACACGATCAGAACGATGTCGACCAATTTGCATTTTTATCCCGTTCCGAGCCGGCGCGAGATGTGTCTTCAATAATTCTAGGTAAGCAGCGCTCTCATTGATAATGTTAGTATATAGACTAATTGGATGAGTATTAAGTTCAGGCACCGTCCCCAAATTTGGCTCAGTTCCATATAACGCCTTGAAGAGAGAGCAGCCTAAGGAGGAATGATGCGAAGAGTTATACTCCCTCCATTTCGGTTTATAGGATGTATTTGGCAAATCTCTGGGACCTAGGTGAATGGAGATTGGGCATGCAAAATCTATCTTTCCAATATTTCATCCAATTAGCACTCTCATATTTAATGCCAACATTAATTAGGGAAAGGCCAAACCCCAATCGGTTTTCATATTTTTCTTGGGAAAGGCCAAAACCCAACATTAACTCCGCTTAATTAATGCTAATTGTTGCTTATTCTTGGTAAAACCTGGTTTTGAGAATACATCCTATAAACCGGAATGGAGGGAGTACAATGGTTCCGCCAAAGGAAGCCATTTGCGCTAGGTCCGGGGGGAGTCATGCACTGAGAAATGAAGGAACATCGTCTCCAAACAATGTTTAACACGTCCGCTCTATTTGTTAGTCTGCGAATGATATGTTGTGATGAACTGAAACTTGGTGCCTAACACACGGAACAGTTTACGGCGACACCAGAGAGAGGAAACCAATGCAATTTGACCACTCTATTTAGGAACTACTGGGCCACCTATCGTGGAGTAAAATGATGTCGAAGAGGCACAAAGTAGGGGAATTTTGTCTGACGATCCATGACTACCATGCTCACATTGGCCCCGTCAGACAGCCGAAGCCCTTCAATGAAATCCATGGCCAGATCACGCCATACCCCTGCCGGAAGTGGGAGACGTTGCAATTTACCCGCTAGAGCAATATGGTCGTGCTTGGCATGTTGACATACTGCACATTGTTTGACGAAGCTGTCCACATCTGCCTTCAGTCCAAAGCCGCTTAATGCGTTTATATGTCGCTTCAATGCCAGAGCAAGTGTCTCCTTTGGAAGACTTGTTTATGGAGCCATTGGGCGACTTGGTGTTTCAAGATTGTTTAGCTCACGGGGAAAAGGTTTACCCATGTTTTGCCCCTCGCAATGGAGGCAAAGACCTACTTCTGCTGGATTGATATTGACGTCGATAGTCTTGATTACAAGGCGCGATTCTGCTACTCGGGTATCGAGATCTAAGATTGTTTGTCTATGACGACCTAGGAGATCGCCTTATATACACGAGAGCCCCTAGGGTTACAAGTTACCTCCGGGTCGTTCTGGAGGTCGGTGTCCTACTCGGAGTCTACTAGGTCTTCGCCGTGGCTTCCAAGTTAGCACTCCTTCCTTACGCGTGAACTCTTCATATAGGCCCGAAGCCAACAGGCCGGCCCAACTTTGTAGGTCCAAGGAGGTGGACAACTATGAGCCAGCCATGAATCCTGCGGGTCCTTGTCAAACAGTCTGCTCCGTGGGCCTACCCAAAAAGTATTTCCCCAACAGTGACCTTCCACCGTACTAGCATGGAACACCTACAAAAGTTAAGTGTTAATTGATGAGTTATGCCCAATCCAAATCATGCCCTGGTGCTTGATGAGACCATCAGAAAGTATGAATCCCTCGTCGTATGGGCTGACCAATGCTAGCGTCAGCAATATTTTTCTCAACTTCATCATCTGCGGCATCAGAATTAAGCACCGCTTGTGCTTGACCATGGATAAATAATTACTTTGTAACAACGACGCGACACACGACAGTGCATCCGCCGCCTAGATCTCTGAAGCCCTTCCTGTAGACGATAAGAAAATCGAATGCCCATCAGGCATGCCATGGCCTTGCGTTTCAGCCGGGACCGCAAGTGTTGTTCTTCGTGGTAAAAGAGACTACATCGTTACGCACAAGAAATTCTTCACGCTGGAGAAATGGCCGTCAGCGCTCCACGATCATGATCAAGGCGAGGAACTCCTTGTCGTAAATTGGTAGGGACTTATGGTTGAAACCCAGTGCTTTGTTAAGAAAGGTGATGTGTGGCTACTCTAGTGGGGTGTGGCTACTCATGTTATCTGGCTTGACTTTTGAGTTGGCAGCATTCTCAATTGTCGATTTTATTTTGACCTGCTTCATAAGAGGATTGTTTCATCATCTTGTATTGGTCTGGTCGTTGGGTTTTATTACTAAAGCGGGGCGAAATGTTGTTTCAAGATGATTTGTTTACAATTAAAACACGAAACAGAGCTGTGCAACATCACTTTGATACTTACAAAATATTAAGGCAGAAAACATTGGATAATTGGCATAATGAAGCACTAATTAAGAACCTGTGTATACATAGCATTATTACATAGATACTATAAGCGGCAAATTAACACAAAACCATCCGTCTATCTCGTTGCTATGCGTCGTGGCCATGGCCTGGTAATGGCGGCGGTAGCGCGTCGAGCTCTCTGAGCACGGCCACCACCTGCAGCATGTTGGGCCGCTTCGATGGGAAGTCATTCACACACTGCAGCGTCATCTCCAGGAAACTCATCATCTCCGTCTCTCGTCGCCGGCGGCAGCCTTGAGAAGCTCTGGGTCCACGACGTCCTTCCCGGCGCCTTCCATGACCTTCATCTTCACCCAGCCGACGAGGTTGGTGTCGCCGAAGTCCTCCTTGTCGGTCGGCCTCCGCCCGGTGAGCAGCTCCAGCAGTACGACGCCGAGAGAGTACACGTCGCCCTTGGCAGTGCACCGGAAGCTCTGGTAATACTCTGGCGGCACGTACCCGGGGGTCCCGGCGAGGGTGCTAACGCTGAGGTGGGTGTCGAGCGCGCTGATGAGCCTGGCCATGCCGAAGTCGGCGACGCGGGCCTCCATGTCGTTGTCGAGGAGCACGTTGCTAGACTTCATGTCCCGGTGGATGATGTGCGGGATGCAGTTGTGGTGCAGGAAGCAGAGACCCTTGGCCGCCCCCGCGCGACCTTCTTTCTCTGTTCCCATGACAAGGGCGCCGCCAGCGTGCCACCGCCGGCGGGCTGGTGGACGTGGAGCATGTCCTCGAGGCTGCCGTGTGTCATGTACTCGTATACAAGCAGCCGCTCCTCGCCTACCTTGGAGTAGCCGAGTAGGGGCACGAGGTTCCGGTGCTTGATCTTGCCCAGCGTCTCCATCTCCGCCATGAACTCGCGGTCGCCCTGGTGGCTCAGCGGGATCAGCTTCTTAATGGCAACGGTGGAGCCGTCCTTGAGCGTCGCCTTGAACACCTCGCCGAACCCACCGGAGCCGATCAAGCTGGCGGCCGAGAAGCCATTGGTTGCTTCGATCAGCTGCGTGAAGGTGAGCTTCCGGAGCTGCCGCTGGAAGGTTGCCACGTTGATGCTCAGCGCCTCCTTCTCCGCCTTGCCCAGCTTCCACGTCGTCGCCGTCCGCGTTCCGTCCTGCAGGCTGCTCAGCATCCGCGCCTCCCGCAACTCCCGCCGCCGCGCGCGCACCACCACTGCCCAGATCGACACCGCGCACGCCAGCCCGGCGGTGACCAGCACGGCCAGGATCACGCCGTTGGCCCACGCCGACCTCGGCAGAGGCCACTTATTGTTACTATTACTATCCGGTGCAGTGGTGGCGGCGAGGCCGGATATGCTTGCCCTCGGCAGCCGGTCGCTACAGGGGTTCAGGGGCATGCCGCATAGGCCAGGGTTATCAGCGTACTGGCTCGCCGGCAGCGTGCTGAGTTGTCCACGCTGCGGTATCTCCCCAGTGAGGTCGTTGTCAGAGACGTCTATCTGCACGAGGAAGGAGAGGTTGGAGAATGATTCTGGGATACCTCCCTGCAGCCGGTTGTGCGACACGTCGAATACGCCGAGATCGTGGAGCCGGCCGAGCGACGACGGGATCTCGCCGCTGAGGTTGTTCCTCGCCAGGTCGAGCACCTGGAGCAGCACCATGTCGCCGAACTCCTCGGGGATGGCACCGACGAGGTAGTTGTACGAGAGGTCCAGGTACTCCAGCGTCTGGTACAGTGTCCATCCGCTCACCGCCGCGCCGGAGTAGAGCCGCGTGAAGTCGCAGCTCCTGAGGGTGGGTACCTGCAGCAGCCGCTCAGGCCGGATGCCGGCGAACTCCAGCAGCCCGCCCACGCCCTTGCACGCGTTCCCCGCGTTGCGGACGAACGCCAGCGTGTTTCCGGACAGGATGCCGCTCAGCGGCGTCGATCCGAGCTGCCGTCCGAGGCGGTGAGGGATCTCGCCGGTGAGCCTGTTGCTGTTCAGGTCAAGCCACATGAGGCTGCTGCAGTTTCCGAGCTCCTTGGGGATGGCGCCAGAGAGGCTGTTGTTGGCCAGCTGCAGCACGGCGAGCCGGGACAGTCGGCCGAACTCCGGCCGGATCGTGCCGCTGATTCTGTTGCTCGTGAGCGCGATCCACTCGAGTCCGGTGCAGTTGAAGAGCTCGACGGGGATGTCGCCGCCGATGAAGTTGTTGTTGAGGATGAGCGTGCGGAGGCTCCGGCATTGCCCAAGCTCCGCCGGAATCCGGCCGTCCAGGCCGTTGAGCCACGTCATGAACTGCTCCAGGGCCCGGAGCTGGCCGAGCTCTGGCGGGATCGGGCCGCTCAAGTAGTTGATGCTGAAGTCGATCACCCGCAGCTGCGAGCAGTTGGCCAGGCCGGGAGGGATCGATCCGGTGAGTAGGTTGTCCGGCATCCGGAGCTCCTCCATTGCCGCGCCGGGAGTGCAGAGCTCGATCGGCAGGGCGCCGGTGATTTTGTTGCTGCTGAGGTCGGCGACCCTGAGGTTTTTGCAGGCGGAGATGGTGCTCGGGAGCGGCCCCGAGATGAAGTTATTGCTGAGAAGCAGGTTCTCCAGAGAGGTGAGGTTCCCGAGCACGGCGGCCGGAATGGCGCCGGACACGTTGTTGTTAGCGACGTCGAGCAGACGGAGAGCGCGGCAAGCAGACAGAGACTCCGGGATCGAGCCGGAGATGTTGTTACTCGATACCACGAGCATACGCAGCGATGAGCACGCCGCGAGGCTGCGAGGGATGGCGCCGGTGAGTCGGTTCGACGAGATGTCCAGCACCTCGAGGTCGGCGATGTCGCCAATCCACTCCGGTATCGTGCCGGTGAGGGCATTGTACGACAGGTTTAGTGTCTTGAGGCCCGTGCAGCTGGAAAGCGACGGCGCGATGGCGCCGGTGAAATGGTTGGCGGAAAGGTCGAGCAGGACAAGCGTCTGGGGTAACGACGCGCCGGCGATGTCGCCAGACAGGTTGTTCGCGGCAACGTCGAACCACCGAATGGTGCTCGACACCAGGAGAGTACCGGGAAGGGCGCCGGTGAGGTTGTTCCGCGCGAGGCGGACGTCGGTGAGGTTGGGGTAGTAGTGCGCCAGCTGCATGTCAGCGGGGAAGCTGCCGGCGAGGCCGCCGTCGGAGAGGTCGAGCGTCCAAAGCGCGCGGGGCAGCTTGGGAAGGTCGCTGGCGGCATCGGCACGGAGCGCGGCGTTGCCGGAGAGGTTGAGGTAGCGCAGCGCGTCCATGGAACCCAGTGCCGCGAACGAAGCGCGCCCGGAGAGGCCGCAGCCGGCGAGGTCGAGCCGCGAAACTCGCCCCCCGCCGTCGCATGTCACGCCGTACCACATGCACCACGTGGCATTGCCACCGCCATCGGATGTCCTTTGCTGCTGCCAAGACGAGAGAACGCTTCTAGGGTCCTTGCTGACGGACGCCTTGAAGCGGAGGAGCGCTCCCGCGTCGTCGGTCGAGGTGGACGCAGATGACGACGTGTAGATCGAGAAGAGGAGGAGGAACACGCTGAGTAGCATGCGATCCATTGGCATGGCAGGGAGCAGAAAGACAGTGATCAAGGAATGGTCATGGTCTCATGTTGGATGGTTTGTGGTTAGCAGGAAGAAAGGTGCTTGAAAGGAGAACAGAGTGTGTGAAATTATGGCTTTTAGGGACAGAGGGAAGGATGGCTTTTGTGTAGTGTTAGAAACATCACCGGTTATGATATTGCCTAATGGCTTTCGCAAATATTGTGTGCGTAGCATGATTGCTTTGCCTCTGGATCGTCCATGGGGAATCATGTGTGCATGAGGGGAAAGAAGGGCATGTGAGAAAGTGAAATGCTAATTGAGCTCCCCAGTTCCAACTTTACCTTTCTTTCCTTTCTAATATTTCTACTACTGAAGATATCACTTTACAAGTCACTCGTTACTTTTATGATACTACGACATAAATCAAAGAAAAAAACACAATTTGTTGATTTTGTAAGAACATCCAGCTTGGCCTCGGTGGGCACCAGGGATTTTCAGTTTGGTGGTGCTCTTCCACAGTCTAGTTTCGATATATAGGTTGAAAAGCAAATTGCACCAGCGCCAACAGTTGTCGATGCATGCGGGTGTCGTAACACTCTTGGGGTGTTGTTGTGGTTACCTTCTCTAGGGGCATTGTCGTGGAGCTCTGGTTTCTTTCGATTTCGTTCCTATGTCATCAGTGGCAAGTCTGGTTCTCATGTTTTTTTTTGTTTATCCTTGGTCTGCTTTTTAAAAGAGTTCCCTCGTCACGTTGTATCGGTTAGACCGTTTGGTTTTATTTATAAAACTGGACGAAAGTCTATTTCGAAAAGTAATTGATAGAACATGACTGACATTTATGATGACGCTTCTAAAGCTCTTGTTATTAATGAGCCTCAAACGAATAATCTACTGTTACTAAAGAAAATTAAAATGGACAACCTGCACACATAGAGGAAATAAAAATGCTTAGTGATATCACCTCTGATCCCCCAATTGAACTTGATGATTGTAGATTGCATGAATTAATCTTTGTCCTACAGAAAGTAACTTCAGACCCATATAATGCAAATAATGATGATTTTTGACTCTTATATTGTTGGTCATGTTTTTTATAGATAGAGAGATACAATAAACAAGTTGTGATCCGACCTAACTATGAGGATGCATGTGAAGTTGGAAACCCAAAATACTAGTCTTTCTAGGAAAAATTATATGTTGTGCTATACTTGATCTTGGTGCTATACTTATACAATAAAGAAGGGTAGATACACCTTATTTTATGGCTAATTACCAACTTTTCATACGTATATGTACTAATTTACTAATGAATGTCAATAGGAAGTTGTCTCTCTCTTATTATATAATATGTTCTTAAATATTTTATTGAAAATGAAAAGTTTCAAGAAAATTATCTGTAAGTTTCAAGGATTGTGGGATGCAAGACGATGACCTAGGGGGAGCTCCGCGTGCCTTGCATACATGTGTCACACACTTGTCCCAGACATGTGGGTTGGTTGTGTGGTCCGACATGGACACAGAATTTGCCTTTCGACCGAGGGTGGCATCACACCTCTCGAGTTCTATCTCCTTAACTAGAGTTTTATATCACCCTAACAGAGAGCCACACGCTTAAACTTAAGAACATAAGCATATCCCATCTTTGGAGGCTCCCTTGAAAGAACTCTTCCACTAAATTCTCCCAGCATCGTTGGCTCTCTACTTCGACGAAGATGAGTGAGTAGCCCACCCATGGACTATGGATTTATCAATGTATTAGATCTTATTGAGCTTTTGTGGTAAGAGTAGATATTCCTTGCTCCCGGGCTCTAGTGCTCCTTCTACTTAAAAACAAGTTAAAAATCATATTTATAAGTTTCAAAAAAAATTGAAAAATCCTGCATGTTGTCAATGGTATATCCGACAAACGTGCAAAATCTCGATTTGGAATACTTTCTATTCGGATATATATACAACAATTTTCATTTTAGTGTAACCCAGAATATAGAGTATTTCAAATCAAAATTATGCACGACTGTGGGATACATAATTGGAAATATGCAGATTTTTTTCAGATTTTTTAAAACTTATAAATATGATTTTTTTTTAAAGTAGAGGGAGCACTGGATCGAGCTCGGGAACCAGAAGTGTTTTCCGCTATCACATTCGGTATATCTCACATTTAGCGAGTAGTAGGGACTAGGGAGGGCACACTTAAAGGGCTGCTCCGTGGGCGGCCCAATATTATTCTGTAGCACATTTTTCATTGTTCTCTTTTCGCTTTTCCTTTTATTGTTTATTTGATTTTATTTTCTCTTTTCACTTTTCATTTCATATTTATTTTCTAATTTTTAATCGTCTTAATTTTGTAGGAAATTATATGACAAATTATTTTGAGATGATGAACAATGAGTGGATGGACATTTTTTATTTATATATATTTTTATTTTTTGTGGTAAATACAAGTATAGTTTTAAATAGATACATGAACACTTTTGCTATCACACATGATTATTTTTTACAAAATGAACTTCCATTAAAGATATATGCAGATTTTTTCACCTAGAAAGACCTTGTACGAAATACAGGAAAACATGATTTTTTTTATAGAAATGTATGAACACCATTTAAGCACGCAGATAATTTTTTGTTATATTTGAGCATTTTTATTTGTTTGTGCAATGAATATATTATTTTGACGTACAAGATATTTTATAAAAAAAGGAACATATTTTGTAATACGCGATAATTATTTTTGATATATGAACATATTTTTTAAAAAACATGTATCTTTCCACCCATTATATTGATTATATAAAATTTAAAAAATAAATAGGGGATTTCAATATGCTTATATTCCAACAAGAGAAAAGCAGGGGTAGGTTCGATACTCGTTTGCCTCTTTTATTCAACGCTGTCATCGACAGTTTGGATCTAAGAGAGGTGCATATGAAGGGAAGGCAGTACACTTGGGCGAACAACTTTCGTGAGCCGACATACAAAAAACTAGATCGTGTACTGATGGATACCGATTGGGAGTGTAAATACGCATTGGTAACGATACGTGCTCTAGAACGTATTGAAGCTTTATCAGACCATGCCCCTATCCTCTTGTCTACTGGCACATCAAAACCATCGGTTCAGCCTCAAATCAAGTTTGAGTTGGGATGGTTGTTGCGTGATGGTTTTCATGAGCTGGTTAAAGAGATGTGGTCTAAACCAGTAGAGGGTGATACACCAATACGAGGATGGAACAATAAAATGCGCAATTTGCGTAAATTTCTTCGTGGGTGGGCTCGACACACTACTGGTATGCTGAAAAAACAGAAAGCTCGCCTGTCATCCATTATTGAGGAACTCGACCATTATGCAAACGTACGTGCTTTATCTGCTGCGGAGATTGAGCTCAAAAGCCAATCGAATAGCAAATTGCACGTCTTTTGCGAGAAGAAGAACTCAAATGGTACCAGAGATCGAAAGTCCAATTTATGCTTGAAGGGGATTCGAATACAAGATACTTCCATAATGTTGCTAATGGCAGGCATAGGAAGAAACTTATTCATTCTCTTACCTAGGAAGAGGGCTTGATCGAGGGACAGGAGCAGCTTAAAACGTATATTACAAAGTACTATAAATCTCGTTCGGGCCCCCGGAGGAGGGTACTTTTACTCTCGATGAGTCCCGAATAGATGATATTCCCCAAGTTTCCACCGAGGAAAACATCTTTCTTATTATTGCTCCGTTTACGGAGGATGAGATTAGAAAGGCGATTTTCCAGATGGAACATAATAAGGCACCAGGCTCGGATGGCTTTCCAGCTGAGTTTTATCAACACTTTTGGGATGTCATTAAGGCTGATCTTCTGGATATATTTGGATGTTTGCATGTCGGACAACTAGAGTTGTTTCACCTTAATTTTGGGGAAATTGTTTTGCTACCTAAGATTAATGAGGCAGAAAGGATACAACGGTATAGATCTATCTGCCTCCTTAATGTTTGTTTCAAATATTTACGAAATTTGCAACCATCAGATTGAATTTGGTAGCGGATCATGTGGTTAAACCTACCCAGACTGCTTTTATGCAGGGTAGGACTATCCTTGACGGTGTGGTTATTTTACACGAAACCGTCCATGAGATGCATCGTAAAAAACTTGATGGTGTGATTTTCAAAATTGACTTTGAAAAAGCATATGATAAGGTCAATTGGTCATTCCTCCAACAGACTCTTATAATGAAGGGTTTCTCGGAGGAGTGGTGTGCTTTGATCCACAATTTTGTTTCCGGGGGTAGTGTGGCCGTTAAATTCAATGACGATGTTGGCCACTACTTCCAAACAAAAAATGGATTAAGGCAAGGTGATCCGCTTTCGCCCATATTGTTTAATATTGTGGCTGTCAGGGGCGGACCCACGTTATGCTCCGTGGGGGCATTGGCCCCCACTCAATTCTCATTCGTCCTTGTACATGTTCAATACGATTGTACCAATGCCCCCAGTAAGCCTAGTACATATGCCCCAGTCAGTTCAGTTCCAGCGCCCCAGTGGCCCAGGCCCAACTTTCTTTGTCAAAGCCCAGTAAGGTAGTAAGAAAAGAAAGGCCGGTTAGCTTGTCAGGGCAGTTTCTCACCTTTGTCTGCGTATCTGATTGAGAAACTCCGCCGCAGACGCACGACGCTTCGTCTCTGGAGAACGAGAGCAGAGCACGCGATCGCCACCGCCTTCCGCCAGGCCTTGCCCCACGCCAGATGATTGGGGACACAGTTGCTAATGAAGTGATCGTTGATCATTTTCACAAGATGAAAAATCACCGTGGGAGAAATGAAATGTAATGGTTTAATATCTTACACCTTTTCTATGTTTAACACCTCCATTAGTAGTTGCATGGCTGATCATAACATGTGTTTTCTATTCGGAGGTAACAACATTTATTTGCAAGTCAAATAATATTCTCATTTTTGCAACCTATGGGTTATTTGGATATCTGTCTTTTCTTCAAAAAGGTGTGTTCACTTTATTAGTAAACTAGTCGTATTGCTATTGGATGAAGTGTTTTATTAATTATATCAGAAAATTACTACATATATCATATTTGGACATTTATAAGCTTTGTGTAGTTACGTGCTGGTGATTTTTCTTTCTCAAAAAAATTGTTGACAATTTTTCTATACATGGATGCCCAGGTCCCTTTTTTCCCTGGGTCCGCCCCTGGTGGCTGACATGTTAGCGATCATGATTGACCGAGCCAAAGAAGATGGCCAAATTGAGGGGGTAGTCCCACACGTGGTGGACGGGGGACTATCTATCCTCCAATATGCAGATGATACAATCCTATTTATGGAACACGACCTTGATAAAGCGGCGAACCTGAAATTAATTTTATCAGCGTTCGAGAAGTTATCTGGGTTAAAAATTAATTTCCATAAAAGTGAATTGTTTTGTTTTGGCGAGGACCAGGCCGCAGCCGCTCAATACACCGAATTATTCTGATGTGAGCAAGGTCAATTTCCAATTAGGTATTTGGGTATTCCAATACACTATAGAAAATTGACTAATGTAGAATGGAAACACGCCGAAAAACGTCTACAAGCAAGACTCAGTAGTTGGAAAGGAAAGCCGCTATCTGTGGGCGGAAGGTTGGTACTCATAATTCAGTACTAAGTAATATGGTACTGTATATGATATCTTTCTTTCAGCTTCCCAAAGGGGTCTTACAAAGATTGGATTACTTCCGATCAAGATTCTTTTGGCAAGGAGATAGTGAGAAAAAGAAATATCGACTAGCTAAATGGAACGTGGTATGTCGACCCAAAGATCAGGGAGGGCTAGGTATTCATGATTTACATGTCGAGAATACAGCTCTCCTCACCAAGTGGCTTTTTAAGCTTCTTACTGAAGATGGTGTTTGGCAAACACTTCTTAAGCGTAAATACATTGGCACGAATGCTTTATCACATGTCTATTGGAAACCTGGTGATTCACACTTCTGGGCCGGCCTAATGGCGTCGAAGAAACACTTCTTCCCATTTGGCGTATTTAAAATTAAGGATGACTCGGAGATTAGATTTTGGGAGGACAAGTGGTTAGGAAATACCACCCTCCGAGAACAATATCTAGCTCTATAAAACATTGTTCGATCGTCATAAAGGTGATACCATACCCAAGGTTATGCACTCCTGACCTCCGAATGTGACGTTCAGGCGAGATTTAATCGGTCCTAGACTTGCGGCATGGAACACCCTTTTAGGGAGACTGGCGCCGTTCAGTTGTCACAAGGATCTGATGAGTTTCGCTAGAATTTACTTGGGAATGGAAATTCTCGGTAAATTTCATGTATAGGGCTTTGGTTCATTCCGACATTCCAGTCGATAATTATAAGAAAATATGGCAGATGAAGATACCTCTAAAGCTGCAAATATTTGCTTGGTATGTTCGAAAAGGTGTCATTTTAACGAAAGATAACCTTGTTAAGCGTGATTGGCATGGAAGCACTAAGTGTGTTTTTTGTTCACATGATGAGACAATTAAACACCTATTCCTCATGTGGAAAGTTGCACGTTCTATGTGGTCAGCCATCCATATAGTTTCAAACTTGTATCCTCCACGATCCGTTGCAAACATCTTTGGCAATTGGTTACATGGGGTTGATCATAAGTTACGAACTATTATTAGGGTGGAGTGGTAGCCGTAATCTGGCCGCTTTGGCTTTGTAGTAATGACAAGGTTTTTAATGATAAAAATTGTTCTCTTATGCAGGTACTCTATCGTTTAACATGTTTTCTCCGTTCATGGTACATATTACAACGGGTGGAATATCGAGACCTTTTTACGGAGGCATGTGCACGACTGGAGGGAACGGCAAGAGATATTCAACATGGATGGCAACTTGATCTTCGGATTGGTCCACCTTAGGCATAGGCGTTTTACAGTACTATGCTTGTAATTCGTCGGTTGTTTTTAGTTCTTGTTTTCTTCTGAGATTTGCAGCTGTGTGCATATTTGTTATGTAGAGGCCAGATGTAATACTTAAACCTTTTAAGTAATAAAGCCCTTTATAAAAAAGGTTTCGAGATTAATTAATATGAAAAAACAAAATTATACATTTAGTTTTTTTTAGAATCCACTATACATTTAGTGGTTCATAAAAAATCTACTATACATTTAGTGAGCCGGCAAAATGTCGGCCCATATTTGAAGGCTGCAGGCGATGCCCCGATTGCTGGCAAACCCTATTCATCGACCAGGTCGATAATAGGGTGCCGTCGCACATCTGCGTCGCGCAATGGGCTGGCCCATTACGAGCTCGTCCAGCCAAACATTCTCCCCTGGTGCTCGTTTTATCCGTTTTCTTTACTTTTTTGTTTCTCACGATTCTCGTGTTTTCTTTTCAATTTAAAATTTCTCGTTTTTTATTCCAATTTTTCTTGCTTCATTTTTCACTCTTTCTTTTTCATTTCAATATACACTTTTAAAATCGTTCTGAAATAGTTTCTAATCAGTTTTTGAAATTGTCCATAAATAGTTTCTGTTCAAATACCTATTTTTTTTCACTTTTTGAAAATCGTTCAAAAATAATTTCTGTTCACAGACTTTTTCTGTTCGCCTTATAAAATCGTTCAAAAATAGTTTCCGTTCAAATATCTTATTTTTTCACTTTTTAAAAATCGTTCAAAAATAATTTCCGTTCACAGACTTTTCCTGTTCGCCTTTTAAAATCGTTCAAAAATAGTTTCCGTTCAAATACCTATTTTTTCACTTTTTGAAAATCGTTGAAAAATAATTTTCGTTAAGAGACTTTTTCTGTTCGCCTTTTAAAATTGTTCAAAAATAGTTTCCGTTCAAATACCTATTTTGTCCACTTTTTGAAAATCATTCAAAAATAATTTCCGTTCAAATACCTATTTTGTTCACTTTTTTGAAAATCGTTCAAAAATAATTTCCGTTCACAGATATTTTCTTGAAGGGGATGTGTTTTTCAAACGAATTAGAAGAACCAGATATTTGTTCTCGTGTTTGTATTACATATGAATTCCTATACTTTCAATCATACAAAGTGCAAAAAAAAAAAAAACGAAGTGCGTCTAGTACTAACAGCCACCAGTAGTAATACATGTGCTATACTTCAGTGTGTATGTAGTACAACGACATTATATGAAAGACAGAGGAAACAGGAAACAAGTCTAAGTCTAGCTCACGTTCCAAACAGTACAACGCGCGCGGAAAGTAGACAACAGCCATAAATGGGCCGAGCCCACTAACGTTCGTAACACTAGGGAACCTGTGCGAAGCGTTGTTTCCATCGGGTCGACAGGTAGGCGCTCCCCGATTGCTCGCAATACATCTACCAACGGGTCCTCATGGCCCAAATCCAGGCGATAAAGCCCATGCTTGCCGTCCATTCCTTTCTCCCCAAGAACAAAAGGAGTGATTTTCGGGAGAAACAGAACGACCAAGGCTTGGCTGCTCGCGTCGCGGCGTGGCACCAAGTCGCTCGCACCGTGGCATCAAAAAAAAGTCGCTCGCACCGTCGCACGCACCAATGGGGCGGCTGCGCGCGTGCTTCCGTCTCCGCCGCCTCCTCGAGACGAGGCCGCCACCATCTAGCCCCGCTCCCTCTCCGGCTGCTCGCGTCTCGCACCTCCCCGCCCGCACGTCGCCTTTCTCATCGGCCGTGGCTGTCGCGGCCGCCGCGCCCCATGACGCCCGCGACTCCAGTCTCGGCAGCTCGGCCTACTGGGCCTGGATCCGGGCGGCGGCGGAGGCGGCCCCGGCGCCCGCGCCTCCTCAGGAGGAGGAAGAGGAGGGCATCTCGCGCTACATACCCGTCAAGGCCTACTTCCTCTCCACCAGGTGAGATTGAACGCGCGGGTTGGTGCACACTAGGTGTTCGATGAGTTCTCTGAAAGGAAAATCTCTTTGTTCTTTCAATTTCTCATGTAACATTGACATGGAAGATCACGGCGATTTGGTGCAGAGGAGCAAAACGATTTTTTAAATTTTGTTTCTCCACCTTTGTGACAGCATTGATTTGAAGAGCCTGCAGGCTGAGCATGCGAGCGACGTGGTTCCTCAATCGACACGGTCACTAAATTACATTGCGCTCCGGTACTCTGAATTCCCTCCAGAGATCATGGTTAGCAAGTCCAGTTTAGCACTGCGTATTTTGAGGGACAAGAATCTTATATCCTCATTTGGTCATTTGTTGAACGTGATGTTGTAATGTGCATAAGAAAAACCCCTTTACCTATCTTTTTTGTAGGAAATTGGAGTAAAGGACAACAAATTTTGCTATCGCTATGTGGTTGTCTTTCAATATGGATCTGCCGTGCTTTTCAATATTGCTGATCATGAAGCTGAGCACTATCTTGATATGATCAGGAATCATGCTTCTGGTTGGCTTCCAGAGATGAGGAAAGACGGTATGTCCGTGCTATTCACTGGTTGGCCTATTATTTTAATATCTACGCAGAGAGCAAACAGCCAGAAAGGATAATCGCGCCTATGGGTCCTAGCGCTTAATCCCCTTTATGACAATGAACCAGTACTACCATATTCTGATGCAATAACATTTATTTCACAATGAACAGATTATGCAGTAGTTGAGAAGCCATCCCTGATGACTTGGATGAAAGGAGGGCTTGATTATATAGCTCTCAAAAGTGTAGACACTGATGGAATTCGCATCATTTCAAGTGTTCTCGGTCAAAGTATTGCTCTTGATCATTACATACGGCAGGTACTGACATTGACCAAAGGCACAAACTATTTCCATTTGGTTGCAAGGTTTGAACATCATTATTAAAGTTTTAATCCGCTACTTTATTAGGTCGATGATATGGTTGAGGAATTTACTGAAATCAATCGTGTCATGGAGAAGACTGGGGACTTCACAATGAAAAGAAAGAAGCTCTTTCAACTTGTGGCAAGGCTAATTCTAATCTTGCAGATGTTATCATCAGGCTTGGCCTTTTTGACAGGTATGCCATCTATGCTGGAAGTGTCACACTTCCTGCTCTGCTTATTCTATCACATATACCATATATATGTTTTAGCACAATGAATGTGCTATCATTTTCTGGAAGAAAGGAATTTCATTATGTACCAATCCCATTTGCTGTATTGTATTATGGAGTAGCAGGCATGTAACTCTGTCAACAAAAAAAAAAGATGTAACCTAAGATGCCACTCAGGTAGGGAGTATATCATATTCTATAGACCAGTGTGATACTCACATGGCACTTTTTTTGCGAAAAATAGCCAATAGTAATATTTATGCTGTTCATTGAAAAACTTTCCTCATGCTTTCAAGAAAGGTTGACGCTTTTGGTCCGCAGACTTAGAAACTGCACAATGCCATGGTTCTCTTTGTTTACTAGCCTTGTTTTTAAGTAGGGAGTATATCATATTCTATAGACCAGTGTGATACTCACATGGCACTTTTTTTGCGAAAAATAGCCAATAGTAATATTTATGCTGTTCATTGAAAAACTTTCCTCATGCTTTCAAGAAAGGTTGACGCTTTTGGTCCGCAGACTTAGAAACTGCACAATGCCATGGTTCTCTTTGTTTACTAGTCTTGTTTTTAAGTAGGGAGTATATCATATCTATAGACCAGTGTGATACTTACATGGCACTTTCATGCGGAAAATAGCCAATAGTAAATATTTATGCTGTTAATTGGAAAACTTTCCGCGTGCTTTCAAGAAGGTTGAAGTTTTCGGTTCCCAAACTTAGAAACTCGCGATGCCCAGCTCTCTTTGTTTACTAGCCTTGCGTGTTGTATCGAGGTTCAAAGAATCCAAAACACACCGTGAGATTATTATTCTCAGAATTAGCCAAGACAATTATAAAACACTAGGCACTAAAGTTGATGTAACTGAATTGTAGTATCTCCTTGTTTCTCGTCGAAATATAAGCCACACGACTTATTCACAGGTCAGAAATTGCTTGGAAAAATGCAAATTATGCGCAAATTTTGGAGTATCTTCGGGAAGAATATGAACTGAATCAACGTTTTGGAAGCCTTGACTTCAAACTGAAATTCGTGGAGGTACTGTGCCTGTTCTTCTTGAGTGCAATAGCTGTTTTTTTTTCCTATTTAAGCTCTCAATTACTTACATTTATTTTTGTAACAGCACAACGTTCATTTTCTTCAAGAAGTGCTCCAAAATAGAAGGTCAGATTTGCTGGAGTGGGGTGTCATAATACTACTGACAATTGAGATTGTGATCTCACTGTACGAAATTATCAAGGACTCCAGCTTGATGTCTTGAGAGCACTCCCACTGCCTACATATCGTCCGTCATCACCTACCGTTATACTAATTACAGGCTCCTTCCCCTTCTGTCTCCAGTTCCTACTGATCTCTAACCTCAGTGGAAAGCAAGTTTACTTGGGGCTATGTTTCCTCCAAGCACTTTCCTGATTGGTTTTTGTTTACAGTGTACTTTCCGATTCTCTGGTATTGCCTAGGATGCATTTTGGGCCTCTTTACCCTTTAGTTCCAACTTTATTTTATAGCTGACAAAGTCAGATATTATTTCCTTCATTGTCGAATGACCAACGTTCAGGGATGGATGTTCTTATTGCATATGCACTCTTCTCAACAACGCCCTGCCAGGGTTCAATTCTTATTTTGAGACTTGTGTTAGGCTCAACTTTTTACAACATTACTGAGGATAGATGCCTCAGCTGGGTGGGTCTCGTACTAGGCAACGGGGCGGCGCCCCGGAGATGGAGAAGACGTGTAGAACGAGCAGACGGTCACTGCATGGAGCAGCTGGGTGGTGTTTAGAGGCATGGAGGTCGAGGCGGGAGATGCAGCCATCAGGTAGCGACGACGCCGGCCTAGTCTACTATGGACGCGCCATCCTCGCCGTTGACTCGTCGCAGCCCAGCGCTACCTCTTGTAGACGTGGATGGGAGCTCCGTTAGTGTCTGCTCGCTCTAGGTATGAGCAGGGTCTGGAAGAACTCAGGAAATTGGTGGTGACTGACTGGTGCTCGCTGTCCCTGCTCGTCCCTCCTGTGTGTTGTGCTGTTGTGCACTGACCATTGGGTAGAGGAAGAAATGCATGCGTACTACGGTATTTACTCATGGATAGATGAGTACTGGTGTGCGAGAACTGAATCCACTGGCAGCGCGCTTTTACAGATTTATATTGTTGCGTGGTGTTGCAGGATCGCAGGAAGAACAACACGCAGCTAGTGCCTTCCATCAATTGAAAGCACACACAAAATGAATTTGGAAATGAAATGGCAAATAAACAGAACACAACATTAAGAAGAGTGACAGGACTGTTACACCTGCAGTCTTCGTGTCCATCGAGTTGTGAATTTCAATCCAAAGAGTATTCTCTCACACCGTGCCTCATATCTTTTCTAACTCTTGTTCCGTGTTCTAGTTGATTGATGTATCCTTTTTTTTCTTCTTCATACGATTTGAAACCCACCTGCAGCTGCGTGACTATTTTTGTTCAAACACTTGCATGTGCCATATTGTTTCCTTTAACATTTGCGTGTACCAAAATGCGGAAGATAAACCCAGAAATCGCGCAAATGTCCAACCGCAAATCGCAATTCATCATTGCACGCTTTCCTTTTTTCTAGAATACTCAATGCACGCTTTCTAAATCGATTACCTTCCATACATGCATGGCCGCACAAGGGCGTTGAAAGCCTGGGGAGCGCATACCGGAAAAGACCGAGTGCGTGACCCCAGATCATGCATTCGTCTTCATCACGCCGCAAATGGCAAGCCCAAAACCGCCGCGCACAGCGAGGCGGCAGCAGCGGCCAGAGCCCACAGAACCCCGGCGGCGGCAGTGGCGCCGTTGGTGGACGGCGCGACGGCGGACGGCGGCATCGCGGGGCCGGGGCGCGGCTCGACGAGCACTGTGACCTTCATGCCGTTCCAGCAGTAGCCGCGGCTGCAGATGAAGTAGTAGCGGCCGGTGTGGTTGAGCTGGATGACGAAGTTGCGGCCCCGGTCGTAGCTCACGACGGGGTTGCTGGGGTCGCACTTGTCGTAGGCCTCCTCGTCCGCCACCTGCACCACGTCGTACATGCCCTTCTGGTAGTTGAACTCTGCGTACACGACATTAAGCAAACCCCAGTCGGCTCGATTGAGAAGACGGCCATTATGATAGAAAGTGGGGAGGGGAGAGAGTCAGGTGAGATACGTACGGAGCCAATCGTTGACATGGAAGTGGTACTTGTCCGGCCAGGAGGTGTAGTTGACGTTGGGAGCCCAGTTCTGCTTGTCGCCGACGACGAACTTCGTAGCCGCAGAGGAGGCCGGCGCCGCCGCCGCCAGGAGGAAGAGCATCAGGAGCGTGAGGAGATTGGGCGCGGCCGCCATTCTTGGAGACGGAGATCGGTGGAGACGAAAGACGAAGTGGTGGAACGCGTGAGGCCAGGAGGGTATTTATGGACTCTCGCGAGCCGGCCGGCCGGCCGGGAATACGAACAAGCTAGCACGCTAACATGTGGCACATTACACGCGTGTGTTCTGGCTGGTGCCGGGCGGTACACGGACACACGGTAAGAGTTATGGTAGGTGATGGAGGCATGGAGCTGGCCATATGCATGCAGGATGCAGCCGAGACATTGCTGGAGCGTTTCTGGTAGAATGCATTCTGCGTGATTGTTTGTTCCTGATGGGATCATCGGCGCGATTTACTGGCCTGTGACTTCCGGTAATTTCTACCGTAGTACTCCTATCTCTATTTGGTTTCTCACCCTTGGATAAAAGCTGTTTCAGATCAAGGTTTCGGATTTCGTTTTGCAAAATTTACTGGCATTCAGATTAAGAATATTAGTTTGTTATCGTAAATGGTTATGGAAATTTTAAAATGAGGAGAGGCACGGGCAAGAGAAGACCAGGTGTTGGGAAGACCTCTGGATTATCCACAAGCCTTTATATTTACTAGGGGAGTAAGCGCGGACTCCGCCGCGCCCGTGGGCTATTTTTGTTTGAATTATTCAATCGTAAAATTGTTGGGATTCAAAAATTGTCCGCATTTCGAAAATTGTTCATATTCGAAAGTCATACGGTTTTGAAATAGTTTAACACATTTGAATTCCTTTTGACGTCTACGAAATGCACAAATTTGGAAGCTGTATGGAAATTTGAATTTTGAATTTTGGTCGTGCATATTTATTTTTATGTGAGTACGTTGGCATATTTGTCATTTTCTTTTGTGGACATGTTTGAAATTTTTGGATTGCATTATTTAGAATCATTTCAAATTCATATGAAAGATTGAGACTATTTTTTAAAAAAAAATCTTTTGTGGACATATTTGAATTTTTTGGATTGCATTATTTAGAATCATTTCAAATTCATACGAAAATTGAGACTATTTAAAAAAAAAGGAAAAAACTGACAGGGTAGGCCCA
The DNA here is from genome assembly GCA_947311845.1 of Poa pratensis. Lineage (NCBI taxonomy): Eukaryota > Viridiplantae > Streptophyta > Magnoliopsida > Poales > Poaceae > Poa > Poa pratensis. Next base: position 38,062,937 of record CAMZMU010000042.1, read on the forward strand.
CTGTGACGTCGTGCTGACGTCACAGTGGCCAACCCTGGCCGGATCGCCCGCGGCGGCGGCAACCTCGCCGGCGGCGCGCCACCGCGTTCCAGGACGCGCGCGTGGGCGCGTCGGAAGCGGCTCGCCGCGGGGAGGCCGCGGATGGCGGCGCCGCCGCCGTGTGGTCGCCGGAGCGGCCGCGCCGTCGCGTGGACGCGGCGGAGGACGGCCGATGCGGCGGCGTCGATTCCGGCGGCGTAGCGGCGTTTCGGCGGCCGATTACCGGCGAGGAGATAGATCCGGCGACGGCGCACCCTCCCGTGGCCGGAGATTTGACGGGGGAGCGGCGGAACGGCGGGGTGGCGCACCGGCGGGCGCGGCGACCACGGCGTCGCGCGGGGGAGAGGAGAGTTTGCTGAAGCTTTTGCAGAAAAGTCCTCGTTTTTCTCCGAAATTACATCTAGGTCCTCCCGAAGGGCTTTCTTGCAAGTTCCCCGCGCCAAAAAGCGTGCACGCGGGTCACCAGCTGGAACCGGGGTGACCGGCCGGTGACTGGGGACGCGTGGCAGTCGGCGATTGGCAGAAATTCGCGTCACTGTAGCTAAGTGGGGGCGACGTGGACTGATCCTAGCCGTCCGTCCCGTGGATCGGACGGCCAGTGGAGGCAGGCGACGTGGACGAATGAAGGAGGGCGGATTCCACGGCCTTTTATATATAGTAGGATTGTGTACTCGGCTCTACAATTTAACCTTCAGTCAACACGTTATTGTGAATACGTACTGTTTTCACTAAAGCATGGCCGTGTATGAAATTCCGACGGTTCCTTGGCGAAGAAACTATGTCAATGTGGGAGAATTTGAAAATTCTGTGTTCTAATACTAGGTTGAGTGAATCTCTGGACATAGTTAAGTGGTTATTAACTTGATCGGGTATTTTATCCTTTAAGTCTATGTATATGTATCTAACAACAAATAGAGTAGAATTTTCTTATAAGTTTCTCTGGAGTTTAAAGATTCCTTTAAGAATCAAAGTTTTCTGTTAGCTAGTGATTATAAATAGAGTATCAACTAGGATAACCTTAGCAGGAGATGGTTAGAAGGAAGTAAGGAACTGAGCTGTGTGAACAAAGGTGTACATTACTAATTAATGTAAAATACGTTAAGTGGTTCCGGATCACAATAGTACATAGACAGTGAGATATAGGGGAGGAGCACGAGCAGGTTCTCCAACGTATTTTGGTCGTCGTGTGTAGTCTCTATCTTGGTAAGAGCAGGTTTCTAGGTTTCCACTCCTTCCTAATTTGTTGTTTCTTCTGGCGCTTCATGACAAGGGACAAGGAATGAGCGCAATTCAAGGTGGAAAAAAGGACGTGACGGCCGGGGAGTCCCCCGCTAGTCCACGCTAGCTTATGGGTGGGAAAGGGCGTCTCCACCAATAATGTGTATCTCGTACCTGGGTATCCATGGGGACCTCGACGCCGATTATGAGAAGTGAGATTGGAGAGAGAGGGGCGGTTCGGAGAGGTGGGAAACTATAACAGAGTGGCGTGTCTAAATTTCATTCTATATGTTGTGTCTGTATGACCAAGATGTCAAAGCTTACTAGGCAACTTGGCGCGGAGACACGCCGCACCCTTCCCGTTAAATCTTCTTTTGTGATTAAATATAATCGGTTGGAAATCAGGGTCGAGAAGATTGGAAAACTTACGTCGATTGTACTATAGGAAGATGTCAAAACTTTTCCCTATTTGTAAATATAGTCTAAGAATTTCCAAATTGCAAACAACAAATTGGAGAGATTATTAATAATAGGACAATTTATTTCTAAAATTTATGAAATATTTTGGTAATGTAGTTAATTGTCACTCATGAGTATTATGTTTAGATGCACTAAGAATTTTCCGCATTTTAAACAAGTAGGTTTTTGCCTTTCATGTGTATGCTGCCATGCTTGACCCCAGTGAACCTGATGGACCTGAATGTGAACTGTAACGACCAGGTAACAGTTGTGTTGCAGGTCCCTGCAATCATGAGGTGTTTCACGAAGGAAACTTGTGCTAGTGAAAATGGACAGATAGTACTATATTAAGGCAATGATACAGAATGTTAGAGGTGAGAAGCCTGATCATAGAAAATAAGAAAATGGCTACTATATGCAATGTGGGTTACCATTTGAAATAAGAAAATCAAGTCTGATTATGAGAGGAAATATAAAAATAGTTTTTCGAGCCATATGCTTGATCTATTATTATCTAAAAGAAATGATTGACCTATTATTATCTAAATATGCTTGACCTATACAGATTTACAAATGTTCCCATAGGTAAACACTTGTTGCGTTGCAGGTCTCATGGCTGTATCTCTCCAATTAGCACGATTAACTATGTAACAATTAGGTAGATTGTATAGCCGAAGGACACTGCCAGAAATTGTTTCTCTATAGGTACCATTGAATTTCAATAGTCAGTTGGCATCACTTGACTGAAAATATGCAATTACTGTTCAGTTAAGTCATATGAAATCACACACTGGTGCATTAATAGATACTGGAAGGATGAGTACACATACCAGAAGACCTGAAATGTTTTGGAATTGTACTATATGGATATCTTTGAGCCATGTCATCTGAATCCCTGAATTCGAGTGTCAGCAACCATGCAGCCGCAATGCAAATAATCAACGGCACAACAGTGGATAGAACAGCAATAGCAATTAGGCTCCCATTCACTTTCCTTTTGTGTCTTCCGACATCAACCCCAAGTGGCTTCATTGCCCTTGCATTTCTGCTGTTGCTAAATGCACCATCTGGTGCTGAAGGCGGTGAAGGAGGAAGCCCTGAACCAAATTCAAACCTTTGGTGAAACTATTGGTGCAGAAGTGCAAAATGCTTAACAGTGAGATATAATGAGCATAATAAACTGAATCCATATAATGAGCATAATAAACTGAATCCGGTGATGGTTACGGCATCAAATATGTAACATTACTGCTAGCATTGACCAGATACAGATAACCAAATAAGAGAGGTCAGGGCCACAAGCAAGAATGCAGACCTGGATATAGAACATAAAGAACCTCATAGTCGCCAAAAACTGACGGTTTTAGAGAAATTATTGTTGGAAGGACTAGTGTGTAGGCTAGTACTTTGTCAAGGTCTTTTATGTAAATATTACTTTGTATAAAGAAACAGGAAAGAAGGAAGTAGAGGTGTGTGAGCCTTCCAGAAATCATCTGTCCATTCCCCTTTGAGTCAACTGTAGCTCTAGCGATCTACGACATGGTATCAGAGCTCCGGGAGAGGATGTGCGTGGGCCGCCGGAGTTGACCGCCTCGGGGCGTCGTGGAGTGGCCGGAGTTGTCGCCGCAGTGGGTGGTGCCCTGGTGGTGTGATTCGCTCGCGGGCAAAGCAGAGGAGTTGAAAGAAGGGGATCGCTGCTGGTGGTGTCCTGCAGCGGAGAGAAAGAGCAGTAAGGAGTCCAAGAGGTGAGTATCTACAGGATTGATTTGGGTCAGCTGATTTGGATCAGATTCTTCCTGTACGGGAAGAGGACAATCGCTTGTACCTTTGCTGTGTGTGCGAATAGAGAGGGAGTGCCAGCTGCTGGGCTTGGTGGCTGCAGCAGATTGAGAAGAGCAGAGAAGTGCTCGTACAGGCTGCAGCAGGGACAAGCACGGCCGGCCGGCCGGAACTGAAAAATTGCAAAGGTAAATAAAATCGGAGTGTATTTGTGCTATGGATGAAAATCCCGAGTTGTGTTTAGTGGGTTTGGTAAGCAGGGAGTGGTATTGGATAATGGATCAGGCAGAGGTAAAAAACTCGGTGGTGGTGCTGTAAAATCTTGGCAACGAGATGGTGATTGGCTGTGTCCAAATATGAGCTGTAGAAATATAAATTTTGCCTTTCGGAATGTCTGCAATTTGTGTGGAGCTGCTCGCCCTACAAGTGTTAGTGGAACATGTACTGATGGTGGAAGGTCCAAAATTGTTACGGTTAGGATGACCATTGATGATTTGGAAAAATGGTACCAGTTCAAGGGTATGAATAAAGGTGATAAGAAAATTTGCGAAGCTGCTGCTGTCTCTGCTGGTCATTGTAGTAATGCTTCAACCTCTGTTGAGTCTGATCGCAATGGTGCTCCATGGCTGATTGATTCGGGTGCATCTCGACATATGGCTGGTTCCTATACAGAATTTCATGATTATGTTCCTGAGATGGGTAAACAGAGTGTTAAGTTGGCCGATGGTTCAGCTCAAGCTATCATGGGTTCAGGGAAAGTTATATGTAATCCTAACTTGTCACTTTCATCTGTGCTCCATGTTCCCACATTCCCAATTAATCTCATGTCCATAAGTTGTATTACACATGAGCTTAATTGTGCTGCTATTTTCTTCCCATCATGGTGTATATTTCAGGAACTTGGAACCGGGAAAAAGCTCGGGATGGGGAGCTTACATGATGGCTTATATTACCTGGACAAGGAAGTATCACCTTCTGTTGCAGCCGTGTTATCTTCATCACCATTAGAAGAGTTTCTATTGCAACATCGCAGGTTGGGTCATATGTCATTCCCTATTATGAGTCACCTTTATCCCGATCTTTATAATAAAGTTAAGAAAGAGAAACTAGTATGTGATGCATGTCAACTTGGAAAACAAACTAGAAGCTCTTATGTGCTAGCTGATAATCGGAGTAACACACCACTTGAAGTTATCCATTCTGATGTATGGGGTCCTAGTGGAGTTCAAGCTCTAAATGGTTACCGCTCATTTGTTACCTTCATTGACTGCTGTACCAGAGTCACTTGGGTTTATGTGTTGAGAAACAAGAATGATGTGTTTGAATGCTTCGTTGATTTTCATAATATGATCAAGACACAATATAATGCATGCATGAAAATATTTCGTACCGATAATGGGACGGAGTATGTGAACAAGGAATTTGACAAATATTTGTCCAGTTTTGGGATTATTCATCAAACAACTTGTCCAGGTACCTCTGAACAAAATGGCTTGGCTGAAAGGAAAAACAGACACCTTTTGGAGGTTACTCGGTGTTTAATGATGGCTATGAATGTTCCAAAATTTCTCTGGAGTGAGGCGGTGATGACAGCAGCTTACCTGATAAATAGAATGCCATCTAGAGTGATTGGGTATAAAGCTCCAATAGAATGTTTAACTGGTGGTATTTCTTATGTGGTTCCACCAAAAGTATTCGGGTGTGTGTGCTTTGTAAAGATTATAGACCTTCCGTGAGCAAGCTTGATCCAAGAGCTCTAAAGTGTGTGTTTGTGGGGTATTCGGGAAACAGAAGGGATATAAATGTTGGTGCCCATCAGAAAAACGAATGTTTGTGAGCATGGATGTAGTTTTCAGAGAACATCAACCATTTTATGGAGAACCTGTGGACTTAACTGATGTCTTTCCTGATCTATATGGTGATGATGTTTCAGATCTGGACAGCAAGCAGGGGGAGAAAAAGGAGTAGAGAGTAACTGTACTAAATCAAGGGAAATAGTGGTTGGAGTAATACCACGTGAAGACAGACATGAAGATAGAAATGTGGGTCCTATAGAGCGAACAAGGTACATCAGGTGATGCACCACGGTGGCCAAAACCAAATGAAGAACAGAGGTTCGGTGTACTCGCGAAGACATAGAGCTGAGAATGATCAAGTGCAGGGAGAGGAAGATACTCCATTGGGTCAGAATCCTGAAGCTCAAGTTCAGCTAGACTTGTATAGCTCAAGTTCGGACTCCTCTGCTAGTGATGGTACAGTTTCTGCTCCATTTGATGATCTAGATATCCCTATAGCTCAGAGAAAACAACCTCGCTCCACTGCTGGGAAACTACCATCAAATTTGTCCCAATATGATATTTCTAATTATGTCTCATATTCTTCTATGGGACCTCAGTATAGGCTTTTATTGCTGCACTTGACTCGGCTGTAGCTATTCCCCGTGATTGGCAGGAAGCAAAGAGGTGCCCCAAATGGAGAGATGCCATGCTGGAGGAGATGGCAGCACTTGACAAAAATAATACTTGGGTACTTACGACTCTTCCTACTAATAAAAAGGTTGTGGGTTGTAAGTGGGTATTCACTGTAAAACATACTCCAGATGGCAAGGTCGAGAGATATAAAGCCAGATTAGTAGCCAAGGGCTACAGTCAGACATATGGCGTGGACTATGACGAAACTTTTGCACCAGTTGCAAAAATGAGCACTATTAGAACTTTAATCTCAGTTGCAGCAAACTTGAACTGGAAATTGTTTCAGTTAGATGTTAAAAACGCATTTCTTCATGGGGAATTACAAGAGGAGGTCTATATGGAGATTCCTCCTGGCTTTAATACAACTGAAACTGAAGGGAAAGTTTGTAGATTAAAGAGAGCGTTATATGGGCTAAAACAGTCACCAAGGGCCTGGTTTGGCAAGCTTCGAAATAAAATTTGTTCATGGGGTTACAACAAAGCAATGCAGACCACACTTTATTCTTCAAGCATGTTGAACAAAAAATTGTTATACTTACTGTATATGTGGATGACATCGTGATAACAGGTAATGCTGAAGAGGAGATGATGAGATTGAAGAAAGCTTTAGCAAAGACATTTGAAGTGAAGGACTTGGGGTATCTCCACTACTTCCTTGGCATTGAAGTGGCTTATGGTGTGCAAGGTATCTTCTTATCACAAAGAAAGTATGTTCTTGATTTACTTAAGGAAACTGGAATGTTGAACTGTAAAATTGCTAGTACACCTATCGAACAAAATCACCAACTGAGAGCTGATTCAGGGGAACCAGTTGATAAGCATAGATATCAAAGGCTAGTTGGACGGTTAATTTATCTATCCCATACCAGGCCAGATATTGCGTATGCTGTAAGTGTGGTCAGTAGGTATATGCATGATCCTCGGACTAGCCATTGAATGCAGTAAATAGAATACTTGGATATTTGAAAGGGTGTCCAGGAAAGGGAATCTTATTTTCAAATCATGCAAATTTGAAAATAGAAGGTTTTACTGACGCTGATTGGGCTGGTAACTTGGATGATAGAAAATCTACATCTGGCTATTGTGTGTTCGTTGGAAATAACTTGGTGAGCTGGAGAAGTAAGAAACAAAGCGTGGTCGCAAGGTCCACAGCAGAAGCTGAATTTAGGTCCATGGCCTCAGGTTTATGTGAAATGATGTGGTTGAGAATATTACTGTCAGAGATCGGCTGTTTGATGGGGCGCCTATTCACTTGTATTGTGATAATCAAGCTGCCATTAACATAGTACATAATCCAGTTCATCACGACGAACTAAACATATTGAGATAGACAGACACTTTATTAAGGAGAAGTTGGATGAAGGTGCACTTAAAATCACTTATGTTAAGTCATCTGATCAATTAGCGGATGTTCTGACAAAAGGTGTTAGTGTTGTATCTTTTGTAAGTATTTGTAACAAGATGAGGCTTATTGACATCTTCGCCTCATCTTGAGGGGGAGTGTTGGAAGGACTAGTGTGTAGGCTAGTACTTTGTCAAGGTCTTTTATGTAAATATTACTTTGTATAAAGAAACAGGAAAGAAGGAAGTAGAGGTGTGTGAGCCTTCCAGAAATCATCTGTCCATTCCCCTTTGAGTCAACTGTAGCTCTAGCGATCTACGACAATTATTTTGCTCCACAAGCTTTGAAATGTCGAGAAGGCAGTAGAATTATCAAAATTCACATGCATTGGTACCAGATGCACAAGAACCACTGTCTTCTCAGGTTGGTCAACAGCCACATTTGTACCCATAACACGAACCTGGCTCTGTACCATGTTAACCCCGGATCCCACTTCTTCAGCAAAATCCGAAACCAGCGGAAAGAATGAATGAAGGTCCACGCTTCAACGGATTCCAACTTTAGTCGATAGAACACAAGCAGAAGGAGCTCCCGCAGGTGGATCAGTTAGAGGTTCTGGGCATACTAACGACTTGCAATCTGCATATTAACCATTCACAAGGTAAGCAATCAACAATATTATACACTACACAGGCCCAGAATGTAAAATTTGAAAGAAAAATATACCTAAATTAGGTGGCGGTGGGGGCAATGCCTAGATAGGATGAGCTGATGTGCTTTAGGCTCTGTTTTAGGAGGATGGTAGTATTAGATATCATAATAGGGTGACGGTAATGTTGAGCAAGATTGTTATTTTTTATAAATTTGGGATGCATTGTAATGAATGAAGAACACATCTGTTCTGGTTGTGGCTCTTAAGCTCTGGTTGTGTACTGAATGCAATCTGGGATGCATTCAGTTTTGGGATGCATTGTACTGAATGAAAAAAGCTAGTTGATGCAACTTAGAGAACTTTAAGAAACCAATTTACTGAGCTCAGGATGCAGGCAGTTTAACCTATCAGTTTAACCAATTGACCATCAGTTAAGCACATTGGAACTTGATACAAAGCAGTAGTGGAGGCAGTGATGTAGCTCACAGGGAATCAAAATCAATATGCACAATGTCACCACAAGTTTATTCACACAAACATAAGACCTAACAACACGGATGTGAACTAAAGGATATGAGTACCTGATACAGATCGGCTCATGCTCATGCTGTCTCCCCTGCCAGTGGAGCTCGCTGCTGCTGCTACCCTGCCATCCAGATTCAGAGTTGAAGAAAAATAAGTTACAGGTTCAGCACAACACAAGTTTCTCTTGTTGGTACAATTTCAGATAGCACAAACAAATGTATGTTTTGTAGAGTTTTCTCTCTGAAGAAAGGACATGGCATTTGTCTTAGTGAACAAAAGAAATCCATTGCATCCAATTGGCTGTTCAGTTTGCTGTCCAGATATCAATTATCACATTGGGGCAAAATATGAACTGAAAAGAAATGAAACTTAACAATAGATATGGCTCACCTGTAGAATATTGAACTAACAACATAATATCCTAAGGACAGGGTAGAATGGTTCCGAAATTCCTTGCCAAATTTGCACCATATGGTTCTGGAAAATTGCAACAATATGGTCTAAAGAATGCGGTACTTCTAACTTAATTTGAATTAACACAGTACAGTAATCCTAACTCAATTTGAAATGACACTGATCCTATAGGCAGCTGCAAGCTAGGAAAATTTTCGGACCCGTGCTAGTCCTAGAAATTTGGAACAATATGGTCTAAAGTAAGTGTGCAGTACTTCTAACTTAAGACATGTATAGGCAGAAAACATTTTATTGACAGCAAAATACAGCTGGAGAATCAAATAACATTTTATTGACCCTAAACCCATTTTGATTTTGCAAAAGACAGCTCGAGAATCACATAACTACGTTTTTTCCACTGTCTAAAGAACACAACAACAATTCAAAATTCAGTTGTAATCTTCAGGAAGCACTGCTTCGAGCCATTGACAACAATTTGCTAGAGCTTTTCCTGCATTTTTTCTAATCTAATAAATCTTAGCATTTCAACCACACATCAGAACCAAATCCTAGCCCAAGGACTAACTGTTTTTGCAGCTGGACCGAAGCTAAATTGCAACAGCAAGAAGCTAACCCTAACTCTAAAGCACACCAGAAGAAGAAGAAGTGGTGGTGGTACCTTGTGGTCGGGCTGAGTTCAAGATGTGGCTCCGGCGAAGGCCAGCACCGGGCGCCGCGTCTTCCTGATGCCGGTCCAGCAAGGGGGGGGGGGGGGGCAGCGGAGGCGAGGCAGCACGGGCGCAGGCAGGCGGCGGAGAAGAGGCGCGGCGAGCTCGGTTGGCCTTCGAGCCTGAGAAGAGGAAGAAGGCGGCGGTGGTGAGCACACGCAAGCGCGGCGGCCAGAGGGAGGCCCCGCCGGCCAGAGGACGGCGGGCGCGCGGCCCTCTCCTCCTCCAGCGCGGAGACCCGGCGGCGTGGGTAGGGGCACGGCAGCCGCGGACTCGGTGGCATGGGCAGGCGGCGACCGTGGCATGGCCAGGCGGCGGAGCGGCCGCAGCGCGCGCGACCTTCTCCTCTGGCGTGGCCGCAGAGGCGAGGAAGGGGTCGGCGGCAGCGGCGCGACGACTGTGTCGCCTGGTCGCGAGAGGAAGACGGGTGGGAGAGCGAGTTGTGCCGACTTTTTTGCACGGAGGTCCTTGCTGTTTCAGGAATTTGCGAAACAGTCCTTCTGAGGGGGTTTCGTGTAAATTTGTGCGCCAAAAACCGTGCGCGGTGGGTGACCGGCTGGCGACCGGTATACGTGGCAGTATGTGATTGGTAGAAAATAGGAGGGCACTGTTGTAGAGTGTACAGCACCGGGGTTTGGGGGTGGCGTGGACGACTTGTGGCCGTCGGATGGTGCGGACCGGACGGCCAGGAATTGCGGGCGACGTGGAGGGTGCGGTCTGGGGGTGAATCTAGCCAGCCTTTATATATAGTAGTATGGGGTGCCCGCAGAGTCGGGCGGTGGGAATTTGATCCCATCTCCGTCCTGCTGGACTAACGGGTACTGCCCGACAATTCCACTAGATGAATTCGTCCGCCATCGCCAGGGACGGATTCAAGGGGGGACGAGCGGGGGCGACGCTCCCCCCCCCCCCCCCCCCCCCCCCAACGATCTGCTTTTTGCTTGATAGCGATTAGTTAGATCGCTAATTTACAACGTGCGTGAGAGATTCCCCCCCCCCCCCCCCCCCCCCGGAGTGTTGAAGCCCAATATGCTAACTCTCTGAAGCCCATGGACAAAAGACCAAATATGAAAAGAAGCCCAGCTTGGCAAGAGCCCACCAGTGGAACATGAGAGGTCATTTTTTCTTCTAATCGCTTCTAGCCTCGAGCGGAAGGTTTGCTGCCGCCGAGTCGATACCTAGGGAAGTTTTACGGCGCTGCATCCTCTCTCCTAGGTCCGATCGAGATTACCAGCTGCACGAGCGAAGGTTTGTCCTTCATCCCCCGATTTGTGATTCAGGTTTATGTCAACCTTGCTTTTTTTCCCATCTAGATTGAATCAGTTGCTTCCGATGTGCTAGATTCTAGGATTTGGGATTGTAGTATAGTCATTGAGGAGGAGGATAGGCAATTTGAGGGTCGTCGTGCCGTAGATAAGGTGCGTTCTTGCTTATTTCATCCTCAAAACTACTACTGCATTGCAAATGCACAATAGTTTGCAGATCATCAGATCTAGTTTCTTCTCGTGTGCAGTGCTTTTCCATTTCATAAGTTAGTAGCAGCTTCGTGATTGTTTCTGCTTTAAATTTCGACAGAAGCCTTTCAAAGAATTTTTTTTTGACTCGACTTAAGTACAAATTGTCCACATTTTTGGCAGCTACGAACTTCGCCCCCCTATGTCGAAATCCTGGCTCCGTCCCTGGCCATCGCTACCCCATGGTGGGTAAATTCTCGCGGATACTCATCCATAGGAGAAAAATTGCCACCGGTAATAAGTATAACACATGCTATTAAATCACAAGCTTCACTAAGAACAAGAGGGCATGTATTTTCTTTAATTTAATGGCCCTTTGTCTCTTTCGGTTTGTACTGCTTACATTGTGATCATGTTGTTTCGGGGTCCTTTTTGTAAGTGTGACTAATATTCAAGTGAGATCTTAATCCCGCCAGTTTCAAATATAATCAGGGTTTATAAGTTTTTAAAAGCTGTTGTCCCCGAAAAAAGTGCCCAGATTGCAGCCGGTGACCCAAAGAAAAAAGAGAGGTGAACACCCGTGAACAACATTTTGGATTGATCTAATAAGATGACATATGGGTGCAGGGTCTAAAGACAAATTGGATGATGTTTTCTCAGTCAGTTATCTTTGCAATTTGTGGGCAATTTGTGGGCACATCAACAGACAGTGACTTTACAATGGTAGCAAATTCGAACCTGATCTGTCAAACAAGTGAGACAATTTTCTGTTCAACCTCTTGCATGCCAAGGCATCGAAATCTTGGACGGCACCCATGGAAGTCGGAGGAGATCACAAAGTTAGAAACAACTTGTCAACTTCACCTGGCGTCTTCCTCGGTGGTTCGGTACCACAACGTGAGCCCAAACTTTTCAGACTCTATAAACACATACACGGCTCTCTTTTTCTAGAGACGACTCGATCCGAAAGCTGCGTCTCTGCTTTGTACTCTCCTCCGATCCTCCGCACTGTAGAATTGAAGGCCGGGCTCGGCACGCAGCTAGCCATGGCTGTCGAAGATGAGCAGCACTCACCGCTGCACATCCTCTTCTTCCCGTTCCTAGCCCCGGCCACCTCATACCAATCGCCGACATGGCCGCGCTCTTCGCCTCCCGTGGCGTCAGGTGCACCATACTCACCACGCCCGTCAACGCGGCCATCATCCGCTCGGCCGTCGATCGCGCCAACGACGGTTTCCATGACACCGATTGCCCGGCGATCGACATCGCCGTCGTGCCTTTCCCTGACGTCGGGCTGCCGCCGGGTGTCGAGAATGGCATGGCCCTTACATCCCAGGGCGACCGCGACAAGTTCTATCAAGCGGTGGCACAGCTCCGCGAGCCCTTCGATCGGTTCTTGGCTGACTCCCACCCCGACGCGGTCGTGTCCGACAGTTTCTTCTATTGGTCCGCGGACGCCGCCGCGGAGCACGGTGTCCCGCGCCTGACATTCCTCGGCAGCAGCATGTTCGCGCGGTCCTGCAGCGACAGCATGCTGCGGAACAACCCATTGGAAACTGCCCCCGATGACCCCGACGCCCTCATTTCCCTGTCAGGGCTGCCGCACCGTGTCGAGCTGCGGCGGCGCCAGATGATGGACCCCAGGAAGAGGCCGGACCACTGGGCAATGTTCCAGAACATCAACGCCGCGGACCAGAGGAGCTTCGGCGAGGTGATCAATAGCTTCCACGAGCTGGAGCCAGACTACGTCGAGCACTACCAGACGACGCTCCGTCGCCGCGCGTGGCTCGTCGGGCCGGTGGCGCTCGCCAGCAAGGACATGGCTGGAAGAGGCACCAGCGCGCCCTCGCCGGACGCAGACGGCTGCCTCCGGTGGCTGGACACCAAGCAGCCTGGCTCGGTGGTGTACGTCTCCTTCGGCTCGCTGAACAGTTTCTCGCCGGCGGAGCTGCACCAGCTCGCTCGCGGCCTGGACCTCTCGGGCAAGAATTTCGCGTGGGTGGTTGGCCGCGCAGGCCCAGACTCCTCAGAGTGGATGCCTTAAGGCTTCGCTGAGCTAATCGGCGACCGCGGCTTCATCGTCCGAGGCTGGGCGCCGCAGATGCTCGTCCTGAACCACCCGGCCATCGGCGGGTTTGTCACGCACTGCGGTTGGAACTCGACCCTGGAGGCCGTGAGCGCCGGTGTCCCAATGGTCACGTGGCCACGGTACGCAGATCAGTTCTACAACGAGAAGCTCATTGTGGAGGTGCTCAAGGTGGGTGTTAGCGTCGGTGCCAAGGACTACGCGTCGACCGTCGAGACCCACGAGGTGATCGCCGGCGAGGTGATCGCTGAATCCATCGGGAGATTGATGTGCGGCAGCGAGGAAGGCGGCGCGATACAAAAGAAGGCAAAAGATCTCGGGGTGGAGGCGAGGAGCGCGATAGAGAAGGGCGGATCATCGTACAATGATGTCGGGAGGCTGATGGACGAGTTGATGGCCCGGCGGAGAATTGGCATCTCAAAAACTGATGGATTTTGATCCGGTGGGCCGTGGCTCGTTTCTTGTGTGTTTATGGCAAAATTAATGCACCTCCTTTTTGGTTGAGTAAATCCCCATCCCCGCTCGATGATCATTCGTTACGACACCTAGTTTCCTATTGCCGATTGCGACGCCTTGGACAAACTTTAATACTCCCTCCGATCCATATTAGTGGGCACAACTTGTTTAGATACATATGTATCTAGTCTAATACTTAACTAGATACATATGAATTTAGACAAAGCTATGCCCACTAATATGGATCGGAGGGAGTACAAGAATCCTACAACGATCTTTTTCCCTGGCTCCATTTTATGCGAATTATCTGAATTCCATTCAAGAACACACACTCACTTTGTCTTTATTTGTACCGAAACACACTACAAATGCAGACGGTCACATACACGGACGTACACTCACCCCTATGAGTGTACACGGACACTTACTCTTATGAGCACCTCTTAAATACTGAGCCAACGGGTCGGGTGTCTTTTAGTACAAGGTCACTACCACACTCTATTTTTCTAAAAATATAAGGCCACCGTCTGTCCCTTGTTAATAATTGATTTGGTTTGTCGATCCTACAATGGTGTTTTTCAATACAAACGGCATATGCAAATGACAGGAACGAACATGTATAAATCTTAGGTCTGTTGAGGCAACTGATTTGAGTTATAAGTTCTGGTTGGAAAGGTAGAGAGTATATAAATCATTTGGATCAAGGAAGATACATGTATAGTGCATTAACATTGTTGATAGAGCACCACTTCTTGTATTCCCTGGTTTGTTTTTATGACATTTATTCTTCTATTGATTATAGTTTTAATATAGCTTATACATTGTATATTACAGAAATCTATTGAAAGTGAATTTTCTTCACCAGCAAATGAAAATTGGAGGGGGCTATGTACCTTCTTGATGGTTTACACCAGCCCCTTGTTCAGCCTCTTTACCACCCAGATCTGCTGCCTAGAGTGGTATCGAGCTGCGTCAAGTTCTAAGATTACAATTGGATACTTAATTATTTTCGACTCCGGTATCTCTCAAGTTTAGGTTGTGTTTTTTCATGTATGGAATGGTCAGATTACTTGCTAAGCAAGTGCAATCCCATGTGCATTGTTTCTGTCAGCATACATTGTAAGAAAATACTGATTGTAAGAAAGTGCAATCCCATGTGCACCTTCTTCGCCTGGTTGGCCGTGCAAAACCGGCTTTGGACTTCTGACCGTCTTGCCATCAGAGGGTGGCCACATCAGCCGGTTTGTCAGCTCTGCAGGAATCAGCCAGAGACGGGGAGGCATTTGTTGTTTGAGTGCCGCTACTCCAAGAGAGTCTGGGCTGAAGCGTCCTCCTGGCTAAAATGCCGACCCTCATGCAAGGCCTTGAGGTCACTAAACCTACTGTCTTTGACTACTGGAAAGACCTAGCAGCCTTGCCATCCCCATCCCGCAAGGGTCTCAAGTCGGCGATCATCCTTATCACTTGGGAGATTTGGAAAGAGCGAATGTCAGGGTCTTCAACAACACGTTCACAATGCCCTCTATTCTGTTTCAGCGCATCAAAAACGAGAGTACGAACTGGATCCTAGCGGGGGCCAAGGGCTTGGCCGAGATTTGCGAGTAATTAGTTTGTGTGTTGCGTTCTCGGCCTCCCGTGTTGTTGGGTTGCCTTTTTAATTTTTTTGGCTTCGGCCGTGTACTCGCCTTTGCTCCTACTTTATCAATATAAAAGGCAAAGCTTTTGCGTTGTTTCTAAAAAAAGAAAGTGCAATCATGGTCAGTTTACATTGGCCGTGGATAGTCATCTGGCATTTCATCATTCGAGTCTCTCGACAAACTGGTTCGCAAAATGCATAGATGAGGACAGAGTCGACAAACTTTAATACTAGAATCGCACAACAAACAATTATTTTTTACAAATTATCAGTATTATCAGACAACATACTTTGATACACATTAAGTTATATGTGTTGTTGGCGAAGTTCTCAGATTCAAACAAAATGACCTGAAATGATACAACATTAAACCATATGTAGAGAGATATAAGTAACATCCATGGAATTCGAACAGGCAAACACATACAGTTCTACTAAGAGATAGCCTTAAGCATCAAAAGGACCTCTTCTCTATCCTCGGGGCGACCGAAGTCATGCTTAAGTTTAGTGTTATAGCCCAAGGCAAATCCTCCTTGAAATGGATGAATCACTCCAAAGCGAACATAGCACATGTCACATACTGGCTCCACCTTGCTATCTTCACATATACATGTCCTCATCACATTAGGATGTTTACGATAGCATGTCTTGCAAATGCAGTCCGCTGAAGGAAAAAACAAAGGAAGCAAGGTCAAAGACTATGTAAGAAAGCAACAGTGCAACATGAAGTAAAGGAGAAAAGAGAGAGGGTGAGAGATACTTACAGTCGCCACAACGACGAGTACTCCACCCAACAGGGAAACCAAGGAAATTGTAGGCTTCAGTAACTGGTTCATCTGAAAACACAGGAACCAGAAATGATTCAGTCGAGAACATGCACGGTGTAATAGCAAATGTTCACAACCTTGCACTAAAACATGTCTACATACATGTGTGTACAAACTTGCTAGAGAGTCTTATATTTTGATACGAGGGAGTAGTATCATAGCCTAGTATCACAGTGCATGATATTACTTTACTTACTACCAGGTTTGTTTATATATCTTCTATCAAAGAAGATTACTCAAATCAGGTTTATGAATATGCAATAATGACTTCTGGTGAATATCCATATAGCTAAGGCCATTGTACAAGTTCAGGTTATGTAGGAAGCATACTATAAAAAAAGGTTATGTAGGAAGCATAAAAACAAGGTAACGGACTTTTAATAATATCAACTATGTTCCTTTCTCCTCTTTTAAAGAAAAATATATGGCAATCTCTTATCCCTTTGCCGGCCCAGCAAAAACAAAAAATAAGTGGGGCATAATGCCCATCTATATGCCAAAAATAACGGGACAAGGCAAGTGAACCTGCAATTCTTAAGCACATGAATCTAAACTGCACATAAGGTTAAGCAGACATGCATAATCAGGAATGGGAACATCCAGAATTACTGAAAGCAGTTGAAGAGGGCAATACGTAGTTACACAATTTTGTCATTCCCTCGATAGCTAAAGTAATGAAATAAGCAATGGAAGATAAAAATGATAGGACGGCATCGCTAGAGGAGCTGGAAGGGTCAGTCATAGAGTACGCAGTTCAGAGTGTAAGTACTTAACGAGGGAGGACAGAGAACCAACATGTATGGATCCTAGGTCTGCTGAGGCAAGTGATTTGAGTTATAAGTTCTGGTTGCCCAAACTTTTCAGACTCTATAAACACATACACGGCTCTCTTTTTCTAGAGACGACTCGATCCGAAAGCTGCGTCTCTGCTTTGTACTCTCCTCCGACCCTCCGCACTGTAGAGTATATAAATCATTTGGATCAAGGAAGTGGAATGTATGGTGCATTTATTCTAACATTGATGATAGAGCACCACTTATTGTATACCCTGGTGTCTTTTTATGACGTCTGTTCTACTATTAGTTATACTTTTACTACTTCTGTTGATATAGCATATACATCGTATATTAATGAAATCTTGTAGCTAAAACATGTTAATAAAACTTACACTGTACTACAAACTTGTCACTGAGAATAGCAACCTCGGTACAAAAGCTGCACTTTTTTAGTTAAAAATAACCTTTAGAATGACGGATATCTATCTGTCTATAAAATAAACTCTTTACTCAGGCCGTGAAATAATTTGTGTTTCAAACTATCCAATGAATACGATCCCAATACAGCTCGTTTCAATTTTGGATTTATCGATTTAATTTCTCTCTTCTAAATAAAAAGGAATGTGGACATTAGTTTTATTTTCTAAACAAACTCTACCCGATTTTGTGTTTATCTGTTTTTATTAGAATTGTATTAGTTCACAAACTCGTACTTTTAGGTTTTTAATTGCTCGTTCTTAAACTTTGATGCATAATAAAAGAATGAAATAAGCAGAATGAATATAATGCTATACTTTAGAATAACTGATAACACAAACACGGTGAAAAGTCTAACGACGGAATTAATATTTAAAGCAGTAACTACACACCCTCGTAATAAGCATGGGTAACTATTTCTTTTATACTAAATCACGAACCCTCAAATTTACTAGGTCAATAGACAACCTAAAGCAGTTTCATACATTGGTCTCGAAAGCACTTTTTCATAAACTCCCGGGGGGAAATGCTCCAGGGATGAACAATAAATCGTTAGAAATAGTTTAAAAGTATAAAAATTGTATGTTTTGACAGCATACATGTTCGTGTATTGCATGTGCCAGCAAAGTTTCATGAATACAAAAGATGAAAAGATATATGCCATGTGCAGTGCTAGGAAGAAAAAACATAACCGGTCCCTAAAAACATTTGTTTGAAGCAGCAAATCTGGTATTTTCGCAAAGGCCACAAAACTTATCCTTTGTCCATATAGGTTTACATTTACACATTAAACACGCACATTTACATGTCTAATTTTTTTCAGATTTTTTTTACATCTGGAATGTTCAATTCTTGGGAGCCAATTGGAATATCCTAGTAATCTTTAGGCTAAGGTGAATCTTGCTTTGTCAATATGATGCATGCTTTTGATGAAAAATGTCATGCCCCTTTAAATTTCATACTCTTGCACTGATAAAAGAGAATCAGATAAAGTAGATACATACCTAGAGGGGTGCATGTGATAACTCCATTGATATCGTTTCCTCTAGCGAGCTCAAAAAAGAAGAGAGTTCGACGAGCGGGCAGGAAGGAGAAGCAGCCAGTGAGCTTCCTACGTGCAACAAAGTTGCCATGAGTCCAGCACATGCCCCTGTCGAATCTGCTTCCTTCGGTCACCACGCCAGGAGCAGGTTCGTACTCATTACCCTAATCAACCAACCGATAAGGAAAAAGGAATTGGTACAGGTAGCAGCAAGGTAAATAATCATGGAAAAAGAAATTGGTTTGTTTTAGGAGCCATAAATAAATTGGCACAGGTAACAAGGTAAAAGAACGTAATGGAAAAAAGAACATACTATTGTACTCTAGGTACAAAAAAAAGTTGGTACAGAGAGGAAGGTACTAAAACAAAACAAAAAAGCACCAACGACTGAATTTACTTAGTTCCTACCTCCTGACCTTTTACTACTTGTTTAGGAAGATATCGACATGGTCTTCAGCACACATTTGACCACACTTAATATAATTATTATTGCTTAGCAAAATCAGATAAAAACATATTATATCTGAAGTAGGAGTACTATTTTTATGACAAATCCACTTGCATAATTTTCAACTGTCAAATCCAAACAGCTTTATGCATCAGGGATCGAAGTCTTTAAATTTTGGTTGCACCTATCGAAATTCAGAATCGCGTTGTTCATGCAGTGCATCAAGTCTGAAGTGAAAACGGAAAGCAGTAAAGATTGTTCTAGCGGAGCGAAGTAAACAAAACGAGTCTATTTGATGTTTTGAGGGAGTAACTATGTATTTTTTTTCTAGCACATTTCGATGAGTCTAATTCAAAGCAGTGGTGCAAGACCAAATTGCCAAGCAGGAAAGTTGAGTAAGGAAGAATAGATCACCGGATGCATAGTGTTGTACCACCCAAGGCATTCCTGCACAATCTTTGTATCGCGAGCTAAGGGCATCTCTAACCGATCCCCTAAACTTTAGAGGAGTAAACCGACTCCTAAAACTTAGAGGAGTAAAAATACTCCTCTAAACACAAGCGGCGCGGAACCGATCCCCAATACTTAGAGGAGTAAAACTCCAATTCAACGGAATTTGACTCACACATTTTGTCGAACACTTGCGATGCATCTTTGAACTGAGCTATGCATATCAGTACATATAGCAAAATTGACGACTCGGCCGAATCGATTTAGCCAAATCCTGTGCTAGCAGTAATGTACAGTACAAGCTGAAGATGCCTCGGCAAAGAGCTGGACATTACCTGAAAATCAACGGTGATTTAGTCGATCGAGTTGTGCCAGCTGATGACCGGTTGCAGCACAGCGGCGCCGACCAGCGCGCATGAGCATGACGGGGCCTTGCGCCGGCGCTGCGAATCCTTGCAGCACGGGTCGATCCCCACTTGGCGAGCTCGCCCAGATAGTCGATTCTGCCGCCGCCCGTCCTGCTCCGGCCCAGGCAGCGTCGTCTTCGAGTTCTCGGCAATCCCACACACCTATCAGGCTTCTCCTTGGTCTCTCTCCCCTTCTCCTCCGATTTGCCTATTTCTGAAAAATTCCCTACAGCGAGAACCGCCGAAGGAAAGTCGCCGCCGCCCGTTGATGGTGTCCTCGCCATGGTTGTTCCCAAGCTGAGCCGAGCGCAGGAATTGAACGCCCGCGTCGTCTACTTCATCCTCGCCAAGAACTAGAGGCCGGAGCTGTAGGAGTTCGTCGAGTTCGTCCCATCATCCATTACGGCACCGGTCCTGGCCCTCCTCCTCCCTTCCGGTGGCGGGCGCGGCAGGGGGATGCAGCAGCTTCCCGTCGCAGACAGGAGCGGAGGTGGCGGTGCGCACCCAAGCGAAGCCATGGAGAACCGAGCCGCTCCATTTTGCGATTAATCGAGGCCGATTTGCAACAAACCGGGGCGGCGCCCCGCGAAATCTCCATCTCCTAGTCGATTTCCGCGACGGCGAGATGCGCCGAGCGACGGCGAGGTGGCCTGGAGGGCGGCGCAGGGACCGGGATTGGGGCGGTGTCGCCGGCGCGGATCTTGTTCACCGTGTTGGAGGACTCGACTGGCGGCTTCCTCGCGCCACGTACGTCGCGTCCAGCGTCCTTCCCCGGATCCGCGTGTTCCTTGGCTACCGGACGTGTAGAACAACGTCGCTACTCCGACTCCGAGCCCGTCCCAGTGACGAGTCTCCTCCTGTCAGATCCCACTACGGATCGACAACGAAACCGTATGTCAATTAAATCACAAATTCAACTCGGAATTAGCTCATACCGAGGAGCCATGCTATTTATTTATATTTTTGAACAAAACGGGCAAAGTGCCTCGTTTATATTTTTAAAACAAACGAGAATTGACTCGGCAACCAGCCGAAAACCGCTGAAAATGCACAAATATCCATGTAATAGGACCATATTGAGCATCACACACTAAGAAGAAAGACGATCGTCGAGGTTGCCTTCGTATTCGTTACATCCGCTTTCTATTTCATGTTCGCTCCGTATTCGTTCTGTATTTGCTTCTGACAATATTTGTTTTTGAGGTTTCTGTATTCGTTTTCGCTTTCGCAAAAAAAAGAGAACAAATGTGGCACCACTCAGTTCCATCCGTATCCGCTCCGTTTTCATCCCTACTCCCATGTAGCATCTTCTGAAGCTATATTCTCCCATGAACAAGCCACTGGACAACAAGCAAGTTTTTTTTTGGTAAAAATACTAACGCTTGGCTTGTCTTGATGATGCCATCAGTATTAACGAGAGCTACATTAGGACTAAGAATGGTTTTAGGCCCCAGGTATTTCTTGAGCTGGCATACATGAAAGAGAGGATGGATAGTGACTCCATTTGGTAACTGAATTTTGTAAGCTACACTGTCCACTTTTTGTACAACTTTAAAAGGGCAATAGAACTTGCTTCGCATTTGAGAAAACCTCTTAAACCCAAAAACTAACATTTCGTAAGGTTTCATTTTGAGGTATACCATATCACCAGTATTGAAACTTCTATGAACTCTGCTTTGATCAACATGTTTGTTCATTCTTGCTTGTGCATGTACGAAATTTTGTTTCGGTGACTTGATCATGTCTTGATTTGCTTGCATCTCCAGATCTCTAGGACTGGTTATTGCCAACTCAGATAAAATAGGAGAAGGGCAACAAGAGGGCATTTTGGGACCCTGGAGTATATGCTCCCGCTTATTAAATGTGTTTTAAACCCATTCCAAAATATTAAAAAAATCAACAAAAACTTTTGCAAGTACATTTCGACATTCTATGTGCTCATAAAGTCGTTTAAGAAAACCAAAATTTGTTGTGTCGTGTCTAAAAAGACAAAAAAACGGTGCTAAAAAGGGTTTTCAGGAGACATTTTTGTCATTTTTACACAGGTAACATAAAATGTCGGTTTTCGCACATAGAACGTCGAGATGTATGATTTTTGTTTGGAATATCTTTCGGTGGCAGGAGCATATGCTCTCATGTGCAAAAGTATATTTCTTCATGACAACCATATAATGTCCGAAATGGGTTTTTGCAGAGTACTTTGAAAAGTAGAACTGTACAATATTCATCTAGAGAATGCCGGTTCACGGATTTCTTTGGTTCAATGAAGACCATGCACCTTAGATAGGTTTCAAGACACCAAGTCACCTTCTATATTTGGCAATCAGACTGAGGGTTCTAGGATTTGTATCTGAGTTTGACATTGAGTGACTCAATGTTTCTTTCCGCATTTTGCTTGTAAAAGTTCTATCCCCGTAAAAATGATCACCAATTGAACTCCATTTAATTTTACCATGTTGTCCAAAATGATTGATCAACTGTATGTATTGTGTAAAAATGATATGGAGAAATAAGATGGACATATTTTGTGAATTAGAAGTCCACCACTACAATTATCACCTCTTTGCCTTGTGAGCCCACGAGATTCCAAGGTGCACAACACACCAGGCAATCAAATCATATACCACGACACCACCACAAGATATACTCCTGTTGCTCTTGTGATACAAATACAGAGGATATAATGAACACATTATAAATATGGTTCTTCCAGCAAGTCCCAGAATGAATATGCCTATGGCTGTCTCGTACCTAGTTTATTCTTTGATGCCAAGGAATCGGACGGAGTAGGGAGTGTACAGTAGTGAACCCTCAATCCAACCTCCTTAGCAAGTATGCTACCTGAACGTCCTTGGTTAGTGGCATAATCCTGTTGCTGTACAGTTCAGCTACCAAACTGGGTCTGATCTTGTAGACAGGCGGCATGCCCTTGGCTTCCGCTTCTATATTCACCTCTTGCCCGAATATTTTGGCCTTAGTTTCCACCCGATGTTCGATTGCACGCTCAACCGTTTCATAGGTGAGGAGCTGCATTAGTAGATCACCGTCCTGAAATGGCCACCCGACAAGTTGTTTTCAGAACGGGGTCAAATTGTCACGCTCCATCTGAAACTGAAAGCGTATAAAATGCATGACAGTGTTACCCCTCTCAAAGCATAAGAGCACAAACCTGAGCTATTATTGCAGGCATGTAAGCTTCAGGGGACTCTTGAAACTTGGCCTCTGCCACAAACTTCCCATAGTGGATTCTTTTAGAGAGTGCCTGAATGAGAGAACAATGGTGGAAAAGACTGCTGAGCAAAAGGTATTTGCAAAATTTCTTTGTAATGAATGAAATTTGTGTCACTGTAAAAACGATTTACAATGACTAGTTATCTAACTCATGGGGCTGCGGTATTAATATACGTAGTACCTGCAAGCAGGTAGTGTCGCAAAGAGCACTGGATCCAGAATTTCCATCACTTCCTTCCTTTACTAATCTTGGAAGAACTTCATCAAAATACATCTTCCATATCTCTTTGTTGATATTAATGGAATCAGCAATAGGATGTAAAACCTATATAAATGATTAAGGAGAAGATAAGAATCCAGTCAAACTCAAATTGCATCAACAAGAATGGCACAGTTATTTACTAGCAGTATGAGCCTTTCAATACATGATGATATTACACGTTCAGTATCGATAGATGTTTCAGCCTCCAAATAGATTGTCAAAACTCCTAATTTTCAACAGGCTTCACTGTAGTTAGTAAGTTACTACAACAACAACAACAACAACTAAGCCTTTTGTCCCAAGCAAGTTGGGGTAGGCTATATATGAAACCCACATAGAAACTTGTGAAAAGTTAGTAAGTTACTACACTCTGACGAAAATTAAATTAGTGCCAACACATCAGTACACCATCCTAGGAACATCTTATAAGTAGATGCGATGGGCAACTTCACTATGCATAAGTTTTGGTAGGTACTTTGTACTAAAAAGAAAAGAACATGTGTGTAACTGAGATCCAAAGAGAACCTTGGTCCAATATAAATAGCCTACATAGCTTGTTTCAACCTCAATGCAATATGACAAAGATATGGCCTATATGTAGATTATGTTGTACTAACATACTCTAGTGTAGAATACCTAAGATATCACCATGTTACAGAAATTCGTGTATCTTAAGAAATACAGGCAAGATTTGAGGCCATTGTGATATACTTGTGTCGTAGCAGTTAGATGCTCCTACATGTATATTGACTAGTACCCTAGATATGGTTGTAGACCTCATAGTGTCAGTCTATACAATGGAAAAAAGAAGCACAGTCTGTTGAATTGTTCAAGCACCTTTGAGAAATGTATGTGTGAATTGGCCAATGTAGGACCATGTTTTCCTATATTGAAAAAATAAAGATTCTACAAGACTACAGGGAGAGCATTCAACGTCCAAGAGAACTTGAAATGTGCATTACCGTTGGATACTGG
Source organism: Poa pratensis (assembly GCA_947311845.1). NCBI lineage: Eukaryota > Viridiplantae > Streptophyta > Magnoliopsida > Poales > Poaceae > Poa > Poa pratensis. Next base: position 38,087,070 of record CAMZMU010000042.1, read on the forward strand.
ATAGGTGGCAACAGTGTCTCAGGAAGATCTTCCGGGAAGAATGGGTGCTCATCTGGGCTCTTGTATCTCCCAACCTACATAAGAAAGATCAGCATATGCATTTTTCTGGCGTATCATGATCAAATTGCATTTCTAATTGCAAGTGTGCTGCACCTTTGCGTGTAGCTTTTCAGTTTCTCTAACCATGAATTCAGCCAAAGAGCCCCCAAATCCATCCACATGGAAAGAATCGCTATTATATGTATCAGCATTGTAACAGTACTGTGCTCTCTCCAAGAGACCGAATATGATGCTGTCTTCTAGTCTAATCAAAGAGGTTCTGATACTGTCCAAGGTCAATATTTCACTTTGATCTATCCTCTGTTTCTCCGCCCTAGAAAAAGTGTACCATTAATAAAAGTTAACAGTTCCTTGTGGTGCAACAAAGAAAAAGTGAAAAACCAGTCACAATTTTGCGGAAGCACCATAGAAGCTTAACCATGTTTAATCCAGTCTTCGTGCTATAAGTATATACTCTGCTCAAGGTTGGACATAGGTCAGTAGAAAGTTTCACCACAGTTATGTGAGCCTTAGTCACTAAGACACTACAACACCTTAGTCAAATTAAGTTATTCACCATTTATTGGTCTTTGAGTGTGAACACTACAGACCTCAAGTCAAGTCGTCAAAATATCCATGACCTATTTTGGTGAAAGTGACAAAAGAGGCTGCAATAATACGCAGGGTTAAGCATCATTTAGAAGTCAATAAGATAGCAACAACAAAAAATCGTCTTAATCAAAAGGCATCCTTCATGCCAGTTGCTGGAAAAGAAACAAGCAATAGCTCCTACTGGCTAGTACAATCCAGGTCTCCTGCTCAACGTTTACAAGTTAACAACAACTCTTCCACCGGACAACCAAGTTAGAGTTCGTCAAGCAGAAAAGCGCAGCATAATCAATCCCCTGATTTCAGGAGATATCGAGTCACTCCCAAACAGCTAGGGGATCAACTCGATCATCAACTTCATATCAAACAGCAATACAGCATCAAACTCGAACAATTCCATAGCTAAACCCATACATTTAGTGCCTCAAACACACACCAACCAACAGACTCAGCACCTCGCACAGAAGCGAGCATAGCAAACGGGGAATCGGTGCATACCTGGCCACGGCTGACACGGAGTTGTTGGTGGCGGCGAGCAGCGGCGGCGCCTTCCTCCCGGCCGACCCGAAGGCGACGCAGCTCCAGCCCCGCGCTCTGCCCAGGGGCGTACCGGGCCGGGCCGCGGGCAACGCCGCCGTCTTGGATACAACCTTGAACTCCATGCCTGGCCGCCCGCTACGACCTAGAAAATGGAATTGGGATCCCTGGATTTGGATTTTGGAATAGAAGATGGTCCCGGTTGGTTGGAATTGGAAGGAAAGGAGCAGGGGAGGTAGGTGTGGCCGTGTAGGACGAAGGGGAGCCCCCGGCGCGGTGGGTTTACTTGTCGCCGCACCTACCTGCGCAGCCCACATGTCTGGTGAAGATCTATGCTAGACTTGTACTAGTAGTACATGGTGATTGGATTGACTAGCAGATACGGAAAAGTTATGTAAACAGCGTTTTTTGCGTCTTGTAGTAGTACATGATTGAAAAAACGAAATCAGCTGTTTGCCTACCAGACACGCAAAAAGCTGAGTACTTAAAATGTTCTCTCTCAGTTTCAAACTTGTGTTTTCTCTCTCAATTTCAAATTTGTGTTTCATGTTGTTTTTTTATCATCACATCTATGTGCACAATCCAAACTACACATCGAGACACATATAATTCAAACAACATGTAGATAAAACACATATTCAAACATTATAGGCACATAGTTTAGCATAAACAACATAGATCAAGAACATGATCACCAGTAAGTTCAAGCATGCCATCGACAACCCTTGACTTAGACGGAGGAGGAGGCAGAATGGCGGCATCGATGTTCTTCATCCTCTCCTAGTACTGAGCACGCTCGTACTCCTCAACCGTAGGCACGTGGGCGAATAATTGGAGGCAAAATCGGACGGCAAAGGGGGAGAACCCCTCCATGGCAAGCATCACCCCTTTGGGCGCGCCATGCGATGGTTCTGGGCATTCCCTCGGCCTTTTGGTTCTCTCCTTTTGGCACAGTCCTCCTTCATAAAAACTTGAAACGTGCATCGAAAAAATCCCAGATCCTTTTGAGTCTAGAGGGGTTCATGAAAGTCAACAATAAGCAAAACATGAATTTACTGCTCTGCATAGTTATAACCCAAAGAAAGAATTTCGTGGAAAATTCCATGAAACATTAACATACATAGTGAAAACTCTAATTATGATGCAAATATATGAGAGTATGTCATAATAAACTAAAAGGTTTATAGATACGTTTTTTCATGTAATCGATCGCACGTAATCCACGGAGGCGGGCAAAGAGAGAGAGGGGAGGTGGCTGGTGACGGCTAGGATTTGGCCCCTCCAGTGCTGCGCGAGGGGGGGGGGGGGGGTACATGGACGAAGGGGTAATCTGCAGTAAGCTTGGACAGAATGGTGCATTTCAATTGTAGGATATATGGCATTGGATGCAATGAATATAATTCCTATCCTTTGGAGTATGTGTAAGGTGGCACAGTTAAGGATGTCAATTAGGCGGCCCCCAAGATCCATTCTCATGTCCATATGATTGTTGCCCCCTCGCAAAAATATTCGTGGACAAACTTTGGGCCCATATCCATTGATAGTTACATGTTGGGACTCACGGTGTAGAGTGATGGTGTATCGGTAGGTTTTTGCCCCTAGGTGGTAATTCGAGTTTTAATCTCGAACAGATAGGAAAGTCAGTAAAAACCTATTCTGGCAGGCAACTTGTAAATAACTCTAGAAAGCCCCTTGTTCTCCCCCAACAATATCAAACTTTGTCAGTTACAACCGTAGTAAAGTTGATAAGATAGACAAATAATGATAAGTATTTATGTATTTTTGGAATAATTAATTGCAACAAAAAATACTAGCAAAGTAAAGTACTAAAAGATATTTCTTATGAAAGAAAACAGACCATGATGATTTACTTGATCTCTCTCGAAAACATGGTGGTATACAATAATAAGCATAGATATGAGAAACTGGTAAATCCTTACACGCGAACATCATGGGTTTCAACTACAAATAAAATCTATATGTGTTAGTGGGTATCGCGTACTAATGTCCACACACTCCACATCCACGCGAGCATGGGAATACTCACCCTAAACTTTGTGAAGCACAAAACACGGAGAGTTGACTTAAGTACTGTAACATGGGCTAATAATTGTTGATGCTTCTTTTAATCAGGATACTATAAGGAAGATGCTACCGAAGTTTTTACTCGAGAAGCTATATAAGTTTCACAATGTTGTTAGTGCGTTGATGGTTGGTTGGAGGCTTGAAGCATATGCTGTTAGGGATGGCCTCTAGTTTGTACACCAAACGAGAAGGTACGGAGTTGTCCCTGTAAAGTGGCGATCCAAACTATTTTGGATTGGGGATGTCAGCTACAGCGAGTTCTACAGTTTTCCATGACTATGGTCAGAGCAAGTGAGTTTGATGAATTCCGTTTCAACTGTTCTCCTTGGGGCAAGCCAATGAAGCGACGCATGAGGTAGGCAGGTCTGTTTTTTCTAACGTGGATTTCCCAAGAAAAAGAGAGAATCGGCGGCATTCAGAGCCTCATCTTCGGATCATCGTGGGAGCGGGCATGGTGAAGTTTGACGAGAACATAGCGCGGCAAGCACGTGAAGGCAACGGCGTAGCCAGGATTTGTTGACGCCCCAGGCCAAAAATTAAGGGCCAATTTTTTTAAAAGGTCACCCCAATTTGAAGGAGCCGTTTCTGTGGTTTCGGTGGATTATACTTGAAAAACGCTGTCAAATTCCTATTTCGTTTGTTCATCCTATCTTTCTGTAAAATTTAAATCGAAGCAAAATTTACTAAATCGACTTAGGACAGAGTAGCTAAAGGGGAAATCTAGACAATTTAAGAGGAAATCAAGATTTGGAAGAGAGCAGGGCAGCAAAGGCGGAGGAGAATATTTGGCCTCAGGCCAGGACGCGGGCTTGCCGGAAGATGGGAGGCAAGCGGAGGCCGGAGGTCGCGGAATGGTTGGCGACGGCCCTCTTGGACAAGCGGGCAGGCTGCAGGCGAGTGGAACGAGTGGGCGGTGGCCGACGGGATCAAGGCTGCTGACCTGTTGTTTCCTCGCACGAACGCATCTGCGCGTTCTCTCGTGGCTGGCTGGCTCGCTCGATCAATTGTTTTTATTTGACAGTTTGGTCAATTGTTAAATCCATGTTCGTGGGCTGCGTGCTGAAGGCCTGAGCTGGGCTAGGGCCAGGCTAAACTATAAAATATAAGCCTGTAATTTTTCCACGCCCGGGCCATGGCCCGTGTAGCCTGGGGCCCAGCTACGCCTTTGCGTGAAGGGTTCGCTTACTTTATGATCCATCTGCAAGCATGGTATGCATGCGACTATGTATGTGAATCATAGTGGGGGGGACGGCGAGTGGCGAGAGTCGACGCGGGCGGGGACCGGGACGGCCAGTGGCTAGAGGCGGCGGGGGCGGAGGCTCGGGAGGAGATTAACTTTTTTTTTCCGTTACCTTGATCGCTCGAAGTGAGAGGCGACGAACCAATGCTAGAACCAGTTCTGGACCCATAGTTTAGACCCAATACAATCTAAACTTTTTAAACCCATAACCAACCAAACTTAACTGCTTCCTCTACAGATCTAAACCAAACCGAACTATTGAAAGCCTTAGCCCAATACAACCTGAACCATCAAGCCCCAAACGAAGAACCGCACCGTTACCCCCGGTTAATCAGGAACTATTCGCAGATTTATATGTGATGTGCCCGCCGTCAGAGACCCAGATCGAGGGGACAGCGTTGTATATGCACTGGGAAAACGATAATACACCATCAATCCATGAAGATCTTTATCCACGTTCGTTGAAGCATTCACGTTAGACTCCGGTCCGGGGTTCTTAATTACACCCTTTTCTTCCAAGTTTGTCAAATATTTGGTCTCCACGGAAGCCAAGTCCAACATCTGTACTGTACGTGAAGCCTTGCTTATCCTATATATACTAGCTAACTTGCCCGTGCGTTGCAACGGGAGAAACAAAAATATCACACACCTTATCACAAAAATCACAAGATGAGGCATACGAAATGACATATACAGTATGTTTTTTAAAGAATATGCAACGGCGATGAGAATTGAAAAAGTAGAGATGAACACGCATCAGGGGTTGCAGCTTCAGTGCATCGCACATACTATGTTCAGGATCTTCACAAGCATAGCAGCAGGAAATTCAGAAGGATTCAGAACTCACAATTGATTAGAGTTGTCAAGGTACATGGCATTGATAATTTTTTATTTTGGGACAGACAAAACCACCAACTCTGCCTAGTTTAATAGCAGTTTCCTCAGTGCCATGGGAAGCTGCAGATTTCAAAGAAGAGCAGCACGGGATTTAGGATTTTAAGATTTTGGGTTCTTCACGGGAAGTTGCAGATTGCAGAGAAGAGCAGCACAAATGGACGATGGAGTGGACCTCCCAAGCCAATTCCTCCCCTCCCACCCAGACATGCCTGAAATCTTCGACGACCTCCTGAGCAACAGCAGCAGCAAGGCGAGCTGCAGCCACACGCACACCTGCAACCCCGGCCTGGCCGCCATGCACATGCACACCCAGGTTTTTGCCACCGGCAGCGATGAGGACACCGCCCGCCGCTCTCGCCGTCTTACGAACGGGCACACTCCCCGGAAGGATATGACGGCTTCAACGCATAGCCAACCAGCGGGCGTTCGATGGCGACCACGACACAGCATGCACAGGTCAACGACGGTAGCATCGATGTAGCCACGCGCAAGAAATCGGGTAGCCCAGCGCGCCGTCGTTGGATGGGAGACTGGGAGACGGAAGGGTCCGAGAAACTGGGACGGCGGGGCTGTGCCTCGCTGGAGTATGAGGACGGGACGGCGGCAGGCGTCTGCCTCACCGGAGGAGGAGGACGGGAGGGCGGGGGCGCCCGGCCAGGATGGGGCTGTATGTATCGCAAGGACAGAGAAGGTGCGGGAGGAGATAAGGTAGGGGTGGTGTGGTTTGTGGACTGCGCGTCAATTTTCTACTTTGACAGGAGCTAACATGTAAAACAACCGTGACGTACGAGTTACGAACAGCACCTCAAGCCGGGCTGGCGTGGATTTCGGACTGCAGGTTGATTTTCTGTTTCGTCAGGGACTAAACTGCAAAATGGCCCGACGTACCACGACGGTCGCTTAGCTATATTATATAGTAGATAGAGATACTCCACCAAAATTGCAAGTGTGATGCATGTAGTCATATACACATGCCCATCAGAGGGTTTCAGGCAAATATAGCTGCAAAGTCAATCTTCTTAACATCCGCAGACATTAGAACCATTCACACGCAAACGCGCGGGAGGAAGTTGCAAGTTTTATCATTGCAATGCTTCGTGGGCTGGAGACAGTGTGTATCACCCCATCTGCAAGGTCGGATGCTACATGTAGCTTCTCTGCTTGTAAGTTTCTGTGCATTCTTGCAATTCCTTGATGGTTTGGTCTTCACTAACATTTGCCCACTGCTACTGTAGCTACACCAGATGGTACCTAGGTCATCTATGGTTCAAATCCCTGCTACCTGAATCAAAATTAGATTAAGTTGGCAGTCTATTTCCCTTGCAAAAGGAGTATTTGACAATACTCACCCCACTTTCTCAGTTGACAATACTCGAACCCCACTTTCTCAGTGCAGCCTCACCGTTCAGTTATTTGCACTGCCGTCGTCGTCATTGTCATCTCCAGAAGCTTCATACCGCGCCTGGTCGTACTTCTCACGGAGTTGCTTAACAGGAATAAAGTCCCGAGCTGTGTCCTCACCAAAAAATAGGAATTCGATGTAGGGGTGTTCAAATCTTCCCTGTATTATAAGATGGGAAACATCAACAATCCGACATGACAAAAAAAGAGCAAATAACCGAGCAAGGGAGGAACTCAAACTCACTTTCTCCGATTCTTCAGCTTCTGACAGATTTTCTTCTGCGACTGAAATTAAAAAGCTGTAAGCATATCTCAAAATGGCAATGATAAACAAAAAACACGAATATATTTGATTATGGAATAGTCCGCTATCTCCTTTTCTTGCACCATTTAGGTATTTAATACATGAAAATATATGCTAACTAAAGTTCCAGATCTTAGACATTTTTTAATCTGTTTCCACCATAAACAATTCTTGACCAATGGTGTACCAGAACAGCGGAAGCTGCATTATATTCCGCACGGTAGGTACAACGGTATAAGGCCAAATAGAGTCGATTTCTTCTCAGTGTTGGCCTGATTTAATCTTGTCATAGTGTAAACTGCACACATAGGTTGTGTGCAGGCTATAATGTGAGCACACACATAGGTTGTGTGCTGGTTGGGGCACATGAGTTGTGTCCTGAGTAGATAGGTGTGCTGCAATATGTTTGCAGGAGTTAAGTAGTAGGTGCTAATATGTTCTAGAGTACTATTTATATGTAATTCTTAGGCTGTGAGATAGGATAGCAGTAGAATCCTCTAGAATGCGGTAGCACCGACCTTGAACCCTCTATATAAGGAGAGGCACCCTATATGGAGGGAAGCAAGTAGCAAGCCAAGTCCTAGCATAGGTTGCTTAGTTTTGCCACCATTTGTTGTTGTGGTGAAGCTTCAGTAGGCAGAGGTTGCCAAGCTTGTACGCATTTGTTGCCTGTGTAGTGTAGCATTTGTTGCTGCAAAATCTAATAGAAAAGGAAGCCATTTGTTGCCTGAAAGTGCTCCTCTGTAGTGCTAGTCCCCTGCTTTCTTCATTTGCTAGAGAGAACAGAGAGAAGAGAAAACAGAGAGGGAACATCTAACACTCGGTTTCGGTTGTTTTAAAAACTGTAGCTAGACTGTATACTGGTTCCAGATATTGAACTTGGAAGGGTTTCCCCGGCCCCTTCTTTCTCAACAAAAGCGAAGGTGCAAGGTAAGTAGGTAACATAGTGAAACACTGAATTCTAATCTAATGCATATTTTGATAAATTTCATGAATAAGAGCAATAGCAATAACTAAAAATACAACTAAGCTGATTCAGTATATGGTATCTGAAGACCACAGAAAGGGCATGTTTTCTTTTCACAGAAAAGAAAGACCAAATTTGAAGGCCTCGCATATTAGCAATATAAAATGAGGAAAACAAGAGAACAATACCATATGCAACAAGGAGTTCTGGATCAGCGTATACATCAACCAGCACCTGGAATAGTACCGAAGCCTCATAATGTGTTCGAAAAGACAAGGGACATTGTAATTAAATTGCAGACATATTAGCATGTAGAGAAATGATGTAGCTAAAGCAAAGTCCAATGAGGATGTCAATACAAAGAGAAACAGTAAATTTCACGCTAACAAGTTTTCCTCCCGAAGGACATGCTTATAAGTTTATAGCTAACAAGCGTTAAAAAAACAAGGACAATAGTAAATATCATCAGTGGGTGGAGGAGTGGATGTACAATCTCATGACCAGGTTTATGTCCCTCATGGACACCAATTCGGTTCTTACTTAATACATATTCGGGCTTCCCCTACAGTTTTATTTCGGAAAAAAAATACCTCACCTTAGATCCATAATTCAAAGCCTTTCTGTGCGCTACTGTGAGAAGGAAAGTAGGAACAAGGATAGACAGATACTGCTAAGGTGAGCTATCTTCAATGGTATCTATGTCATAGAAAAGAATAGTTCACATCACGGTCATGCAAAGGATTCTCAGAAAATTCAGGACTTTGTGTGCAAGGTGTACAATCAAGGATTTCAGATCAGGAATTTGAGTTTACTGGCTGCAGAAGGCTAAGGAAGTCTAGTAGAAGATGTAAATAATTATCAAGTCAACAAAATAACGAAGTTCAGCCTTTGCCACGAATAGTATACTGTTGCCATTATGCTAATCTAACACCCATGTAGATTGATGTAAACTTGACAAAATCAGTATTAACTATAGCATGCGGATGCTACAGGGAAAAAATCCGAGATTTTCTCAGATCTGTGGATAGTGAGGAACAACTTAAACTGGAAGCAGCATTTACTTGATAAAAAGGTTGATTTGGTCCTTTCGACAACTTGTCCACATTTGCTGTCTCCATCCATGACTTGGATTCACAGCACACAGGATCCATGCCACATATCACAGCTCTATATCCTTCAGCAGAAGAAATCGAAGAAAACATAAACTTATTGAACTACAGAATACAAGCGCAATGTAAAATAAAAGAACAAAGCCAAATCAAGAAACATTTGAACTATTTCAAACCAAATAATGTTGTACTATAATTACTTACATATCTTCTAGAAATAAATCTTTGTTATTTTCAGTGGTTCAATCCCAATTACAGGAACGGAAACTGATCTATTTACTAAGATAACTGAGACTATTGCTGACAAATGATAGTGACTAACACCAAATATGTTTACTCCCTCTAGGGAAGCAACATTGGTTTTCACGATATGAGCTTACAAATTTCACCTTCAAGGATAGTGAGAGATTATTCACAATTCACATATCTGTCCCTACCAGTGAGAGATTATTCACAATTCACATATCTGTCCCTACCAGTGAGAAATTTTACCCCATAAAAAAATAAATCAATGCAATTATTGGAAATAGTTTTTGCATGCCAAAGCTTTGAGAAAATAGCAGATGGTAAAAAATTACTCACCATGTACCTTGTGGCGTACTTTCTGCCCAAGTCGAAACTCATATTTTACACCTTGGTATGCAAGGGCTTTAGCAGATAGTGCCAGAGAATCACCCTACATGACATTTGAAGTCAAACAATTTTCACAAAACCAACACATGACTTGCGCACCTCAGTTCTGGTATACCTCAAGTTTAGCGACTGTGTCACGCAGCTCAGCTGCCAAAGCATAGTTTTCGCTTTCAATAGCTTTCTGCAAGTCTGCACTGAAACAAAAGGATAAAGCTAAGCTATCTGCCAAATGAACAAACTTTGGAGTGCCACGCAACTATGTTTCCTTTACCAGATTCAGTAAGCTATATTCAGTAGGTTAAGTAACAAAACGGAGAACTAGAGCATATTCATTCTATGGAAACAATATACATGTGAAAGCATTTTGAATCTTTTCCTTATGGGTAAGAAGGAAATAATAGCATACCGCGCACGTAGAAGATTTAGAGATTTATCCTGAGCTTCATTCTTTGATGAACCTCTTTTAGCTTCACGCTGCCTGGTTATCTCTGTTTCAATCTACAAAATAAGACTTTCTTTAGATTCTTTAGAAAGACCTCATCCTACGAATTCAACTATCTTGGAATTTCAGATCATTATGGTACCTCAGCGAGCTTTTCCCTCAATTGCTTTGCCGCATCAAATTGCTCTATATTCAATGCATACTGGTAAACACCAAGTAATTAATAGTGAGGTTCGACTTGCACAGGTAAATATCAGACTTTATGTATCAGTATCAAAAATAGTGAAATGAAGGTAGATTACTGAACAGTCTGTACTCTAGACATTTGACTGGTAAAAACAAGAAACAAGATAAATATTAAGTAGGTGAGGTGAGGTGATGGTAAAGAAGCAAACACTCACCTGTATCCGGGTCTGTAGATCCAGCTGGAAGTAGAAGATCAGGATGTCTTCATTCGCAGACTCACTGCGCTCCAGCCTTGCATCAGAATTACTGTTACTGTTACTGTTACGGCCATCTCCTCCAAACAGCCAGCTAGCATTAGTCCTTACTGTAGTTTTCATGTTTCTACTGTTGGTTCTCATGTGTAGTTTTTCCGCACACCAACGCCATGCGTCTGCTCCACGACTTGCCGAGTTTATTTTGTAAAACAACCTCAGATCATTCCTAGCAATACAAGCTAGTCTGCAGTTTGTTCCATGGGGCGAGGCAACTGAATCGCATACGGAGATGCCTTGCATTGTATATTATGTAATAGGTCTCAAAGGGGCAGGGTTGGATCACCAGAGCTGGAGCAGTTCAATCACCGCACCTACAGTCGTAAGCAGCTAGTCAGTGGTATCTACAACTGCAGTAGAGCACACAGACAATGACTTCACTAAAGCAACATTGCCTGAAACTCAGTTATACTGTACTTTTCTTCACAAATTGCTTGAAATCACAAAATACGCTTGAATTGATAATAAAGGCTGCGAGCTTTCGTCTCTGGGTGGTTATGGCATATAGTACAGGCAGTGCCGAAATCCTACCGCGCCTATTTACAAACATTCAAGAGAGGTTGCACCAAATTTACCCCCTAAATGTTGGTCAATCTGTTCAGAGATACAGGTAATTCAATTCGATGGGAACCCAACAGGCCGAGTAATAATTCCCAACTGCACCTGCCGAGACCGAGCTCTTCACGTCTCGGCCTCAGTTGTCACAGTTTTGAATCGATAACAGAGGAATCTATCTAAAAAACAAGACGGGAGTATGGCGATACTAAAGGATAGGAGGAGGCCTAGAGCGGGGAATGGAGAAATCAAAGGCCGACGAGGGGATAGGAGCAGAGCTCGGTTACCGGAGGCGGCGGCCTTGAGGGGGAGAGAAGCACGGCTCGGTGCCCGCAGCAAGACGGCGGCGCCAGGGTACGGAACGAGCTGCGTGCGTTGGTATCGCTGCTTCTGCCTGCTTATATGGCACGGGCGCACGGCCCGTCGTGGCTGTGGATAGACCGGGAAACTCGCCTCACCTGTGCCAGTCGTTGGTTCGAACGCGACGGGCTGAAATTTTTCAGGGCGTCTGCTTGGATCGTACTACGATTTTCACAAGTTTTTTTTCCGCATTATCTTTAGGAAAAAGTTTTCATTAAAACCTTGAATTTGTGGAGGTTAGACAAATCGAACCTTCAACTCGAAATTCTGGTCCTTGACGCACCGAACTTGTGAATCCCAGTATAAAAGTCCGCCAATCTAATCATACAATGAACAACGGTACAAAGATCACTAGAAGCAACAAAAATTACAATGACTTATTAAGCATCAAGTCTGATTGTAAATAGCCAACAAGAAAATCACAGATTACATCAAAATTCCTCCTTTACACAAGGATGAGCCACAACATTAGCAATGTGCCTTGCTTCTACTGCAAACATAGAAAGCCCTCATGTCACACTCTCAGCAGTCCAGCAGACCAAAAAATGGAATGTAATTTCCTCATAGCTAAATCATGAGTGACATTTCCACGTTTGCAGATAATAGAGGCCACTAAAATCAACGTCATACCATCAGTGTGATGGTCATCAAAGGCCACTAAATATTCTCTGACGAACTTAAAGCTCACCAGCTGTTCCTATAACTGGAAAAGGTGTTGCGAATCGAACACATAGAATACTATTGCTGTAAAAAATCTATTTGGCCAAGCGAATAACAGTTCCAAGCCAATCGCTCGAGCTGGTGTTCACATCCCCCTTTAAGGCTCTGAGCGAGTGTTCTGTATCAACCTGTATCACAGAAACGACTTCAACAAAACTGTACTATCACATGATGAATAAGACTCCACAGACTTATTTTAAGGTACAATCGGAGGAAATAGTAACACCTTTGTAATGTACACATCCACTCCGAGCCTAGCTATCGCAGCAGCTTCCAATATTTTGGTTCCATTCCTCCGGTGGTGTCGTGTGCAGCAACTGATGTTTCCACTGCAATCAATAGCTGGATATCTTAGGCTTACACTGGCAATAGTTAGTTTACAAGGAGTAAAATCTGGATCATGAATTTAGTCCATTCTAAGTCCATTAACCATAATTGTGAAATCAGCAACTCGTATCCCAAATTATTGCTCTCTCTCTTTTAGAGAATTTGGTTCAAAATGTGGGAAAAAAGACTGCTAAGCTTTTTTCCTTCAAATGATACACAACAATAGACAAAGCATTTGGTGATTATAAGGTTTTCAACTGGGAAATCATCTCTAATTATTTGGATCAGGTGTAATTTTTTCAGTTTGATACAATTATGAACTTAAAGTTACTAGGTTCAACCCCTGTGCCTTCCTCAGTATGTACTACATAACTACGAAGAAGTGCCATGAATCATCAACCATCATTATGGTACTACATAACTACGAAGAACTGCCATGAATCACTCAACCATTATGGTTATGGAAGGGAGACAAGATAGTACCTCCTTTTCTGTTGCCTTGTAATATAGGTTTTACAATCGACCAGCCTCCGCTGTCATCTACCTCTGTTAAACAGGCAAGTCAGTTAAGTTTTTGCCGTCCATATGTTTCCCTTTCCCCTAATGAAATCACAAAATGTGAAATTATAAAAATGATTTGCAACAGGTGAATACTAACCTATCTCTCTAAGAAGTACTGCATTTGGGTCACTTGGAGGACGGTCATATACTCCATGAACATCTGTCTAAATCTCAATTGTCAGAGAGCTACATAAAAGCCTAAGAATAAATAAAAAAACAAAACAATGAAACATGTGATGCAAACAAATGAAATAAAATGAATACCATCTGATAAAAACAAAATCAACTTATAAGAAAGATAGCACAGTCACTGTTAGAGTAAATGATCAAATCATGGTAAAGGAGACAAGATAACAGTACCAGAAATACGACATATTTTGGACTCAGAAGCTGTGCAAGGTGGCGTATAATGACATCCCCACTCAATATGGTGCAGTCCTGGTCATTTAATCCTAATATCAGTCTTAGTATAAGTGAACAAAAGAGTGCCATAGTACAGACCAACCTGAACGTGAATCTAAACGGAATGTGGACATTATCAAATTATAAACTCACCAGCAATTCATCAAGAACACCATCTCCATGCAAAACCTGTTAGACAATGGACAATTATTCGACACAGAAAAGCTAAGCTGCAAGTTTGTGTTCTTTTTGTGTAGATGGAAAAATAACAAGTGTAAGTTAAATGGTAGTTCTCTTCTTAAAACATTGCTGACAAGTGTCCAAGTTAATTTCAACATCAGAATTAATTTGTTACATAACAATAGATATCGGACCTATGTTGGCAACAGATAAGTGTTGTGGATCATCGCAGCTTATCAAAAGTATTAGTGAAACCTCCATGTAAGGATTGCTCACTAGACAGATGCCTAAAGAATATGCTACTAATATCCAGAACTAATATTTTGCCACATATATTTCACATAATAATTATAATACAAGCACATTTATACATAAAATAATTATTCAAAAATCTTAGGTGCAGCAGCTTTTTGCATGGTAGGTGCAGCAGCTTACAGGGACAAAGCCAGCATGGAGAGACTGAATGATTTGAGAAGCATCGGCTGACACAAGCTGCAAGTGCAAATATGTGAAATAATAAGCAAAAAACATCTTTGTTAACAGGATTAGACATAGATCCACAAGAGCTGTGTAATTTCAACTGTCTATCAAAGATGCAGCAATCTCTAGTTTGCTCACATTCCTTTGCTGAGTAGACCATCCACAAGCAAATGGTGACATTCCAATGGACGGTATTCCTTCTGCAGAAGCATATGCAGTTCAACAAGTCATTTACTTGCCACTGATTCACACTAACAAATTCGTAGTTGTTATATTCAATATAGACCACAAATTAGATATATAAACTGGCCAGTTCACTGAAAATCCATCAATATTACAGATATATGAATTGCTATTGATATATGAACATGCATCCTTGCAATTGTAAGTAAAAAACTTCATACCATGACTAATTCATCACAGATCAACACAAAGGAACAAATGTAGCTCTAGTGGAGAAATAAGAATAAACATAATCATGAATTTTGAATACGTATGCAACATGACACTATTGACAACACAATAGCTGACCATAATGACAGGTTGCCATATAAAGCAGGTAGCTGAATAATTAGCATAAAGTGCAGTAGTCTTCATTCCCATGTAGCGTACCTCTTGCCAAGGCTCTAACAACTTCTTGGTTAAGAGAAGTCACCTAAATTACAATGTAATATCATTAGAACAGTGTTCAAGCATTGCATCAGAGAAGCATGTCATACATCAACAAGATACTGAATAAATAAGCCATATATCTGAAAGTTAAGATCTCAACATGATAGCGATTTTTTTCAATTAACCAGCAGCAGCACTGCTTTTTAATTATTAGAAGTAGTATATAGAAGTGAGACATACTGAAATTCTGGTAGCTACAAAGCCAGCCTTCACCAGTGGTTTATGCAACCCTCCTTTATGGACTCCAGATCTACTTGCTTGGAAGTGACCGAAAGAACCTGAAGCATTAAATCCAGGTAGTAGACTGTTACAATCTCAATAGAATGAACAGTACCAATTACAAAGTCAAACTCTAGCAGTCCAAATATAGGTACAGGTATTACAGGCAGCATGCTATTGACCAATCTGCCTTATTGGTCAGCACTGTCCTGCAGACAGGCCCTAGAGACTATCAATCAGGCCTAGCTTAAATTTAAACCCACAAGTTCGAAAAAACAATGTGTTGCAGTTTTGCTGGGAGGAATTGCACGGCCACTTGGCAGTTAGCGTCAATTGACTCAATTCCCACAGAATATAGAATCCCAGCTCCAGAAACACAAGCAAATTATGTTCATGTGGATTCTACACGACTACCATACACCCCCCAAATCACCCGGTTCAGCTCATCAGCAAGCCAAAGACAGAAGCGCAGCGCAGAGGCAAAAAAGATCATACCGGCACCGTGCACGACCACGAAGTTGGTGTCAAGCCCCAGCCCAGCCATATCCGCGAACCCCTCCGTGTCCACGACCGGGTCGGCCGGATCGCCGGGCCTCCTGCTCCAATCCATCCCCATGACCTTCTCCGGGGAGGCGCCGTCGGACATGGCCTGACGCAGCTGCGAGCACGCCGACCGTAGGCTCCCCTCGTCGATGCTCTCCAGCTCTCCCTTGTTCGTGATGGCCGCTCCGCCTGCATCACCACCAAAGGGGAGGCTTACACAACTACAGAGACACACAGAGAGAAAAAAGGAAACATGGCGTTGCGCACGGAGAGAGCACCTAGCTTGACGATGCAGCGGACGGGTCGTGCCGCCTCCTCAGCCATGGGAGCTTCTCTCCTCCGCCGCGGTCTCCGATGGCCGGGCGAATGACTCCGGAATCTGGGAGCTCTATGCTTGTGCGTGTGTATTTTTGTTTAGGAAAAGCTCCACTCTCTGCTATTCCGGCCCACAAACCCTCCATGTTTTTGTGTCGGCCCATCCCAGCGCATTGGCCTGGCTTCAGCTCCAAACTTCTTCAGAAGAGCTCCACCCGTTCGGCCGCCACACCCTGCCTTCTTCTTTGCTTCCCTGGCGCCCCGCCGCGCCATCCCTGCCGGCGACGAGACGACACGGCGGCCTTCTCCAGCAGCTCGGCTCAGCTCCGTCGTACGCCTCCGTATTCTCCCTCTATTCCCTCCCCTTTACCGCTCCCACGACACCAACTAGACACCGTCGACTGGCGCCTAGGTCGTGCTTGGTCTGTTCCTCCCAATCTCCCACCGCCGTCTCGCGCCTAGATCCCGATATTCTGTGTTTGCAGTTCTCACCTTGGCCGCGACGACCTCCTGCCGCCGCCTCGGCCGTGTTCGTGGTGAGCTTTTTTTTCCCATTTTTTCATAGATTGTTGTGTCAATTTAGAAGAAGTAGATAGTAATTTTAGTTGTTTACACTTTAGATGGTGTTGTTTGACTACACCACGTCCGATGAGGAATTCGACATCGAGGAGGAGGAGGATATTGCAATGCTTTTGTTGGTGCACAAGAGCAAGAAACCGAAGCATGGAGGTTCAGTCATGGGGCGAGAGTACATTCGGAGGCAGCCAACTATTTTGTTGATAGATCGGTGTTCCCCGAGGGGTACTTTCGACGCCGATTTAGGATGGGGATTGATTTGTTCAAGCACATCGCCGAGTGTGTCAAGTTGCATGACAATTTCTTCGAGCAGAGGAGGAATTGTGCCGGAATACTTGGGCATAGCACCTACCAAAAGGTGACCTCGACATTGCGGCACATGGCTTATGGCATTCCGGCATATCTTGTCGATGATCACTTGGCAATGAGTGAGAGCCAGAGCATCAAGTGTGTAAAGCGTTTTCCGGTTGCGATAGTTGAAGTCTTCGGGCCAGAGTACTTGAGAGCACCCAATGCTCAAGACACGGCTCGGCTACTAGAGATGAACAAGGCCCGCGGCTTTCCAGGTATGCTCGGTTCCATTGATTGCATGCATTGGAGGTGGAAGAATTGTCCTGCAGCATGGCATGAACAGTTAAGAGGGCACAAGAAGGATTCCACCATCATTTTTGAGGCCGTGGCTGATCAAGAGATTTGGATATGGCATGCATTTTTTGGCATGCCCGATTCTTGCAATGATATCAATGTTCTCCAACGGTCTCCTCTATTTGCCAAGTTAGCTAATGGAGAGACACCACCGGTGGAGTTCCAAGCCAACGACAAGACATACAAGATGGGCTACTACCTTGCGGATGGGATTTATCCCAAGTGGGCGACATTTGTGAAGCCATTGCAAGCCCCCGAAGGTAAGAAGGAACTTGATTTCCACAATGCTCAAGCGGCGGCTAGGAAAGATGTGGAGAGAGCATTTGAGATTTTGCAAGCCCAATTTGCTATTGTTAGAGGACCTGCGAGGTTTTGGGATCAAGATATCCTTTGGTACATCATGCATGCATGTGTGATCATGCATAACATGATCATAGAGAATGAGCGTGGCAAAAATGTAGTGTATAACACCTACGAGTTGACGGGACGGCCGGTTCGGCCGAGGCGAGGTGGAGACCGAGTTGCGCGCTTCCTTGAGGCCTACCATGACATTCGAGACTCTGATGTGCACGAAGATCTTCAAAAGGATCTCATGGATGAGTGGTGGGCATGGAATGGAAGGCAAAGAGCGAGGCCAACTACTTGATTCGATGTTGTTGTATGTGATGAACAATTTGCTATTTGTAAGCATTGTGTATTGATTTGTGTGCTACTTGATGAATCATTTGATAAACTATTTGTATTGTGTTGTAATAATTAACTACTATTTAAGTTTTATTTGTTTGAAATTATTTTGGATCATTTATTTGTTTGATTTGTGTATGTACAATGTGTAAAAAGATAGAGGGAGTGGTGCGGCTGCGGTGCCCTAAAATAGAGCAACTGTTGGAGTGCTCGTGCCCTAAAATAGGACAACTAGTAAAGCAGAATTTTTTAGTGCCCTAAAACAGTAAAACAGGTGGCCTATAACCAAAAAGTGTTGCCATAAAATAGGACAACTATTAGAGATGCTCTTAGAAGAGAGCTAAGTGATTCAGCTCCATCATGAAGGACACATTGGCAAGAAAAAGTACCACTTGACACCTTTTTTTTAAACTCCGCCTTCTAAAAGTCCACCAATCTATTAATCAAAATCAACAACGGTACACAGATCACTAGAAGTAACAAAAATTACAATGGATTATTAAGCATCAAGTCTGGTTGTAAAGAGTCGATCAGAAAATCAGAGATTACATCAAAATTCCTCCTTTAGACAAGGATGAGCCACGACATTAGCATTGCGAGTTGCTTCTACTGCAAATATAGGAAGCCCTCATGTCACACTCCGGCAAACCAAAAAATAGACTGTAATTTTTTCGTAAGAAAATCAAATAGCTAAATCATTAAAATCAACTGTCATCAGTGTGATGCTCATCAAAAGCGTGACTGCAGTAGGAGTAGTCCTACAAAATATTCTCTGACAAACTTAAAGCTCACCAGCTGTTCCTATAACCGAAAAAGGTGTTGCGAATCGAACACAGAGAATACTTTTGCTGTAAGAAATCTATTTGGCCGAGCGTATAACAGTTCCAAGCCAATCACCCCAGCTGGTGTTCATATCCCCCTTTAAGGCTCTGAGTTGTATCACAGAAACGACTTCAACAAAACTGTACTATCACATGATGGATAAGACTCCACAGGATTGTTATTTTTTAAGGCACGATCCGAGGAAATATTAACACTTTGTAATGTACACATCCACTCCGAGCCTAGCTATCGCAGCAGCTTCCAATATTTTGGTCTGCATTCCTCCGGCGGTGTCGTGTGCAGCAACTGATGTTTCCTTTGCAGTCAATAGCTGGATATGTTAGGCTTACACCGGTGATAGTTACTCTCTCAGTCTCTCTGTTTCACAATATAAGCTTTTTAGCGATGGCCGCTCCGCCTGCATCACCACCCAAGGGGAGGCTTACACAACTACACAGACACGAACGGAAAAAAAAGGACACATGTCGTAGGGAATCGAGAGAGCACCTAGCTTGACGATACAGCGAACTGGCCGTGCCGCCTCCGACATGGGAGCTTAATTATCTCCTCCGTCGCCGTCTCCGATGGCCGGGGAGAAGGACTACGGAATCTGAGCTCTACGCTTTTGTGTTTTTTTTTGAGAATCCCCACCCTTTATTCAATTGTTCATAATGTTTACACTAACACCCTCAGGTGTCTCTTGAAGCCACACATGCCGGCCCAGGCTCAGGTACAAAGAGTCTCTGGCGAGATCATGCGCATCTCCATTCGACCGTCGCCCTTCATGAACGAAATCAAAGACTTCAAAGCTCCTTCACGACGTCGTGATTTCTTGAACTGCTTGGCCGTAAGGTCCCAGCTTGTCCTCTGCCCTCTGATGGCATTGGCACAATCGCTAGCTAGCCTCACCCGGGCTCTACGCTTTTGTGTGTGTGAGTGTTTTTTTAGGAAAGCTCCATTCTCAGTTCAGTGGGCCGTCCACTTCTTGGTGTGCTAGTCCGGCCCACAAACCCTCAAAGCTCCTAACTTCTTCGGAAGAGCTCCAACCCCGTTCGGCCGCCACACCCTGCCTTCCCCACCGGCGACGAGACGATACGGCGGCCCTCTACAGCAGCTCGGCTCAGCTCCGTCGTACGCCCCCGTCTTCTCCCCCTATTACTTCCGATTTACCGGTTCCCGCGACACCAGCTAGACACCGTCGACTGGCGCCTAGATCGCCTGCTTGTGCTTGGTCTGTTCCTCCCAATCTCCAGCGGCGTCTCGCGTCTAGATCCCGATAATTTGTCCGGAACCCCGCCCTCGGCTCTTGCGAGTTCGTTCTAGTATGCTGCACTATTACGCAATCTTCCATCATTTTTGTTGAGGCCGAATACGACTGTGGTTTGACATATGTTTCTCATGTTATATGTCAGTTCTGACCATGTTCAGTTCTCTGTTTTGATACTGCGTAGAAAGATTAATCTGGGTCGTCTTTCCCCCCTAATCAGTCCCCTGTGCGCTCTATCATCATGCCGCGTTTCTGTGTTTGTAGTTCAAAGCGGAGGTTGCATACAATGAGGCTATTGAAAGCAGAGGAGCTGTTCCGGAAAGTCCTCAAGGGTGGGTCGAAGAAGCAGGCTCGGCTGCTTGGGCTTGATGTTGGCAGTAAGTATGTGGGGCTAGCCGTTTCTGATCACCAAAACAGGATTGCCTTGCCTCTAAGGTATCTTCATGTCGGTTCTTGATGCATTTGTGCTGCTATTTTTTTTAGAGATTTTGCTTTGTTCCTCATTTTTAATATTAAAAAGTAAATTCAGCGTGTCCATGCAATTTGCTGTCAGATGATGTAAATGCAACTATGTAAGTGCCACATTGTACAAGACTGTTTATATTCCATTCCTTGTAGTGGCTTAATGGACTAGAGTATTTACAATCCATTCCTTCATTGTTTTTTTTGGCCGTAAAACATACAAATCACCACCCTGTTGGGACTTGGAGTTGCAGCTTTCAGTCTCAAACAAAGCACTACAGAATTCTTTCAGTTTATATGCTAACTTGATATTTGCGGGATAGTAGTGCCGTAGGACTGGAGCAATGTCTGCATGTTGAAATTGGCATAATTTTACCTTTTAGGAAATGACTGTAGACCTTTATGTTTTTTAGGAAATCTAGTGTTTTGATTTACAAAATACTGTGTCACGCTGATCCTATTCAAGTAGCCTTTTTTTATCCTATACCTTCTTTGCCTACAATATTCCCATGCATTATAAAGGCTTGTTCGAATAGTATTCAGGATTCGCGAGTTTACAGTTTTTGGCCTGTTCCACCTAGACCAAGAGTAACTTGTCTTATACTCTGTCAGGTTGGACTAGGCAGGTCAAATTTGCTTTTGATGAGCTCTGCTAGGCTAAGCGATCTGAGCACTTGAGCAGTGGAGTCCAAACTTCCTGCATTGTTTGTGCACTCATTGCATTTATTGTTAGTATAAATAATGCAGGCGTGCAAGGCTGTTGAGACATTAAACTACTATTATCTCAGATCGTGATTTTATGAACTAGGGTTTTGTAGAGAGGTAGGGGAGGTGATCTTGCCCTGTAGGCAAGGTGGAGAATTCTTCTTCTAATTTCTTGCTTCGTTTTCTGAGAGTACATGATAGTTTTATTATATAGGGTAGTGTACTTGATCCACCCTCAGTCCTACTATTTCTAGATCCGTTATAATTTAAGGATAAACTATCTGATTCAGAGATTATGAGGATCCTCTTACTAACTTGGTGCTGTGCGGGCCATGTGCTATGTACATTACACCTGACAATATAATTCTCAGATTCTTGGATATGGACTGTCATCTTAAATTTAAAACAACCTGTATTTCTATTATAATATAAATACTTTTATCTTGAGAAAAAAATACTATGATAGTTCTGTAGTTTATCTTTTCTACAATTTGGCGATGAGATATTGCTGTGATTGCATTTCCTTAATAAAATAAACTTGAATATATTGGGAGTAATAGGCGCATTCTTTGTCTCTTGCAGTGTCTTGGGTAGGACGAAGAAAAACATCAACTTGATGGCAGACGATTTCAAAACACTGGTATGCTGAATATACCTGTTCACATTTAAAACCTACTCATCAACGCAAAGTCAAGTATTCAGTGTGCAATATCACTTATTCTATAATGAAGGCTTGTGCGCCCCACCGCCATTTTTAAAGTTTTCTTTGATTGAGGTTGATTTTGCATTCTAAAATTCACACTTTGCTTCTTTTTAGAGAAAACGCAAAGGATTCTTTGCGTTTTATTTCATTGAATAGATAGAGTTTGTTTTACATCCTCCTAAGAGGGTTACAAGTGTCTTAATCAAAGTACATCAGTGCACGTCCCAGGTGGACGGCAGTAATACACGCAGCCCCTTTGCCCCTGCTCTGGCCCAAAGCTTGGCCTCGCTTTTGATCTTCTCGACGAGGTCGCGGATGGAGGGCTGTGCTCCTTCAAACACGCAATCGTTGCGGTGTTTCCACACCATCCATGGCGTCAGGAGAGTGATCGATCCTAGGCCTTTGCGCAATTGCTTCGGGGTGTTTTGCTTTGCTTGTACCCACCAGTCAGGTTGCAGGGCGACGCCCGTACCCGGCCCGCATGGCACGTAAATTAGGCAAAGCTAGTTATAACTGTTTCGATCAGATTTTACTTGTTTTGAACTAAAAACGCATGAAGCGGGCCTTCGCGGGACGCCGCATGACACCCTTACCCACCAGTCCATCAGGGAGTTCTCCGTATAGGGTGCAGGGACGGTGAACCGCAGCCATGCCAGGATTTCATGCCACACTTGCCGTGTGAAGGGGCAGTGCAGCAGCAAGTGCTGTATGGTTTCAGGTTCCTGGTCGCATAGTGGGCAGCGAGGTGGATGCTGCAAGCCACGGCGTGCGAGTCTGTCAGCAGTCCAGCATCTGTCTTGATCGGCCAGCCAGTGGAAGAATTTCACTCGTGGTGGCGCCCAGTTTTTCCAAATCAACTTCCAGGAGAAGCTTGTCGTCGATCCTTGGAAACTGGCGGCATAGCAGGACTTGGCAGAGTATGTGCCATTGGCTGTCCACCTCCAGATTAGCTGATCAGGTGCTTCTGTGAGGTGTGTGTGCTTGATCTGCTGCCAAGTTTGCAAGTATTGGCCAATCTCGGCGAGTCCTAACAAGCCATGAATGTCTCGTGCCCAGTTGTTATCCTGCAGCCAGCCACTACCATCGTGGTCTTGCGGCGCCGCTTCAGGACGCATTTGAAGAGCAGCGGTGCGATCTCGCTGATAGCGCGCCCGTCGATCCATCTGTCAGTCCAAAATTTGGCTGTCTCGCCGTTCCCCAACGCCATGTAGGTGGAAGCGAAGAACAGCGATCGCTCCTCGGCAGACAGTTGCAGGTCTAGGCCGCTCCAAGCGCGCTCGGTGGCTGTTCATGAGAACCAAAGCCAACGCATCCTCAGCGCGAGCCCTTGCCGCTCCAGGTCCTGGACACCGCGGCCTCCCAGCTGAATTGGGCGGCATACCCGTCGCCAGTTGACGTGACAGTGTCCGCCGTTGGCGGCAGCGCGCCCAGCCCATAGGAACCCTCTTTCAATTTTCTCGATTTATCGCAGGGTCTTCTTTGGCGGCGCGAAGGCTAGCAGTTGATGCAGTGGGATGGCGCCTAGGACAGATTTAACCAAGGCTAGGCGCCCAGTTTTGGCCATCAGGCCTGATTTCCAGCTTGGCAGCCTGGATGCAATGTCGTCCACCATGGGCTGCAATTCCGCAGCAGTAGGCCGGCGCAGCATGAGTGGTATGCCCAGGTACTTGATCGGTCGCTCGACGATAGGGCACCCGAGGCTGGCAATGACGGGCATCACCGCGTCAGTGTCGCAATGCAGCAGGGAGGCCGAGCTCTTGGTGAAGTTCACCTTGAGGCCGGAGGCGTTTCCGAACAGCTGCAATATTCCTTTGATGGCGGCGGCATCGGTGGGCTTGGGGTGGCAAAAGAGCATCGAATTTCTCGCCTCGGGTGTAGTGGGTGCAGGATGCCGAGCTCAATTGCGCGCTTGATCACCTTGCCGAGAACATCGACGGCGAGCACGAATAGCTGCGGCGACAATGGGTCGCCCTGGCGTAGTCCGCGTCTGTGCCAGATTGGAGGGCCGGCCTTGCCATTGATCAGCACACGTGTGCTTGACGAGGCGAGGAGTATGGCGATCCACTCCAGAAATCTGATGCCGAAGCCGTACTGGCGTAGGACCTCAAAGAGGTAGGGCCAGGCGAGGGAGTCGAAGGCTCGTGCGAGATCGAGTTTGAGCAGAACCCTTGGTGCGCCGAGCTGATGTAGCAATCGCGCGGACTGTTTGACCAGCACAAAGTTATCGTGCAGGCTGCGTCCCGTGATGAATGCGTTCTGGTTATGGCTGACGAGTTCGTCGAGCTTGGGCGCGAGGCGCAGCTACAGAACCTTGGCAAAGATCACACTTTGCTTCTAACCAATGGTAAAAAAGAAAATGTGTTCTTATTTGTATTGAGTCAGGGTATCAAGTCTTGCATGTATTGGCTTGTTCCCATCTCATTTGTCTTTCGAATATATTTAAGGGTGGCATCGAGGATTGGCCTCAAACGCCACTGTATTCTGAAGTTAGAATTTTTTTTCGCGTGTGCAGCTGTGCAGCACAAGATAGCCACCTCTCGGTATTTCTATACCGTAATGCCGCAATCATTGGTCCCACTTAATTAAATCTCTACTAAAAATACCAATCATGTTATACCGCAATGCTAGTACTAACTTGAATTGCTATAGCTTCCTGGATGGGTATCCCAACTCCTCACTTGAAATTTGCGCATAGAATGGAGCTGAACTAAACTTAATTAAAGCTTATTTACAGATGTGCGCCAGGAGACAGAAAGAGCCAAAACGGCCTAGTAATGCTAATCTTATGGCGAAAGAGGAAAATCTAATCTTGTAGCAAAAAGAGAACATGGATTTAACATTTAGTTCAAAAGTTAAAGAGGAAGCCATCAAGTGGGCAAAGCATGCACACATAATATCAAGTAAAAGTTTTTAAAAAATCAAGTAAAAGTTAGTAAATTGATAGCTTTTTTTTTCCTTTGGCATCTCATTTGGTTTTAATATTCTTTAATGAATCACCAGCTGTCTTCTTTAGAAAACATTGACTAACATAAATTTTCTCGCAATCTTGCAGCATACTATACATATTACTCACGTTAGGCTCTGTTTGACATGCTAGTGGCGTTTTACGTGCTATTTTACTATTTTCATGCATTAACTAATTGCCAACCTCTATTTAAAATCCATAACAAGACTATTTTACTAGATTCAGTCAAGAATTCTGTAAATAACTAGATTTAAACCACAATGCGGCAAGGCACATAAAAAACAATCTAGCCCTTGGCTGAACGGAGGCAGTAATACTTTTTACGAGTTTACGAAGTTAGTAATTTCTCAATCATTACTCTTGTTCAGCTGTTTCATATGTTGTAGTTTTTCTGGATTTCCGACTACTTTTAATTGTCAATAGTGCACATTGAAGGTGCTATCATCGATGCATTTTCCTTTTTGTGAATAGGTTAAGAAGTACTCCCTTGAAGGGCTTGTTGTGGGTTATCCATTCAACTTACAGGGTCAATCTTCTCCAGATGTAAAGTGTCCTGTTGCTAGTATAGTTCACCGGCTATTTCACCTTTATTTATGTTCTCTGATGTTTTCACTTCTGTAAAGCAGGCAGTACAAGTAAGCCTTCTTGTTGGAGAACTTTGTAAAACTGGGAAACTTGATGATTTGAGCTACACATACTGGGATGAAAATTTTACATCAAAGGTGATAGTCCCTTTCCTTCGTGCACTTTCTTGTTCAAACAGGAGAAGTAATGGAGTACAGTACTGTTTTGGCCATTGTAAACATAGTGCTATATGACTGCTATTAGGCTCTTTCATGAAAAAATTGCAATCTCTCTTTCCCAAGGATATTTAGTGGTGAATTTTTTGACCGGTCTTGCTATTTCTCCAGTGTGTAGAAGCCCTTTTAAATCCTCTGAAACTAAATGATCCAGTTGAGACCAAAACAATGACAGATAAGTTTGCTGCAGTTTGCATACTCCAGGTACATACACCAAATACCGAGATGACTGCTTTCAGTTGACATTATCATTATCTAGATCTGTAGGTCATCCAGTTGAAGTTCTGCTTTAGTGAATTGAGAACGTTCCGTTGTGGACAGGGTTATCTAGATAACATGAACAGAGCGTTGAGATCCACAGATGATTGTAAAGAGTAAGGCGACACCTGAGCTCCATGTACACTACACCAACAATTATCATGGAGTCAGCTTCTGGTAAGCTTTTACGTCTGATTTTGTAGAGCCTTTTTTTTCGTTGCCATGTCTGTTGTTTACATGGTTTGACGAGCTTTTACTTCTGAAATGTTATCCAGCCTTGCAGTCTTCCTTCAAAGCATGGCTGTGAAAACCGTTTCAAATCACGTCGGTGCATTCATATGCAGTTCATCGGGGTGTGAAGAAAACTCTGAGCTAGTGGGCTGTTAGGCCTCTGATGTAGATGCACAGCAGCTGACATATTTCTACTGACAGTTCATCGTCCAGCAAAAGCAGCTTTCCTGCTTGGCCGCTGGAGGCAAATTTGTCGGAGATGATACTAATATATTTGAGGCGCTTATTTGTTCATTTCTTTCAATTTATGCAAAAGCATGAGCCGTGATAACGCCATGAACTACGTCTGAAATGCTTGCCTAATCTCGTCCTCTGATTTCCATAAACTAAGCACTCAAATTCATGGTTAGCAGCCTAGGTAATTAACCACCTTCCTGCAGCTTCCAGTTGGCTTGTCGACGCAAGAATGATCAGGTGAGGCTGTTGGGTGATGATGCTCCCTTTTCTCCAAAAGGGCCAACCACTTTTCATGCCTCGATATATTCATCACGATGCTGACAATTCAAATTTGTCTCGGTACGCTGCTTGTGCTCGCTGAGATTTTCCTGCACGCAGAGGCATATATTCGTGTCTTTTTTCCGCTCCTTGTTGGATTGTGTGAGCAACGGGCAGTCTTTCGTTTTGTCTTCTGATTACGTACATAATTCTGTGATAAAATCCTCTCGGCCGGCTGACATCGTTGTTGCCTGCACACAAAAGATCACAAATCGGATCCGACCAAGCAAGCGAAGAGTTTTGTGACGATAGGTAACTTGACTGTCCAAGTCTCTGCTCTACAGAATAAGCAAAAGAGAGAAAAAAAATGGAGCCACTTGTCGAGTCACAAACTCTTGAGGAAGCAGCAGGGATATGCTACTTCTACACTACAAGTCTACAAGTAGGAGTAGTATATTTTCCTTGTACTTCTTGTCTTTCTTTGCCTGGCATCTGCTCTCCATGCAAAGTCAACACAGTTGACACTTGACAGCTAGTAATAGCTTCGAGCAAAAGAGATTTGGCAGGCAAGGAAAGACAGGTCAGGAACACATGAAGTCAGCCATCGACCGTACTGTTATCTTGTTTACTCGTCTTGTTTGTAGTCGTACGTGCTGTCTAAACAGGGCCACGTTTGAGGCAGCTTCAAGATAAAGAAGACGGGTAGTCTACGACAATTGATTCGATTCCATCAGGCGGCGTCACGTTTCCGACGATCGCGCGGCCGCTGCCCGCGCTGGTGATCGTAGAGTCGGCCGGCGGTTTTGGACCGAATGCATGGCGAATTCTCGACCAGAGATAACCCGTCAGTATTTGACGATTTGTTGGTGTTGCTTTGATTCGTGGAAGTATTGGCTTTGACCAAGATGATCCACTTAGCTAATTCTTCTCTTTTTTTTGAGTGATCTTAGCTAATTCTTCTTGTTTTGAGTGGATATATTATTAATTGACATGAGCGCATTATCAACTGAATTGTAGAGATGAAAAAGGAGCCAAAACTTTCCGCCGATTCTAGGACAAAGCGGAAGCTAAGCGCAAAAATGTAAACGGAAACGAAGATTTACAAAATGAAAGAGCAAATGGATAGTTCCTTGCAGAAATTGAACATTGTTATATCTGTGTACACTAGTATAAATCAGACAAACGCACACGGTTGATTTTGGTCATCGCATTTAATTGCGGTGCTGCTGTCGCTGGTGATCGTCGTCGAGTCGGCCTACGCTCGTTGTCTGGTTGATTGATTTTCTTTCGTGTGAGATAACCCCAGTCAGGATTTCACGATTTGTTGGTGTTGCTTTGATTCGTTGAAGTATTGACTTTGACCAAGATGACATGCAACAGGGCTAATGCTTGTTCCGAATGGATATATAAAAACTGTTTTATTTTTATCTATGGAGTCACAACCGAGGTCGTGGTAAATCCATGAATTTGACTCGATTTGTTTCTCATACTATAAAAATAAACGCTCTAGAAATGAGTTACCACCCAATCCATATTTACGCACCTTCTCCAAAGAGTATAATGCACCTGCAGGCGCATCCTACCTGTGGCATCTTCAGTTATGCACTTAGGCAAATCAATCGATCAATCTCAATCTGACAGTAATCAGTCACTTTGATGGACACTTTGCTAAGCATGAGCTGTCCCGATCCAACGTGCAAACTTCGGTTTCTCCACACAGGAATGAACATGTCCCTCGATCGCGTGATAGTGAGATACTACGTACCATCACTCACTAGTAGAAAAAGGACTTTTGGTCCGGAGTACTGTTTTGCCATTAGCCCCGGTTCAGGCAAAAACCGGGACCAGTGCCTGGCACTGGTCCCGGTTCGAGCTGCCAGGGCCCCGTGGGGCATTGGTCCCGGTTCGGTTGGGGGCATTGGTCCCGGTTCATGCCAAGAACCGGGACCAAAGCTCCAGAGCCGGACCACGTGGCATGCCGCGGAGCTTTGGTCCCGGTTCGTGCCAAGAACCGGGACCAATACCCCTCCCCTGCCTATATATTGTTGCCCCCACCCCCCTCTCCTCTGTTTTTTTTTCCTGGATTGGTGGGAAGTGGGGGTGCTAGTTTTTTTTCTCTTTGCCACGCACAAGATGTGTTCGATGAAATGCCCGACCCGCACCGAGGTTAGCAACTTTATCCTTTTCGTCTGTAATTGATACAGAAATATTGCACGTGTCGATGTACGGTGGTCATTTCACTATTCAAGATGTTATTGTAATGGTATTTGATAAACTTAATTATATATATGATGCAGATGGATGCACGGATGCGATGGATGTACGGCGAACGACGCAGTTCCGAGTTTATTGCAGGCCTGCATAAATTTCTCGATGTGGCTGAGGCAAACAAAGTGAATAATTTTATGCCTTGTCCATGTGAGAAGTGTCGGAACGTCAGGGAGTACTCTGACCCGAGAACCATTCAAGACCACGTGATTCGGAAAGGTTTCATGCCCAGCTATAATTGTTGGACCAAGCACGGAGAAAGAGGGGTTACGATGGAAGACAATGAAGAAGAGGAGGATGATGACAACTATCCTATGTTCCCTGAGGAATGCGGTGATACTGTTATGGAAGACGTTGAAGAAGAAAGAGGTGAACATCGGGCATCAGATGAGCCCGCTGATGGTCTTGGTGGGGTCATTTCTGATGCAAAGCGAGAATGCGATACAGAAAAGGAGAAGCTAAAGTTGGAGGCCATGCTTGAGGATCACAAAAAGTTGCTGTACCCAAACTGCGAAGATGGCAGCACAAAGCTCGGTACCACACTGGAACTGCTGAAATGGAAGGCAGAGACTGGTTGTTCTGACAAGGGATTTGAGAAGTTACTGAAAATAATGAAGCCGAAGCTTCCAAAGGATAACGAATTGCCCGAGACTACATACGAAGCAAAGAAGGCTATCTGCCCTCTAGGATTAGATGTGCAGAAGATACATGCATGCATTAATGACTGCATCCTGTACCGCGGTGAGTACGAGAACATGGATAAATGCCCGGTATGCAATGCACTGCGGTACAAGATAAGACAAGATGACCCTGGTGATGTTGAGGGCGATGACGAGCCCCCCCGGAAGAGGGTTCCTGCTAAGGTGATGTGGTATGCTCCTATAATACCACGGTTGAAACGTCTGTTCAGAAACAAAGAGCATGCCAGGTTGTTGCGATGGCACAAAGAAGAGCGTAAGAAAGACGGGAAGTTGAGACACCCCGCCGATGGGTCCCAGTGGAGAAAAATCGACAGAGAGTTCCCGACATTTTCAGATGACGCAAGGAACTTAAGATTTGGTCTAAGTACAGATGGCTTTAATCCTTTTGGGGAGCAGAGCTCCAGTCATAGCACTTGGCCCGTGACTCTATGTATCTACAACCTTCCTCCTTGGTTGTGCATGAAGCGGAAGTTCATTATGATGCCAGTGCTCATCCAAGGCCCGAAGCAACCCGGCAACGACATTGATGTGTACCTACGGCCATTAGTTGATGAACTTTTGCAGTTGTGGTCCGAACCAGGTGTACGTGTGTGGGATGAGCACAAACAACAGGAATTTGACCTACGAGCGTTGCTGTTCGTAACCATCAATGATTGGCCTGCTCTTAGTAACATTTCAGGACAGTCAAACAAGGGATACAATGCATGCACGCACTGTTTAGATAAGACTGAAAGTATACATTTGGGAAACAAGAATGTGTACCTGGGGCATCGTCGATTTCTTCCGAACGGTCATGCCGTAAGAAAGCCCGGCAAGCATTTCAACGGTGAGGCAGATCGCCGGAAGAAGCCTAACCTCCCTGATGGTGATGTTATATATGACATGGTCAAGGATTTAGAAGTAATCTTTGGAAAGGGTCCTGGCAGTCTATCTGTTCCGAATGACGCTGACAACCACGTACCCATATGGAAGAAGTGCTCTATATTCTGGGAGCTACCCTATTGGAAAGTCCTAGAGGTCCGGTCTTCAATCGACGTGATGCACGTGACGAAGAATCTTTGCGTGAACCTGCTAGGCTTCCTGGGCGTGTATGGGAAGACAAAAGATACACCGGAAGCACGGGCAGACCAGCAACGTATGAAAGACCCATACAACAAGCAGACGGATAAAGGGCGTAAATACTTAAGCAGATACGCTCTTACCAAAGCAGAGAAGGAAATCTTTTTTGAATGCCTGAGCAGTATCAAGGTCCCGGCTGGCTTCTCGTCAAATATAAAGGGAATAATAAATATGGCAAAGAAAAAATTCCAGAACCTGAAGTCTCATGATTGCCACGTGATTATGACGCAGTTGCTTCCGGTTGCATTGAGGGGGCTTCTACCGGAAAATGTTCGAGTACCCATTGTGAAGCTATGTGCATTCCTCAATGCAATATCTCAGAAGGTCATCGATCCAGTAACTCTACCAAGTTTACAGAAGGCTGTGGTCCAATGTCTTGTCAGCTTCGAGTTGGTGTTCCCCCCATCATTCTTCAATATTATGACGCATCTCCTGGTTCACCTACGCGACGAGATTGCCATTCTCGGTCCTGTATTTCTACACAATATGTTCCCCTTCGAGAGGTTCATGGGAGTCTTGAAGAAATATGTTCATAACCGTGCTAGGCCAGAAGGAAGCATCTCAAGGGGCTATGGAACAGAAGAGGTCATTGAGTTCTGTGTTGACTTTATTCCTGACCTTAAGCCGATTGGTGTTCCTGAATCGCGGCATGAGGGGAGACTGAGTGGAAAAGGCACGCTAGGAAAGAAAGCACTGATATGTAGGGACGGGCATTCTTTAACTCAAGCACACTACACAGTTCTACAAAGTTCCACCTTCGTGGCTCCGTATATCGAGGAACACAAGAATTATGTACGCTCCAAGAACCCGGGGAAGGATGACTCCTGGATTAAAGAAAAACACATGGAGACCTTCGGCAGTTGGTTGCGATTACAGCTCATGAATGACACCACTGTCGGAGATCAGCTCTACTTGTTGGCCGCGTCACCATCTTCGACTGTATTGAATTTCCAAGGGTACGAGATAAATGGGAATACATTTTACACGATCGCCCAAGATAAAAAGAGCACCAACCAGAACAGTGGTGTCCGCTATGATGCAACAAACGACGATGGGCAAAAGGACACATACTATGGTCGCATAGAGGAGATATGGGAACTTGACTATGGACCTACTTTTAAGGTCCCTTTGTTTCGGTGCAGTTGGGTCAACATGAATGGAGAAGGGATAAAGGTAGACCAGCTGTACGGGATGACAACAGTGGATCTCAAGAATCTTGGTTGTTACAAGAACGAACCATTCGTCCTAGCCAATGATGTGGCTCAGGTTTTCTATGTGAAGGACATGTCCTCCAGACCGAAAAAAAGAAAAAACAAGCAAACGAATACCGAAAAAAAGAAAAAACAAGCAAACGAATACGATGAGCCAAAGCGTCACGTAGTTCTTTCAGGGAAAAGAAACATCGTGGGAGTCGAGGACAAGACAGACATGTCAGCAGATTATGATAAGTTTGATGAAATTCCGCCCTTCACAGTGAGAACTGACCCAAGCATCCCGTTAAATAATGAAGATGCTCCATGGTTACGGCTGAAGCGATCATAGGCCAGGGACATACGCGAAGAAGGGTTCATGGCTTTTATGTAAATCAATGTAATGTATTAAACCTTTATGTGATGTGTAGTAATGTATTAAACCTTTATGTGGTGAAACACGCGTGGTAGGTGGTTGTCGGCTCCCACACCTCCCGTGGGAACCTCTCAAACCTCAGCTTCGACCGTCCAAACACAGTTCCCCCTGCATACAGCCCGACGGTGGCTCGTGAGTTTGAGCGCCACTTCGATCCAAGCAGCGGTAAGACGTCTCTGATGATCTACAACCGTCCGGCAAGACGTCTCTGATGATCTGCAACCGTTTGGAACGGTCGCAGGTCATCAGAGACGTCTTGCCACTGGTTGCCCAAAGATGCCTCTCCGAGTGACGCTGGAATGTTTTGTGTTTGAGCACCACTTCGATCCAAGCAGCGGCAAGACGTCTCTGATGATCTACAACCGTCCGGCAACACATCTCTGATGATCTGCAACCGTTTGGAACGGTCGCAGGTCATCAGAGACGTCTTGCCGCTGGTTGCCCAAAGATGCCTCTCCGAGTGACGCTGGAATGTTTTGTGTGAGTGAGTAACTTGTCTGAGGAGGGCGGTTATATATAGGGTACGTGTGCTTCTTTAGTCCCGGTTGGTAACACCAACCGGGTCATGTGGCTCACGAAGTGGTCGTGATACTGCTGATCCAACAGCTCACAATCCCTCAAAAGAAACACACCCCTGATCCAACGTCTCACAAGCGCTTGAAAGAAACACACGATCCGTGTGCTTCTTTAGTCCCGGTTGGTAACACCAACCGGGTCATGTGGCTCACGAAGTGGTCGTGATACTGCTGATCCAACAGCTCACAATCCCTCAAAAGAAACACACCCCTGATCCAACGGCTCACAAGCGATTGAAAGAAACACACGATCTGTGTGCTTCTTTAGTCCCGGTTGGTAACACCAACCGGGACTAAAGACGGGCTTTGCGGTCACGACACGTGTCCTCCCCCAGCGCTTTCCTGGGCACCTGTCCTCCCCCAGCGCTGCCCTGGAGGTCTTTATATATTGTCGCCGACGGGGTAAACCCTAATCCACCATTCCTAGCCACGAACGCATCGTCTCCACGAGATGGATCCGCCACGCCCGCCGCAGCGCCTTCTGGACGAGGTCGAGCGTGCTCGGCAGAGCGCGCTTGGGCGCAACCGCGGGAGTCTATCCCGCCGTATGCCCACGAGCCCGGCGTGGAGAGGAATGCCCAGCTACCGGCCTCCTGCTCCACCAGGTGCCGCCACACCTCCACCTGGCGCCGCTGCACCTCCACCAGGCGCCGCCGCTCCTCCCGCGGAGGAGGAGGAGGACGACGACTTCGACTGGAGCGACGACGGGGAAGAAGGTTGTGGGTTGCAGATACAGGAGGCCATGGAAGCCTCCTTCCAGTCTGTCCGCGACTACCCTGTCCAGCGAGCCAAGACTTCCTACCAGCTCAAGGCGAAGGAGGCTTCCGATCTGGATTGGGCGCTGAAAGACTCATCCTCCATGGATCTTGCCCTCCGCCGCAAACGTGCGCGCGAGAACCGGGCGGCCGCCCACGGGGCTGGCTCCTCCCGCCGTTCCCCCTAATCCTACGGCCTTCGAGCCAGCAAGTCCGTTTATGTAGAATAATGTTGGTGATGTTGGATCAGGGGTGTGTTTCTTTCAAGCGCTTGTGAGACGTTGTATCATGTGTAATAATGTATTAAACCTTTTATGTAATGCATTAAGATAAATGAATTAATAATTTTTATCTGCTTTCTTCTGCATTTTACAACACCAAACATTCATCTTACAAATATAGGTTTTCTGAAATTGTTCTGCATTTACTTCTGCTTGCCATGGGATTTTACAACACCAAAAATAGAATTATCTGAATTAATAATTATTATTACTTAATCATAAATCTTACTTAATCAATTTTTATCGATTTATACGTATTATTAGTCGAGTTTCGACTTACGGATTTAAAGATATGAATTTATCCATATTAAATTGAAAATGACAATAATAATGTAAAATTTATTTTGGATTATTTATACAAATTCAAACACTTTTCATGTTGAAAGTTTTGTCAATTCAAAATATGCAATAAAGTTAATATGGCAAAATGGTTAATAGTTTGTATAGTTAGAATAATTATTTCAGAAAACAGAAAATGGTTTTGGATTATTTATTCAAATTTAAACACTTTTCATGTTGAAAGTCTTTTCAGATTCAAAACCATTTGAAATTCATATTCAAACACCTAAATAAGAAAAAAAAGGCGGGAACAACATTCCAGAACTGAAAAGTTCGAAATAGTTTTGAAAAAGGACTCTTTGGTCCCGGTTTCTGGCAAGAACCGGGACCAAAGAGTCCATGAACGCGCCACTGGATCTGGCATTAAATGACCCACTCTTTGGTCCCGGTTGCTGTAAAGAACCGGGACCAAAGGGTCATTGGTCCCGGTTCTTGCCAGAAACCGGGACCAAAGAGTCCTGCTATTTAACTGCTCGCGCTCTTTCTTCTTCCCCATTCACGCAAATCGACTAAGGACCGGAGGCGCGACGCAGAGCGAAACGACGCCGGCAGGCTGCCCGACGCCCGCGCCGCCCCACGCCGCGCCCCGCCGCCGCCGTCGACGTCCGCCGCGCTCTGGACGGCCGCGCCACCTCCTCCACACGCGCCACCTCTCCTCCACGGCCGCGCCCCCCGCTCGCGCCCTCCACGGCCGCCCCCACGCCGTCGACGCCGCCCCCGACGCCGCGCCGCCGCTGCCCGTGGCCGTCCTCGCCGCGCCCGGCCGTGGCCTCCTCCCTTCTCCGGTCGAAGCGCCGCCGACGCCGCCACCCGCGCCCGCGCCACCCGCCTCGAGCCGGACGACGCCGCCGTCTCCTGCGCACCCGACGCCGCCGCGCCACCGTCTCCTGCGCCACCCGATCGACGCCTCCTGTTGTTAGCAAAATGTATAAGTCCATACTAGCAAAATTAATATTAGTAGTGTTAGTAATATTAGTAATGTTAGCAAATTTTAGCAATTGTTAACATGTTAATATTAGTAGTCAATTTTAGTAGTGTAATGTTAACATGTTGTTAGTAATGTAAGATGCAAATATTAGTAATGTTAACATGTTGTTAGTAATGTAAGATTTTAGTAGTCAATTTTAGTAGTGTGTTAGTATGTTATTAGTCCAATTAGCAAATTTAGCAAATGTTAGCAAATTTTAGTCCAATTAGCAAATGTAGCAAATGTTAGGAAATGTAGTGTTTAGTGTTAGTGTTAGTATAGGAAATTTTAGTGTTAGGAAATAGCATTTTGTATAGGAAATAGCATTTTAGGATTTTAGTGTTAGGAAATGTATAGGAAATAGCATTTTAGGATTTTAGTGTTAGCAAATGTAGCAAATGTTAGGAAATGTAGTGTTTAGTGTTAGTGTTAGTATAGGAAATTTTAGTGTTAGGAAATAGCATTTTGTATAGGAAATAGCATTTTAGGATTTTAGGGTTTACGATACGAGTTTACGGGTTTACGATACGAGTTTACGGGTTTACGATACGAGTTTACGGGTTTACGATACGAGTTTACGGGTTTATGATATTGTAGATGTATCTTGACATATGGAACAAGTTACCCAACTAAAGTTTTGTGCATTGTTCTTAATTTGCAGAAACTATGGAACGAGACGAAGATCAGGAAAATATCCTCCAGGATATAATCCGCGGGCCGGAAGATATTGTCGATGTCACCACGGAGTTTTTGAACAACTCCGGTGAGGGAGATGAGTCTCTCAACCGAAGAGACGGCTCCGGTGAGGTAGAACCCGACGGCCGGGGTGAGGGAGAAGTCAGCGAGGGAGAAGCCGACGAGGGAGAAGCCGAAGGCTCCGGTGGAACATTAAATGTTGCAAACTCCGGCGAGGTGCATATACATATATTAATGAAGCCGAAGATTGTATTAATTAAGTCTCTGATGTCTATATACATATATTAACGCTCTTTCTTCTTTTAGCCCTCCGGATCGAGCAAATCTTCTGTAAGGACAAAACGAGGCCCAGCCAAAAAGTTGGGCGACCAAGAAAGGTACACGATCGAAAGAGTCGCTGAAGACGGCACACCGACTGCTCCCCCTGGTGTTAAAAATAAAATGGTAAAGCAATGCGGAGTTCTTGTTAGGGACTTCATCCCGATCACCGTTCGAGAATGGCATCGGCCAAACGAGAAAGGACAGCTATATGTCAGCGATGAGGGCAAAGAAAGACTTTGGAGAAAGCTCATGGTTAATTTCACCCTGCCGGCGCCAGAGGTGGATTCAGATGAGGAGGATCCAGATGAGGCAGAAAAGATTGCCCGGAAAATCATGGAGCAAAAAGTCAAGGACTGGGCACTTAAGAAGATGGCCGAGCTATTCAAGAACTGGAAGAAAAGATTGAACAAACTGTTTGTCAAGAAAAATAAGACTCCAGACTTCAATAAAGGGTATGAGAAGATAAAGGACTACTGGGAAGAATTTGTGGCGTACAAGAAATCAGAGGAAGCTCTGGAAAAGTCTGCAAAAAATGCGGCAAATGCTGCTCTAAAGATGTACCACCATACTATGGGGCCTGGTGGCTACGCTGGTAGCATGCCTAAGTGGGAGAAACTTGAGGCGGACCTGCTGGCTAATGGGATCACTCCAGAGCCACTCAAGTGGATCGAACGGGCAAGAAATTGGTTTTACGGGCATGGGGGCACGTTGGACGCAGAAGGGAAGTGCATATATAACAGAAGACACAAAGATAATCCCCTACTACCCATCCAAGAAATTAGAAAAGCAGTAAAGGATGTTGAAGAGGGACGGTTCATTCCCGATAGAGAGGATGACGAGCTCACACGCGCCCTTGGGAATAAGGAACACGACGGACGGTTACGAGGCGTACCTGGCTCCAAGCCCAAGACAATTGCGATTCCCGAGCACAGGAAGAAATTTCCTGATAGAAGCCATCAGAGGAGAAAGGAAAGGGAGGCAATGGAAGCACGCGCTGCTGCAGACCGGCTGCGTAATATAGAAGAAGAATTAAAGCTGCAGAAGGAACAAATTGCCGTGCTTAGCCAGCAAGGTACTAGCGGCCAATCTCAACGGCACATGGTAGAAGCTGCATGCGATGGTACCGGTGGCCCATCGAATCGGAAAAGCAGCGTGGCTTCCACGGAGCTCCAGGATGGTAATGATGATGCAGTGGCTCCACTTCGTCGCTACCCAGTGGATGATATCACGGAGAGCACACCTTGTGAGATGCATGTGAAAGTTTTTAACTTAACCGTGAAGGTGGCGGTCGGCTATGTCGTACCAATTGGACCTAATCCAACTTACCATTTCTCTCCGGTTCCAAATGGCTACGCTGTTGTCGCGGTGGATGAAGTGATGAAAGATTATGAGGAGCTGAAGCTGCAACACCCTGCAGGTGAAGATGGGGAGGTGCTTGAACTTGGAGAAGCCAAGAAAGCGACCATTCTATGGCCAAAGGAATTCATCGTGCTTCCGAACTGGCAGCCAAGGCCATCGACTCCTCACCAGTCTCCAGCGCAACAGTCCTCTTCACCGCCTCAGCATTCTCCAGCGCAACAGTCCTCTTCACCGCCTCACCAGTCTCCAGCGCAGCCGTCTCCGCCGCCGCGTCAGCCGTCTCCGCCGCCGCGTCAGCCGTTTCCGCCCACCGCTCGTACTATGAGGGGTAAGCGATCACCGAAACGTAAAAGGTCGCCCCTCCCAACAGTACCTCATAAGAATCTTCCCATTAGACCTTATGACAGGACTGTAGCGGAAAACGCCGCGGAGGTGGCTGCCTACAATAAGGCTTTTTTTGCACCAAAAAAGCCCGAGCAGAAGCCGGTATACGATGAAAAATCCAAAAAGTGGAGAAAGTCCTTCCTTGAGCAGCCATCCCAGATATCGATGAATCTGCCATCTGACTATGGTCGTGAACTTACTAAGCTAGCACGTGCCCAGTCTGAGCAGAACAAGGGAAGAAGTGCAAAAAGCGGGAAACAAATTGCCCAGCTCGGACAGCAGAAAAATCAATCGGTCCCCCCGCTCATAGTGTGTTCCGATGTCGACAAGGACTTCAGAGTCGCTATGGATAAAGACCTGGAATTATTGGACCCCAGAGCCATAGCTGCTGCTAAAGAACTTGGTGTCACTGTATCTCAGGCCAAGGAACAGGCTACCGCCTTGGGTATGAGCCTTGGTCAACTTTTAGGCTATGAACATGCGCCAATGTTAGAGATGGCACGGAAATATGTCCAAGGGGAGCCTATGGTCAGTAATGAGGAGATGACGGGTCTATCAACACATATGCGAAATCTGCATACCTGGTACCTGGTGCACACATCAAAGAAGGACGCGAAAGAGTGGTTTCCGCTGGACGTTAGAGTGGAGCATTTCTTCAAACGTTACACTATACAGGTTCAACTGACTGAACTGTTCCAGTTATTCCAAAAGCGCGCCCTCGACAAATCTATCCTCTCTTGCTATTGTCTGTAAGTGATTTATTTTCGTAATTAAGTCTCTAGCTCAGCTCGTTCATTGCCTGTATTATATTATCCTGCCTATATATATATCCTTTTGTACGCTATTATGCAGAATGAAGATGCTGGAATGCAAAAGATCTAAAGTTTTTGAGGTTGGGTTCGTTGACCCATATATCGTGAATTCACATACGTTAGTCAATCACCCCAAAGACGTGGAGCATGACCTGACCACCTTTTTAACCATGCAACATTTCTGTACGGAAATACTATTTCCTTACAACTTCAGGTGAGTGTTTCTGTCTTGTACATATTTTTATTTGGCTTTCTCGATGTTAAGTGTAATTGATGAGCTATGCATGTCTGCTTTATGTAAACGTCCGCAGGTTCCACTGGATTCTGCTAAGCATTCAACCTGACAAGTCCACAGTTGAAGTCCACGACTCATTAAGTTGGGACCAAGCGTTGTGGTCCGACATGAAAGAAATGCTCAACAAGTAATTTCAATCATTATCGCATTATATCGCCCTCTTTCGTTCGTTCCCTGATGTCAAGTAATTAATAACTCCTTTGTTCATTTTCTTTGCCAAAGCAGGTGTTGGACAATTTTCAAACAGAAGGTAGAAGGTCCATTCAAAGATGAGCTAACTTATAAAACGGTGGAAAGTCCGCAGCAGCCACCGGGGAGTAATTTATGTGGATTCTACGTTTGCGAGTTCATTCGCGAGTTGACCACTGAGCGGAGAACAACTGCTTTCAGCAAAATGCGGGAGAAGATCGACCCAGAACTGCGCGTAGGAGCAATTCAAGAGGAATTGGCGGGATTTCTGCTTAGGGAGGTCATCGATGAAAGGGGAGAACATTATGCTTCGGACGATGAACTACATATGCCTTGATGGCTTGATCTATCTCCATGTAATTAAATAGTTGTATTCTCGCAAGAGATCGAATATTAATTATATATGCATCAACATGTACTGTGTATATAGTAGAGCGTATAATATGCGTACGGAAACGATGGAGAGCACGTCGGCGATGCGAAGAAGGGGGAGACGACGGAGGCACCGGCGAGAGGGAGAGGGGGCACCGGCGAGAGGGAGAGGAGGCAGGCGAGAAGGAGAGGGGGCACCGGCGAGAAGGAGAGGGGGCACCGGGAGAGGGGGCACCGGCGAGAGGGAGAGGGGGCACCGGCGAGAGGGGGCACCGGCGAGAGGGAGAGGGGGCACCGGCGAGAGGGGGCACCGGCGAGATCGAATCCTAAACCCTAAATACCAAAAAAAAAAACACTCATTGGTCCCGGTTCGTATTAAGAACCGGGACCAATGAGTCTCCCCCCACGAGCAGCCAGACCAGGCCACGTGGACAACCATTGGTCCCGGTTCGTGGCCCAACCGGGACCAGCATTGGTCCCGATTGGCCAGTCCCGGTTGGGCAACCGGGACTGAAGGCCCAACCGAACCGGGACCGTAGGCCCATTTTCTACTAGTGACTCCATCAATGAGCAGTAACATCGATCACACGCTCACATTACATATCAGAAGATTGACACGACGGCTCGATGGACAGCAACGGCTCCTTCCTGGGTGTTTCGATCGGCCACACGCCGATGCTATCGACCTAGCTTGTGAAATCGTCGTCCCGTAGCCGTAGGCTTGTCCCTTGGTCGCATGCCTACGGAGCCGTTTTGTCCCCGACCTTCTCGTCGGGTTCATTCAGCTCGTACCTACCTAGCTACTGCTAGCTCGTCGATTTCATGGCTAGTGACCCTGCAGTGTGGCGCGTAGCTCGGCTTCAAAGTCAGGATCTGACGGCGCGGCGCGGTCAAGGGCAGGAACGATCTAGCCACCGTCGACCGACAAGAGAGTGACTTGTCAGGGTTCGGACGCTGATCAATGTTTCGGGACGCCGCGCG
Source organism: Poa pratensis (assembly GCA_947311845.1). NCBI lineage: Eukaryota > Viridiplantae > Streptophyta > Magnoliopsida > Poales > Poaceae > Poa > Poa pratensis. The sequence goes on from CAMZMU010000042.1 coordinate 38,127,817, forward strand.
CGCGTCGCCGTCCGTGCAAGGCGCAACGAAACGCAGCCTGGGCGCGTCGCCGTCGAAGGTGCCGGCCAGATGACGACGGCGACCCGCCCACGCGCACGCAGGTAGGGCGGGCTGATAGCCTCGTGTAGAGACGGCATTGACCGTCGTAGCGGCGCCGTTGGGGACTGGGCGCCGAACGAGTTGGACTTCGTCGCCGACGCTGCGGTGCGCCGGCCGGACATGCATGGGCGGTTTTGGATTCTGCTCGGATGCGGCCCCAACATGCCTACGCAGTGCTACTAGCTACTCGATCCGTAGCTAGCTATACGTACGTGCGGTGCCGACTGACTGACGACTATCTGGTCGAGGCTACTCAGTGGCTGCAACAGCGATTAATCGTTGCGTTTAGGATCGACCAGTACGAGAGTGATTTTAGCTTTTCGGATTGCGTTTAGGCTACTCAGTGGTCCATCTAGCCTTCCTCTTGTTTATGCCTGCTCTAATATAGCACCCTAATTAACATAGGGAGGGCATACTGTCCACCGGCTCTCCCTCTCTGCTCGCGTCCCCTCGAGAGTCCAACGCTGCTCCCCCGTTCCCACGACCCCTCTCCGGCGGCTCTGCCGAACGGAGTAGGGTAGGAGAGGGTGTCCGGCCCCTCTGTTCATAGTAGTTGTAGGATTGTCCAGCCGGCGCATCGCAGCCGGGAGCCTCCAATTGAGTTGTGGATGTGTGTCTCGGCCTTTGATTCTTGTGGCTTTGGGAGCCGCGAGAATTTGGTTGGAGCCTCCGATTGATTTGTGGAGTGTGCCTCATCCTTGTAAAGGTTTGGTTGCCGACCTCAAGAGCATCATATAGTGAATCGTGCCACTCCATATTGGGTGGAAGTACGAAGGAGATTACGGTGTGTCATTGACGGCTATTCGGGGATCACCTAGTGACTCCGCACCGCTCCAACGGAGACTAGCTTCCTTGTGAAGTGAACTTGGGATAAAATATCCGCGTCATTGTGTGGTCATCTCTTACCCTTTCTTTACTTGTTATTGCTAGCTTATCTTGTTAAGTTTATCTTGCTAGGTTGTATTTTGCTCATCATATAGGATTGTTCACCTAGTTGCATATCTAGAGAACTTATATTTGAGCAAAGCCCAAATTTGTTAAAAGAAAAAATTGTAGTTGCGTATTCACCCGCCCTCTAGTCAACCTAGTTGGTCCTTTCAAAGGTTATTTCTGTAATTGTATGCCCTATGCCGATTTAATGCAGATTCAGATCCTTCGGGGCCTTTTCCTGTTAAAAAAAATCTAGCAACCTAGTAATTAGGCCACTCTTTTACTTCTAACTAATTAAGAGGAGATTAGCTAGAAATGACTATGTGTTGGAGTAACTATGATAATAGATCAAATAAAACTACCACATCCAAATACAACCTGGCCAGATGTCCTAACCAAGTTCCCTTACCCTCTGGTTTACATTGTATATGCATATAGTGCAATAGGGACATATATCAATACTTCAAGCTAGAGTAACCATTGATGATTTATATAAAATTCATCGTTACATCCTAGTGTGCATCCACACAAAAAAAGTCCTATTTTTTTTATGAATAATCATTTTTTATGATTTTCAAATAATCTACATTTGTTGGCATCACTTGAAGTATTAATATGTGGAGCTTAGCTCTCATAACTAATTTTTTGTGGTTTTTCAAGTTATTTGAAGTTCTGTACGTGAATGGGATCATTGAGGCCTAGCTGTGAATCTGATGTCAATAGGGCTAAATAGTTGATTAGATGACCAACTGGTGGAACCTACAACAGATTAGGCCATCACCCGGTGAAAATTATAAAAATTATATGTAAGTGGTGGTTTGTGTAACACATTGGGTAGGAGGTGGTGGAATTTACCATTTCCTCGCAGCAATATAATGTGCTATTTGCATGTTGTGGAAAAGTCGTATAATCCAAAAGCAGCCACGCATGGACTAAGACTACCCATAGTCTATAGGAGTAACATAGATAGTAACATAAATATGCTACATAGACAAAAAAAAATGTGGCAGACAGTTTATGAAGAGAGAAACAAATGGAGTAACACAGATAGTTACCGTAACATAATACTTCCCAATGTAAAAAAATAATAAATAAATGACTCTGTGTTACTACACATATGACACTCCCCACTATACAGGTAGTAACATAGAGTACTACATATGCATGTTACTACCCTATGTTACTCCCCACTATGAGCAGTCAAGCTGCACCTGTCTTGCCGTGCCCAAAGTCCAACCACCGCCAGTTGCACCATGGAATCAACTAACTGATGTCACTCAAGCTTGATCAAAGACTCGATCGATCAGCGGCAGACAATTAATTTAGCTAGGACATAGCAAGAAACTCCTACCGTCCTGTTGTCAAATGTCAAATTCAAGGACCCTCCGGATATGCCAAGAAAAGCAAAGACGACAATCGTGGCACCAAGTCAAGCGACGTACGTGCCTCGATTACTCGCTCGGGCCCGATCGAGGGAGAATCAAATCAATACCACGAATAATTCCCCTCTATCTAACCGATGGATCCGAGTGACTCATCATAAACGGCAAGCAAGCCAATGAACCAACTAATGACGACCCTGCGCAAGTAGCCATCCATGCTGATTGACGCGCGAGTAAAGTATAGGACATATATATGCTGCTCGTCGTTAATTCATGCACGCATGAACACCTCAGCTGATTGATAGTACGTCCATGGTGGTGACCGACCGGCCACCGGAAACGGAGAGACCAAAGTCACTAGAATTACTAATACACATGAGTAGAACTGATTAACATTTTACCCCATCCTCATCTGTTCCTCGCCTGCCGACCGATCGAGAGAACCCGATCGCGACGGGAACAAAACAATCCGGCATGCAGGCGCCCATTGACGCTCATCCTGCTAGACTGGATATACATGGCGTTGTAGAATTTTCTTGTGCCGGACTTGACAATCGATCAGGTCGATCCGCGGTTGCTTTCGGTATGGAACACCCGGCGCCAATCAGCGCATAACTAATTCAATTCAGGGGCTTTGGCTTCCATTAGCTCGCTAGTCCAACTCCAACGCCCATTGATTGTTATGATTCCTCTCACGTCACTGAGCGTCTAGTAATACTGCATACGTACGGACGGACTATTTGCCATTAGTTGGTCTGGTCACCGGGCCTCCGTGGTGCCTCCGCCGTTGACGAAGACGAAGCAATCCTTGATTTGAAAAACACAGCACAGAGACTGAGAAAACATCGTTAGACCATGCCTACGTACTTACTCAATTAACTAGGGAAGGGAATCCCTCTAATATATCGCTCGTTGCCTCCTCCCGGCAAGCTTTCGAACCATGGAGGCATGGACATTACCGGGATTAGCTCGTGATGATCAGCATATATTACATACTAGTTAATTTGTCTAGTAGGAGGTTGGGGATTCCCTCCCTAAACTCCTAACTAACCTAACGGGCTTGCTATATATATACTACTACATGTATCGCATTTCATTTTCTAGGAGCAACTTGCAGCGGAGTCACCGTCTTGTGGCGCCTATATATCGCACTCGATAGCACGCATTGTGTTAATTAGGGCAAACTGAGCATCCCTGTCTCGGATCTCTCAATACTAAACTAATGGCGTCACGTATGTGTCATGGATGATGGCTTCAATTGTTTAGCTTTCATCTTCTAGCCATGTCCGTGAACCGTGGTGCAAGAACGGATGGATCCACGGACCGATCTGCAGCGCATGTCCAGGTGCCGGCATGTAGCTCCAGCGGCTACGCCTGTAGAAAAATGATGTAGGTTTTGACTTGGTATGGACGAGGACGACTATCCAACAGACATCAGGTGCAGCGGGAATTGTAGTAGTTGCTTCAGGTTGGACTTGATCATCAATGTTGTCGATCGATCGCTGCTAGGTAGCTAGATATACCCTCTTCTTCGTCTGTTGTGGATAAACTACGTTTGAGCCTTTTGGATTGATTGATGCATATGCTTCGTATATTTGGCTTTTAGTACGTATGATGGGGGGAATTAAATAAGTTATCGCCGATCGCCATTTGGCTAGGTGTATATATATATATTCAACCGGGAGACGTAATTAAACACTTCTTTGATTTTTGGATCGAAAGAAAGAGGTATGTAGAAGGGGAAATGTTTTTCTTGCAGTTCGGTGTTGCCAATGACGGTGGATCGATGATGTCGAAGTTTTGCTGATGAGCATCGTCGATTCGCTTCGAGCTAAATGTTAGGGCCATGTTCCTTTTCTGTAATTTCGGTTGTGTGTGTGTTTTGTTGTCTTGACTAGGTCTTGATAAATATTGTGTTATTAATATATTATCTTTAACGGAGAATAATATTTAAATAGTTCATTTGATTAGCGCATGTCGAGATAATTGCTAGTACAGTATACCTTGTAATTCCCAGAAAGGAAAAGAGATCCAATAGCTCATCTTTCTTGATTTGGCTTCTGGTTCAAACAAGTCCTAAGAAAGCAACTACATGTACTCCAAGAGAAAAGTACAAACCTAAAAAAAAAATAAGGGCCCCTTGTCATCCCAATACGTGGCCATCAACCAACATGGCAATTGTATAGAGTATACAATTAACTTCAGTTGAGGTGTGTGTGTTTGAAGTGATTCCACTCAACATGGAGTATATGCTAAAGAAAGAGATGTGATTGCTGCGGTGTAAGAAATACCAGTGTGCTAAACAAAAAAGAAGGAACTTCAATAGCACCCAAGTCTCAGTCGAACGGTCAATTATGAGGCTTTTTTTTTGTCTTTTGGATTGATTGATCGATGCTTCATATATCTGGATTTTAAATGATATGGTTGAAATTAATCAAGTTATGACCGATCACCATTTGGCTATGTCAATGTTTTCACTCAGGGGTTGTAATTAAACACTTGTTTGATTTTGGATCGAAAGAAAGGGTGCGTAGAAGGGGAATGTTTCTCTTGCAATTCGGTGTTGCCAATGGTGGTGGATGATGTCAAAGTTTTGCTTATGAGCATCGTCGATTCGCTTCGACCTAAATGTTAGGGTCATGTTCCTTTCCTGTAATTTTGGTTGTATGTAAATGTATTTACTAGCTCTTGGTATTGTGTTATTAATATATATTAAAATAGTTCATTCGATTATTGCATTGTCATGATAATTGCTAGTATGGTACACCATGTAATTCCAAGAAAGGAAAAGAGATGCAATGGCTCATCTTTCTTGATTTGGCTTCTGCTTGAAACATGTCATAAGAAAGCAATTACATGTACTCCAAGACAAAATACAAACATAATCAACAAATTAAAGGGCCCCTTGTCACCCCAATACGTGGTCATCAACCAACATGGAACTTGTATAGAGTATATGATTTAATTTAAATTGACGTGTGTTTGAAGTGATTCCCATTCAACATGGAGTAACTTAATTAATTGGTCATTTGATGATTTAAGAAATTTTCTTGGAATGTACATACTACATTCTGCGGTGTAAGAAATACCAGTGTGCTAAACAAACAAAGAAGGGACATCATCTATAAGCACCCAAGTGTCACTCGAATGGTCAATTATGAGGCATTATTTTGCTTCCGTGTCGGCATCGATCAACGGCCATCCATTTGCTTGATTCGAAGGCTGACGCGACGCTAATTAGCGAGCGAATGAAAAATAATCTTGGCCTCTAAACTTTGGAGCGGAGAGCTGACAGCCTACCCGCAGAAGGCACGCTATCCTGGTGGCCATATCCACACCCTCATGCATGTTCCTTGCAAAAACAAGTATCCATCCATGCAATGCAAGCATCGTTAGATGCCATGACCAGTTTGGTAGAGCTACGCATCCATGCATACGCCCCCTTTGCACTTGATGCCATGCGGTCCTGGGACTCTTCTGTACGTGCTTCGACCGAGAGGAGTGCATTTTACAGCCCCGCGCGGACGGGCCGAGAAACGCTGCAGGCTCGCCTGTGCGCTCGATTGAAATAGAAAAAAAAAGTGTAAAACAAAAACCTTGAACTTGTAAATGAAAGCTGAATCGAATCCTAAATTTTGGATCCCGGAAATTAGTACACCGAACTAATGGATCACGGTCTATCCCAGACCCTGGACCTATTTTGCACTTGAAAATAAATAATTTAATAAACTATTAAACTGAATAATTCGGTACTCTCACTCACAAAGAAGGCCCACATGTCATGCCCATCTTCTACCACTTATTCACGAGTAGAGGGTATTAGATTTGTGGGTAGATTTGTTTGAACGATGCCTTGGACTCGGATCGGTTCCGTGTTAATATAGGGGTCACAATGACTGGATTACAACAGTTGGTTACAAGCGTGGAAGCCAAGATTAGGCCCCTAAATATCACACTGAACTTTAGTTACAACAGAAACATCTAGAACACTAGCTACAAGCCCTATCGTTTAACATTCTCCTCAATCTCAACGTCTCCAAGTTGAGATTGTTCTTGAAGGCTTGTAGTTGTCTAAATTGCAGTGGTTTATCATCTACTAGTTGATCACATGTTGGAATAAAACGTATGTCCAACAATTTCGTGCAACCCTTTCTCTCTCAAAATGAAAAACAATCTAAATATGCTTTGTTCTTGCATGGAACACATGATTTGCAGAAAGATAAGTTGCAGCTAAGTTGTCACACCAAAACATGCATTTTCAGGATGACCGACACAAGTTCATCAAGTAGGGACTCCACCCATATTACCTCAGCCGTAGCATTTGCCAAAGACTTGTATTCAGCTTTTGTGCTTGATCGTGACACAGTGGCTTGCTTTCTTGCAGTTCAAGATATGAGGTTAGAACCAAAGAACACAGCAAAGCCACCAGTGGAACGTATGTCATCAGGACAATCTGCCCAATCAGCATCAGAAAACGCACTGACAAGTGAAGATGACGACTTGCTGATTTTAAGACCAGTAGTCGTAGTGCCTCTAAGTTATCCCAAAACTCTTTTCACAGTCGCCCAATGCAAAGTGGTAGGAGCATGCAAGAACTGACAAACTTTGTTAACGGAAAATGAAATATTAGGCTGAGTCAATGTAAGATACTGTAATGCTCCAACAATGCTCCTATACCGAGTTGAGTCTTCTGGACCCAACAATTTCCCATCATGCAGGGACAGCTTCTCTGTAGTGCAGATAGGAGTACTTGATGGTTTACACCCCTTCATCCCTACATGTGTCAGCACATCTGTAGCATATTTCTCTTGAGTTAGTAAAATACCATCACCTACTCTTTTAACTTCAATACCCAAAAAATAATGGAGGTCACCCAAATCCTTTAAAGCAAAATCTTTTCTCAGATCACTAAGCGATGCAACAGTTGCCTCCTAACACGAGCTAGCAACAATTATAACATCCACACATATAAGCATAAAATTGGTGACCCCTCCCTTCTTATAAAAGAAGAGTGACGTATCTCCTTTAGATGACTTGAAACCAAGCTGATGTAACTTGGCACTTAACCTGGAATACCATGCTCGGGGAGCCTGCTTCAGACCATACAACGCTTTATCCAACCTAAAAACATGGTGTCACATGTTCTTATCCTCATACCCTGGAGGCTGCCGCATGTACACTTCTTCCTCAAGAACACCATGAAGGAACACATTCTGCATGTCCAGTTGGCGAAGACTCCATCCCCTGGTGACAGCAATGGGCAACACCAATCTTACAGTAGCTTCTTTTACAACAGGTATAAAAATGTCCTCATAATCAATACCATAATGTTGCTTAAAGCCTTTAGCTACTAGGCTAGCCTTATACCCATCTATAGTGCCATCAGGTTTTCTTTTAATTTTATAGACCCATTTACAATCTATAATAGTTTTCCCTTGTCTAGGTGATACTAAATGCCAATTCCTATTTTTCGTTAGTGCATCATACTCAATATCCATAGCATTTTTCTAATTACTATCACCTAATGCTTCATGCAAATTTTCAGGCTCATTTGTTGCTATTAAACTTGCATACTAAATTGTACCATCTTTAGTATAAAGGAACAAAATATACCACTTTGTGATCGTGTATGCCTTATGGATGGCACAAATGGAACTTCGGATCTGGGCGCCACAGACGATCCGGGCGAATCTTCACCGGGATCCTCCCCGTCAGCCGACAGGTATGGGGACTCCTCCCTAGCCTATCAGAATTTGTCGCGTGTAAAGGCGAATCAGCCTCGGCTGCAGATCCAGTGTCCACGCCTGACTCGGCTATCGGCTTGCTCCGCGTGGCGCCTCGTGTTGCTTGAAGGACCATGCAGAGACTTCTCTGTGTCCTGTGTATGTCCTTTCTAGCTGTAAACAAATAGGGTTTTGCACACTTAGGTTCGGAAAAATAGGGAGCATCATCCGAACCATGATCAACACATTTTGTCCCCCTTGATCAGATAGGAGAAGGATTTCATACCTTAGTCGAGCGCCAGGATTAGGGTTTAGGGTGGAAAAAGGAAAGACATTTTCATCGAAAACATCACGAGATATATAGATTCGGCCATTAGGAATACCCATACATTTAAATCCCTTATGAAGATTGCTATAGCCAAGGAAAGCACTCTATTTAGAATGGAACTCTAATTTTCGAGAATTATAGGGTTGAAGATTTGGCCAACACGCACACCCAAAAATACAAAGAGACTCATAGTGTGGTTTTTCATGATAGAAACGTTCCAAAGGAGTGACAGAACTAATAAGGCGACTAGGTGTGCAATTGATAAATATGTGGCGGAAATTAAAGTTTCATCCCAAAATTTTAATGGCATAGAGGAATGAGCAAGAAGGGATAGCCCTACTTCGACAATATGAAGATGTTTTCTTTCGGCCGAACCATTTTGTTGATAAGCATATGGACATTAAACACGATGAGAAATACTAACTTTGGTAAAAAAAAGGAGTTAAGACGCTCATACTCTCCACCCCAATCGGTTTGCATAGCAAGAATTTTCCGTTTAAATTGACGCTCAACTAGATGCTGAAAATCATGGAATTTTTGAAACACTTCAGATTTGTTTTTAAGCAAATATATCCAAGTGAACTTGCTAAAATCATCAATGAAGCTAACATTATATTTCTTTCGTCCAACAAACTCAATTGCAGGACCCCAAACATCCAAAAAAATAAGCTCCAAAGGAGCACTCGATTCACTAAACGACTTTGGATAAGGAAGGATGACTCTTGCCTTTTTGACAGGCATCACATACAAAGTCATTACTTGACAAACTAGAACAAGGAAGATTATTTTGGCTAAGCACCTTATTGACTATGATGATGGATGACCTAAATGAGCGTGCCACCTCTCCGAAAATGGTTTGGTCACACCGAGGACGTGCTTGCTTGAGCTGGATGAACTAGACGAAAGCGGATAGAACCTCTTCTACGTGTGCCTTGAAGAAGAGGTTTCCTCGTTGCCTGATCCTTGATAAAAAAAGGAAGATGGGTGAATTTCCACAAAGGAATTATTATCATATGCAAGACTATGTACGGATAGCAAACTTTTGTTTGCCTCAGGAACATGAAGAATATTGTTTAGATAGAGATCACGATCAGGGGTACGAATAGTTGAATGACCAATATGGGCGATGTCCATATCTGAACCACTCGCGAACCGTCAGCTTGTTGAGGTCGCTTGTAATGTGGTCGGTGCCGCCGGAGTCGATGTGCCAGTTGGTGTCGACTCCGTAGTAGGTGGATGCGGCGCCAACACTCTTCTCTTGGACAGGGACGAAGTAAGAATTGAACCTCTCCCAACACTTCATCACCGTGTTGCCAATTTTGCCACAAAGCTGGCAGCGCGGATTGGAGCCATTGCCTCTGTTGCCGCCGTTGCGGTTTGGATTGTCGTAGTTGTTGTTGTAGCTATCGTGGAAGTTGCCGGCCCCCTCCATCTCATCCGCAAGGGAGCGGATCTTGCTGAAGTGCTCATCCATGCTCTGTGTCCCCTTCTGGGCATTGGCAAGGCTGATGCACAGGTTCACGGTTTTGGCGTGGCGCTGGGCATTGAACATGCCCTCGATGGCCGCCCACATCGCCGCCGCAATGGTATTGCCGACGACCTGATGACCGATCTCTCGAGACAAAGTAGTCAGAAGAAAACTAAGGACATGTTGGTCCTGTGCAATCCAAATACCGTAAACAGGGTTAGGTTCCTTGACCGTATCGGTGCCTTTGGTCACCGTGATCTGCTTCTCCGGCGCGGCGATCTTGCTATCGAGGAAGTCCTCCATCTGGGCTCCTCTGGTCGTCGAGAGAACCTCGGCCGTTTCCATATAGGGGTGTCTGATGTGTCGTTCTGTAATAGTGCTAAGTTCCACAAGATAACACTTTTGCTCAAACCAACAAAAAGGCTTCTTCCTCAAGCACTTCCAATATGCCTGCTAACCTATCTCCTAGCATTTCAATCGAAGAGGAAAAATGCAAGGTTAAAGGCACAATTGGAGAGTATGGCTTACTCAAATGCCAAAAGGGAAGTGAAAAATCAATGAGGTTTTGAGTAAGCAAACGCCTAATCCTCGCAAAGGAGGTGTTGTTGTTTTTTCCGATCAATACCACAAGACTAAATTTGTCCCGGGACGGGAGAAGTTTGAAGGGCAATTCTTCTTTGAGGATAACAAGAATGCTACTTATAACATTCCTCGTGCATCCGACACTGATCCTTCTTATTCCCTTAGTGGGAACAAGAAGAGTCGTGCAAGCTAATTATGTTGTAAATCCCGACCATGCACGCAAGTAAAATTTGGTATAGCGCCAACTATTCCCCGGCGAGGAAATATGATGGCGCCAACTATCCGAAGCTTGGGAGACATCTCCGTGTTTGCTTTCCCTTTGTCTAACTACTTTACTTCCTTGCAATCTACTTATTTTGTAAGTCTTATCTTTGTATAATTGCATGTTTAGCATGTTGTAGGCAAGCTAGTGGAATTTGCAAAAATCTATAATTTTGGCATGATGTTTAGGCATCACCTATTCACCACCTCTCTCTAAGTAGGTGATCTTCCAACCTCATTGTGGCGGACAGTGCCAACCTTTGCTCTCTGCATGAAACCATCCTTGTCGTGGCACACGATGCCGAGCTATGTGCTCTACACGACGGAGTCCTTCTCATGGCGGACAAGACCGAGCCCCTCCCTCTCCACCACGATGTCCTTGTTGTGGCGAACGACGGCGAGCCTCTCCCTCTCCACCACGGCATCCTCGTCGTGGCGGATGACGCCTACCTCCTCCTCCATCACGGCGACTTCCGAATTCACAATGTAGGGCAACATGTACAAAATGCTTCCCTCCACCCAATCAAAGGAAGCACCTAGGCGACGAAACCCTAGCTGACCCCCCCCCCCCCCCCCCCCCCCCTCCATGGAAGTATCACTTCGATGAACGAATCTCTCTCTCGCGCGCCATCCCGGAACGGCTCGCAGCCTGTTTAATGTGGACGAGAGGGTACGATCCAGCTTTAGCAAAGGAGAGAGAAAAAGGTTGCGCATGAGAGACTCATGGTGCCTGAAATGAGGGGAGTTAAAATCTCTAGCCTAATATACACAAAATATAAAACGCCTCTCATACTATAACCCCAAACGGATGGAGTACTTATATTCGCACGCTGTAGATTATAGTGGCTCAACGAAAAATAACTACCACGGTTACATCTAGCCTGGCAAACTATATATTTCGTTAAACCACGAATGCTATTAATGGATGCAGGTGGGATTTAGTTAATTTTATTTGACATGTTTAGAATGGAGCCACGGCATGCTTAAAATAAGGTTAATTAGTTCTCTACTATACAGTATTGATGATAATCAACAATTAGTTCATCATTCTGTAGTACTCGCCACTTATTTGTAAATACCGCCACGGGGAGGCATTGCACGTAGCCAAGGATTAAACGATCTCCACATGCAGAGTCAGTCAATTTCAGAACTTATATAGCGATAGCACGCCTGCATGAACCGCAAAATCGAAAAGTCTATGAACTGATTTCCTCTCTACTACTAGCAGATATGCGAACGCAAGAGATATAATGCTGGAAAATGCCAATATTACGGTGGAAACCCGTAAAGGCCGTCCATTGCATCTCCAAATGGCTTAGCTCAGCTCGACCCAAAGTCCAGAAACGGCCGTTTCTCCTTTCGGTCTCTGCCTAACCCCAATTCGCTTAACTCGATCTCATCTGATGGATCCATGGTGTGTCAACACATACCCGGGCAGCAAAACCCTACCGCATTTTCTATCCCATCGTCGCGCAGCTCAGGTCCCGTTAGTTTAATCACCCGGTCGGGTAACTAATGAGGCACTAATCCAAAGGTAAACTCAGGTGAGCAGGGCGACACGCGGAACGATCCAAGCCAATTCTTGGGGTGTTCCGGTGCTTCGTCAGTGGCAATGGCCCCTGCCGGCCGCGCCGGCCGCTAGTCGCGTCGAGGGCCCCGCCGCCGTCCGCGTGCCCGACCGCTCGGCCCCACGTGCTCCCGCCTGGTTCGGGCAGTGACGCACCGCGTGGGCCACGCCTGTCTCCCCGACGTGCATGGCCCCGGCGCCGCTATATATATCCCGCCGTGCAGCCAACCGCTTCATCCTCACACAGACACCCACACTTTCAGAACAAACGTTCGTTCCAGCCAGAAGAAGAAGCCAGCAAGAAACACCCATCCATCAATTTGCAGAAAGACAGCAACAGGGACCGTTTAGCTCGGGTTCCTTGGTCGCCCATGGCTCCGGCGACGGCCGAAACGGCGGTGGCGGTGGTAGCCGGGAGGGTGAAGACGGCGCTAGGCGTGGCGGCGTGCGAGCGCGACGCCGAGAAGCTGGAGCTGATCGAGGACTTGACCAAGGAGTTCGACGCCGTGCAGGAGAAGGTGCTGGCGGCGATCCTGGCGCGGAACAACGGCGCCGAGTACCTCCGCCGGCACGGCATGGAGGGGCGCACGGACCGGGAGGCGTTCAAGGCCCGGGTCCCCGTTGTCACCTACGAGGACCTCCGCCCCGAGATCGAGCGCATCGCCAACGGCGACCGCTCCAACATCATCTCCTCCCACCCCATCACCGAGTTCTTGACCAGGCCAGTGCATGCATGATTTCCCTTCCGTCCTTCCTTTGCGTGCTCTTCCAATTCAAACTTCTGAATACTTTGTATCCTTGGGAGTGAAACGAGTGGTTGTTTACGCTAGTCTGGCCGGTAAATTGACGTTTTGCTTAAATTAATGCAGCTCGGGGACGTCAGCCGGCGAGAGGAAGCTAATGCCCACGGTTGAAGATGAGCTGGACAGGAGGCAGATGCTCTACAGCCTTCTCATACCCGTCATGAACCTGTGCGTGACCGATCATCTCCATATTACTATATGCTTATTGTCATTTAGTCATCTACTACTTGTTTTGTTTTCTTTCTCCATTCCCCTTTAATCAGTTCGTTGAATTGACTGAATTAATGTTCGGCTGCTATCGGTCCAAATTAAGCTAGGTTGGTGCGTTAAAAGGGCTTATCTTATCTATAAACCGCCTAAGCTGAATTCCTTGCTGACCCGGGTTTCAGTTTCTACATATGTCTCTAGGCCTCACAATCAATCATGAAATGGTAAGTTACACATGCTAAGAATAACAGAAATGATGGGTGGGGAATGGATCGGAGTCATGCGTTTGTAGCCTCAGCTGAGGGGTTTGGCTAGGAAATCCGGCAACCGCAAAGCTTGAGGTGGCTAGCTAACTAATCATTCACACTGGGCCTAGAATAATGTGTTTGTATCTTAGACGCCATTGATGCCTTGGGTGATCCTCTACTTTTTAGGCGCCAAGATTCCTCTCCCCTCTCTCTCTATATCTATTTGTAAACATCTAACGGGCCTAGCTAGCTTCCTAAAATAAGATTTGTGGCAGCTCAAAAAGTCTATCGCATACGTAACCGGGACGTTGGAGTGCAACCTTGGAAACAAAGCGACAAATGCAGTATCTCTCTGATCTCCCGCGCTAAAATAAGCTACGGCACATTGAGCGGAAGTTTTCAGTACCAACCAACTTGCATATGTATACACAGAGATACAGAGAGATATAGTACACTACTGCAAGTGCTGACTGCATGCGCAAAAATAAATTGGTTTTGCTTTCGTGTGCACCGTTCCGAACCAGCATTGTATATCCGAGCCGAAAGGAATGGTACAACAACTACTATATCGATCTCTGTTAGTCAAATGCTGAGTTGCTAATATGGGTCGTCTTCAGTTTTATCTAATTCATCCCTCGATCAGTTACCGTGATGCATCATGCATGCATGATTGAACCTTCCAGGCTAAATGATTATACATCAAATTTAACCAGTGGCCTCCCTGCTGATCGTGTAAAAACATAACCAGTGGGATTAAATCATCTAGGACTAGGAGTAGATTAGCTGCCGGGTAAAAAATAAAAATAACTAATTCGTTCTAATGGAGATCGAGAGCATGCATGATTGATTGGGTGAAACTAAACCGTGGGCGCGCATGCACTTTGTGATGCAGGTACGTGCCAGGGCTGGACAAGGGCAAGGGTCTGTACTTCCTCTTCATCAAATCGGAGACGAAGACGCCCGGCGGCCTGCCGGCGCGGCCAGTGCTGACGAGCTACTACAAGAGCGACCACTTCAAGCACCGCCCCTTCGAGCCGTACCTGGTGTACACGAGCCCCACCGCCGCCATCCTCTGCACCGACTCGTTCCAGTCCATGTACTCGCAGATGCTGTGCGGCCTCCTGGTGCGCACCGAGGTCCTCCGCGTCGGCGCCGTCTTCGCCTCCGGCCTGCTCCGCGCCATCCGCTTCCTGCAGCTCCACTGGAAGGAGCTGGCCCGGGACATCGAGACCGGCACCCTCAGCGCCAAGGTCGTCGACCCGTCCATCCGCGACGCCGTGGCCGAGGTCCTGAAGCCGGACCCGGAGCTCGCCGCGTTCGTCGCCGAGGAATGCGCCAAGGACGACTGGGAGGGGATCATCACGAGAATGTGGCCCAACACCAAGTACCTAGACGTGATCGTGACGGGGGCCATGGCGCAGTACATCCCTACGCTCAAGTTCTACAGCGGGGGGCTCCCCATGGCGTGCACCATGTACGCGTCGTCCGAGTGCTACTTCGGGCTGAACCTCCGGCCGATGTGCGACCCGTCGGAGGTGTCCTACACCATCATGCCCAACATGGGGTACTTCGAGCTGATGCCGCACGACCCGGAGGCGGCGCCGCTGTGCAAGGACGACCCGCCGCCGCGGCTGGTGGACCTGGCCGACGCCGAGGTGGGGAAGGAGTACGAGCTGGTGATCACCACCTACGCGGGCCTCTGCCGGTACCGCGTCGGTGACATCCTCCACGTGACGGGGTTCCACAACGCGGCACCGCAGTTCCGGTTCGTGCGCCGCAAGAACGTGCTCCTGAGCATCGACTCGGACAAGACGGACGAGGCGGAGCTGCAGGCGGCGGTGGAGCGGGCGGCGAGGCAGCTGGAGCCCTACGGCGCGACGATCGTGGAGTACACGAGCGAGGCGGACGCGACCACTATCCCGGGCCACTACGTGGTGTACTGGGAGCTGATGCTCAAGGACCGGCGGGACGGGGTGTGGCCGGAGGCGGCGGTGTTCGAGCGGTGCTGCCTGGAGATGGAGGAGGCGCTCAACTCGGTGTACCGGCAGGGGCGGAACGGCGACGCCATCGGGCCGCTGGAGATCAGGGTGGTGCGGGGCGGCACGTTCGAGGAGGTGATGGACTACGCCATCTCCCGCGGCGCCTCCATCAACCAGTACAAGGCGCCCAGGTGCGTCTCCTTCGGGCCCATCATCGAGCTGCTCAACTCCAGGGTGCTCTCCAAGCACTTCAGCCCGGCCTGCCCAAAGTACGGGCCCTACAAGAAGTGACAGACGATCGAATCACCCTTCACTGGATTTCTTCTCATCGATCATGTCATCAATCCATCGATCGAGCCATCTCATCTCATGGCATGGAGCTAGCCTACACGCCGCTATGCTAGCCAGTGATCTAGCTACCACTACTACTAGTCTGCTACAATAATGTGTCGTCTCCGTTTCCGTGTGACAGTTCCTAGCTGCTGTAATTGCTCCCCGGCCTCGATATTAGATTATGCTAGTAGTTACAGTGTGCATCTGTCTGTGGTGTCATTTCTTAAGTGAAATCAAGTGGCCTGTGTTCTGTAAACGTCATTCTTGGCCGAATGCATAATAGACCGGCTTTGTCGGGTATCTAACTTCTGTTGACGTATATCTTTTCTTTTCTCTGTTTTGTCAAGGGGGAGCTGCAGTGTTGATCTCCATTGGCGCGCGAAAAACATCGTCATACCCCCCTGACCCATTCTTCCAGACATCCACAATGATTACACACATGCATGCCTGTCATTGACTTGATATAGTGCGACACTGTAACCCATTCTGGTATAGCAGGCTTAATTAAATGTTACTCTCTCCATAGTACATCCATATGTAGATATATGTGAGTCAATTGTTCCATTTTAATTGACTCACATATATCTACATATGAAAGATATATGTGAGTCAATTAAAATGGAACGGAGAGAGTACAACTTACAACACACTTGGTAATGCATTATTATTATTATTTTGAAACCACTTGGTAATGCATTATTACACAATATGATTCCTTTGGTTAAAGAAATAGTGACAGCACCACTGAATTAGTACTGAATGACTATACTACTAAAATCGCCTGCTCCCAACTTCGAACAGACCCTCTAACCCCTTAACAGTTGCTCTAAATTATGAAATGATGAATGATGCGAGTTGCCTCAAAACTATAGTCTGCATATAAAAAGACAAAAGAAAGTAAGCTCCCATGATTGTACAGTAATTTTCACATTCTGGCTGAGATATTCTTCCCCGTACACACTTGCCATTTTGCATATTCATAACATGATCAGCAGGTCAATGTTGAGCGTTCAGAGGTTCAGAACGCATTGGTTCTCGGCCGCAGAGAATAGTAAAACTGTTTACATTACAGACATAGCACAACTTTGCAACAAGCCAACAACACAGAATAGATGATTATTTATGATTATAATTGTACAGTGTAAACATGATCATCATGGACTGATTTTTAGATAGTATTTGTCACTATGGTGCCACTGTTCCACTTTGGTCTTATGCTACGAAGGTGTCAATCGTATGTGCATCTCAGAAAATCCGGAATTCTTCTCGATTTTGGTCCATGCCCGCCTTATATCCTATGTTAACAATTGAATTGTCATGCACTGGAGTTTATAACAAAAAATACTCATAATATTGAAAATGCCTACGGATGAAGGAGATATTCACAACATGATCAGCAGGTCAATATTACTGGTTAGACTCACATTTTCAGGGAGTAACTGGGCACATATCTACAATGATTTTGGTTAAACACAACACATCAGTATAAACAGTGACTTGCTGTGCTACACAAAACCAACTCGCATCTCTCCAATAATTTTCAACGGACGCCACTCTTTGGTTTCTCCAAACAAATGTAGCACAGAAAGCTTAAATTGGATGCAAGACCATACCAAAGGCATGAATCACAGCCTTGTTGCTCTGTTCCTATTAAGAACATGTAAAAAGAAACTGCAACAGATACAATGGACATCATTTAAACTGCCAAGAGGACTTTCTGTTGAGCTGTTGCAGTATACCTGGCCAAATATTGCTGTCGGGATGGCAAGTGTAGCCACTGCATTAGGGGCATCTACTATTCCAGATATCCTACCCTCACACGGACAGCATCATAGTAAAATATAAACCTGCATATAACCCAAAGTTAAGAACTTCAGATATTGTTCCTTTTACATGAATCTTACAGGATGACAATTAATAACCCAACTGCCTACCTGCTCCTTGGAATACCCAAATCTGGAAAGGTATTCAATGGCAATGAGAACTGCACGTTTGTAGGCAACTGATGCATCAAGGAAACGTGGCTTCCCAGACTCGTCTACACTGATGCCCTCAAAGACTAACCATTCTGAGAAACGTGGCTCCACTGGACCTATCTCAAAGATACGCACATGAAGTGCAGTCGGACCAACAGGAGTAAGGTATTCCTTCATCACACCTCTTATAATCTCACACCTACACAAAATGTGATAATGAAATTAGTGGAATTTCACAAACACACCACGAGTATTGAAAAGTGTAGACAAGAACGAAGGCAATTACTTTAGCTCAAGGAATCCACTCATTTCTATTGCTCCACAAAATGAGACTTCACCATCACCTTGGGAGAAGTGCATATCACCAGTACTCAAATTTGCTCCATCAACAAATACTGGTAGATAAACTTTGGAACCTCTGCTTAGATTCTTTATGTCACAGTTTCCCCCGTTCTCTCTGCCAGGAATAGTTCTTGCTGCTTCATTAGCAATTTTTTGCCATTCAGCAGTCCCTTCTTGAATCTGCACACATTGCATTCATTGTCAAAGATAGCTCTTTAGCAATACACATTCTAAACAAAGTATCAATATATACTGGACATGTGGCTTGAAGTTGTTCAGAACCTGACCAGTGAATCTTATTTCTCATGTCTGACGGTTTACATCTTCAGGAGTATATTCAGTTGATCTCTTAGATCTATCTATGCAGTTGTGATATTTTTGGTTAGATTGTTCATATCTACATTCCTGCAGTATTGCAGCTTACAGTACTCCACGGATCAATATTTTCTTAAAGCTCATGGCTAACGATAGGCGTCAGTAGAAGGGGTCAGGTTGATGATGGTAGTTGTTTACCATTCCCAACTTGTTCATTGACTGTGTGGTGGCTACAGACTTGGCGTAGTGCTTAATAGTGATTGCCTCATGTAGCTGGGCTGTTTTATGGAGTTTACGGAAGCTAAATAATGATATATGTCTTCAGGGGTGCTGCTGGAAGAGCATACTGCATGTACGAACTCAATGCAGAATATGGTGCTATGCAAGAATATGCAATCTCCGCTGATAGATCGCTGTATTTTGCTGGTGGAGAAGAAGCAAGAAAACTAATGAGGATCACCTGGGGGTTTCAAACAGGGGGCTAAAGATGATTCGGTCCCGGGCAATAAAGTTAACCATTATGTAGCTATGTGATTACCCGCAAAAAAAAACTATGTGATTCACGCGTCTCTGTTCACGGTCCGACAAAAACGTTTAGCAGTAGAAAATACTCACAGTCTAGTGCAGAGCCGCAAATAAATCCATCTGTGCCTGAGATCATTCACACTGTAAAACTCATGCTGGTTTCATTAAAACGCAAGGAAGACAGAGGACCGGCCCTGTTTTTCTAACACAAATACCTTATATCTCCTAGATTAATATCCACATGTAAAACTGTTGCACTGGAATGCTGGTCCACATAAGAAGGATAACATAATACATAAATACTGCAAATAATGTTTCATTTAATCTTGGAGCTAAAATGAAACCATTACTCAGGCAGCAGGTCATACCTTTCCAAGTAAGCAGTTTTCGGGGGTTGGTAAGTTAGCAAGGAGCATCTCTGCCTCTGGTATACAACTTCACACAGTTTCAGAGACTCGTGACTTGTCTCGATCAATTTGCTTTCCCTTCCGTTCCATATATTAAGAAGTTCGACTGATGGTGCCGTTCCCACTACACCAGGATGAGTTAAACCCGGAAACCGAACGCCTGGTATACACAAATGGAGCTATTGGATGATATAAAGTTAAAACACTTCATTCAGAGCAATAGCAAGAAGTTTTACCAGGTATCTGATGGGAGTATGCATAAATTCCTTCAAAATACCAAATGGCTTTTCTTGCACTTGGGAAGTGGTCGGTTAAGAAACCACCTCCATTCTCCTTTACGAATATTCCAGTATAACCCCACACATCATCAGGAAGCGGACCGACGTTGCAGATCTCTATCGCAAGAAGATCACCAGGTGAAGCTGGAACCCCTTCAGCATCAACTACTCTAAAGGGGCCACTAAGATAATGAGTCTCTGGAAAATCAACATTCTGTTTGGCACCAGTCTTGCTTTTAATGAGAACAGAAGAATAAAAAACATCAAACAACTTGTCATCCAAAAGAAAAAAAATGTCTACTTACAATTGTGAGATCCAGAAACTTGATGTCATCTGCAGAGTCATCATCCCTATCCCGTCCTCCAGACCAATCGACCATCTCAACACAGAATAATTCCCCTTCAGGCTTCAGTTACATCAGCAACAGGAGGAATATCTGGATGCCAGCGGTTATGGAGATGAACCTTTTGCTCCCATGGCTTCTTCTTCACATTTATGGGTACTACAAGTCTGGGAGTCAGAGGAGCCATCTTTTGTTATGTAACTTCACTACTTCAGAGCTTCATCCTTTTGTAAGCTCCGTGCATCTTAATATGGTAACATCAAATTCGATGAGTCACACTGAAGCAAAATGACAAAGGACAGAAACATCCAAGAAACATTTAGATATACATCCACTTTGAAAATAGTCAAAGTACATTGAAACATGAATGGTGGTGCTTCCAAGAATTCTACACATTACCTAGCAATAATAGTAAATGCTCAGAAGTGATTAATAATTCTGGTCCCTCAAATCTCTATAGGCCATCCAGAGCTGATATTTTCTGGAGCAAAGCGATACCGACTAACTTAGGTTGTCTTATTCATTTGTATTTTTTAGAGGCTGCGTCATGCATGACTTATGCAACTGAGCATGCAGTTATCTTTTATGATAATATTCAAATATAATCTGAAGGTGCATACCGTCACATATTGAAGAAGCCCCTAATATTAGGAAAAGTTTAATTATGTCTCCTTCTGCACCAAATGTACAATTTTCTAGTAGTCAGCTACGAATTTATTTTTTGTTCCAAGAAGAAAACTCTATAACAAATTACAGCAGTGACAACACTCTTTCGTTAGAGAGTGGTGAACAGTGAACAGCCTCATAAACTTCAAGGTTACAACTTCAAAATGTTACCATGGAGCCAAGGGCGCAAACAAAAGTCAATTGTACAATTCAGATTGATAATCCATAAAATTCAGAACTAAAGAGTTGCGTGAAATAGAAGTTAAAGGCTTATCTGCTTACCCCCAATACTAACATTTATTGTTCATGACTATATTCACATTATCAGCGGCAACTAACAAAGTCGTAGCCTTAACAAACCTTTTCACATCAAACAAAGCAACCCTGTCTCTTTGGCACAGATCCCACAATGATTTAGGAATCCCAGCCACATGATTCTAAAATTTATGCTCCCAAATTAACGTCCATGACCTTAAGTTCTCAACCTCCCAGCTCGGAGTGAAAGCAAGGACCTGCTTCTCTACATGATACACACTGATCCATTCTCCAAACAAAACACATTCTATCCATCAGCAATATAATTTTTTGGCCTGTGTTACTGTACAAAAGATCCTTGGATTGGCAACAATTGTGTTGGGCTATCAAACTTCGGTGGCAACCGTCTGTCTCCTGACATCCGTAGACTCCAGCCTGCATCCTTCCTCAACCCATTCTTCTTCATCCACTGCAAGATCTCCTCAGCCTCCTGCCATCTCCCTGTCTCTGCATACAAATTTGACAACAGCACATAATGTGAAGCATTCTCAGGTTCCAACTCCACCAACCTTATCATGACACGCTCACTCAACCGTGAGTCACTATGAGCCGTGCAACCCCGCAATAGTAAGCCCCAGATGACTGCATTTGGCTGTGATGGCATTGTCTCAACAACACTAAAGGCGTCATCCAGGTGTCCAGAGCGACTAAGAAGGTCAACCATGCATCCAAAGTGCTTGATCCCAGGTTGAAACCCATACTCTCCTTGTACGATCAGGTTAAATATTTTCCTACCAATGTCAACAAACCCAGCATGGGCACATGCACAAAGAACACAAATGAGTGTCACTGCATCTGGCCGGACACCATCAGCCTCCATCCTGTAGAACCATTGCAATGCCATTGTGCCATCATGCGCAAGAGCAAGCGCTCCAATGATAGAGTTCCAAGTATAGACATTCCTCTCGACCATTTCTGAGAATACACGTGCCGCGTCCACGATGTGTCCACACTTCCCATACATGTCTACGAGTGCAGTGCCTAATACAACATCCAGCTCCCATCCCTGCTTCCGCACGTGCTCATCGATCCAAGTGCCAGTTTCGATGGCTCCATGGGCCGCACACGTGCTAAGCGCGGCGACCATGGTGACACGGTTGGGGGCGACAGAAGCCGCCAGCATCCGCTGGAATGTGGCCAGGGCCTGAAAGGTGAGGCCACGGTTTTTGTATGAGGTGATCATGGTGGTCCATGCGACAACGTCCGGCTCGGGCATTTCGTCGAACAGCTGCTCGGCGGGGGCCAAGTCCGGGTCGCAGGCGGCGTAACGTGCGAGGAGGGCGTTGCGGACGTGGATGTCGCGCGAGAAGCCGGACTTGGCCACCTGAGAATGCACGGCCCTCAGGTCGCGGAGGGAGGAGAGGGAGGTGAGCAGGAGCGGGAAGGTGTAGCGGTTGGGGCGGACGCCGAGGCAGAGGAAGCGGCGGAAGAGCGGGAGCGGGGAGCAGTCGGGGCCGCGTTGGAGGGAGCGGAGGATGGAGTTGAATAGGAACACGTGGGGGCGTGATAAGGAGGCGAAGAGGGAGAGCGCGGGGCTGAGGTGGCGGAGGCGGCCGCAGGCGAGGAAGAAGGCGGAGACGACGGTGGTGGAGCGCAGGAGGGCCGGCTCGCGGAGGATGGCGCCGCGGAGGGGAGCGAGCGCGGCGGAGGAGGTGCAGGTGTTGATCGCGTGCAGGGTGCGCGTGACGGCGAGCGGCGGCGGCTCGGAGGACGGGCGGAGCGGCGGCGGGAGGCGGGCGGTCATAATGGCGGGGTGTGTGCGTGGTTTTGCTGCCTGCCCTTTTCGCTTTGGCTCGTCGCTCGTCGGGGACCCCTGGGCCTTGTATCGAGGTTCTTTTTTTATGAGAACTTATCGAGGCCCAAGAACAAAAGAAAAATATAGGAATTTTGTAGGATAGGATTCGTATGGGAAACTTCCTTCCTATGATCTCGAATTTCTTTGAAATTCCTATGAAATATAAAAATAAACATGAGGTGAGACCTCATGTTTTCATCTTCCCGTGTCTATAATTTTTTTTGCGGGAAAGACGAAGTGATATTAATCCAGTACCCTTACAGAACAGTCCTCGAAAGATAAGAAAATTACAAACAAGTCCTTTAGGATAACGAAGACGACGTCGTCGAAGAAGCCGTGTCGCTGGCCCGCCGCCGCCGCTCCTCCTCTGCTACCTTGGATCGGACGGAGTCCCATGGCGGACGGGAAGTCAACGAGGCTCGAACCCGAAGGGCCTCCACCTATAATTACTCTGCTTTTTCTACGTGACATCCAAACAACACTTTAGAAATTCTTCTGAAATTTTACTTCCTATAGTAATTTAAAAACATGACACCTCAATTTCTGTATTTTTCCTATTTCCACATTTTTACTTCCAGTGTTCTAAATGGGGTTTGAGTTTCGAATGCAAATAGATTTTCTCGTAAAAGTATATGACGAGTGTAATCAAACCCAACCCGCTAATACGGTGGAGTGTGTGTGGGGATAATGCATATTTAGAGCATCTCCAACGGCTACCCCATTTTGGAGCAGCAAAAAGTGGATTTGCATCACCACTTTTCTGCGTTTTTCCAGTTTTGGGGCACGAACAAGAAAATATGCCGTTTCAGCAGCAAGGGGTCCTTTTGGAATCTCTAACCTCGGTACCTCACCACACTGCGGGAGCAATTGCCGGAAAAGAACACAAGGAACATTGGTTGCGCGGAAAAAGAATTATTGCACGCGAGGAATCATCGTTTCATTCATCAAACGGAAAAACATAATGGACGCGATTTATGTCTAGAAATGTGCAAAACATACCTGCTATTGCACAGCTTTTTTTTCAATGCATAACTATTCAGTTTCATTAGATGAAAAATCTACACCAATCACCGGAGACATAAGAATTACTTCGTTGAGCTAGAAGTAGCCGCCTTTAGGAAAATAATGCTTTACATGTACTCTCTCCGTTTCTAAATATAAAATATTTTAGTTATTTCAGATGCGGACTGAAATGAGTGAACATACACATTAAAATGTGTCTAGATACATGTGGATACATGTGAATTTAGAAAAAGGCTAAAACATCTTATATGTAAAAACGGAGGGAGTACCACATAGTAACAAATAAACATAAGCAGCCATAATCGGAGAGAGGGCAACACATGCCGCAACCACACAGAAGGATAGTTCATGATGCTGAGCACATACAGATCTCATAACGCTATGCAAGTTTACGACACACCTCTAAGGCTGACAGAATTGTTTAGATTACCAACAGATAACTTACATCACAGATAAAACTATCCAAAATTATATAAAAAAAGGTCAAAAACATCAGCCAAATATACTTCGTCTTCCGTTACCTAAGGGCACACAGTTCTTTCACTAGAAGAGCTCCTTGGCTCCTGAAACTTGATTGGTATGTGTGACATCTCCGGCTGATGCTTCCTGACCTGTGATGGATGATGCATAAGAATGTAATCCGTACCAATACCCAGTGCTTATATTTGACATGGTCAAAAATATTGAGTACCTTCACACCAGCCATTGATAATAACTTGTGAGAAGCGACATAAACATGATCTGAGCTGTCTATCCTTTTCTCTACAAAATAGATGACTTCAGATACACCTGACTGTAGGAAAGATCAGCACAATGGTTAGAAACTTAGACTGGCAGCCGATTCTCTGAAATATGTGAGCACAGGTAGAAGTTACTTCCACACAAAAAATAGCACGATTAATAATTTAGGTTTAAGGGAGAATAGTGAATAAGTGAGAGGTAAAACCAGTAACTTCATAGTGCAGAATTTACATATTAATCATTTTTGATAGATTTAAGGGAAAACAGTGAAGAATGAAAAGTGCAGAGTGAAAGTCAGACCAGGAAATCATTGAAAATGTAGCATATGATCTTGTAGGAACTAACCTGGATGATAATCTTAGCACACTCATTGCAGGGGAACATGGTGACATATAACTTCTGCAGTAAAAAGGTAAACAATAAGGGATTCGTCTAAGATTCCTAAAGACCGGTCAGTGGCACTACTGAATACTAACTACATGATGGAGTACGACAATGGAAAGACCAAACCTGTCCAGCCGCTGAAGCATGGTTTGTGTTTAAAATAGCATTAACTTCAGCATGAACAACATAGCTGCAAAGAGTAAAAGATTCTGGTGATTACAATTGAGCAGCATTTAGCAAATGCATAGAAATATAGGTACCTCATAATGTCATAACCAATGTTAGGATTGCTAGAAAATCATGCAGAAAAATCAGATGGTGGAACACTGTAAATTTCTCAGAAAAGGTTGGATGGCAAAAAATGAAGTGGCAAGATATGCAGGGTTAACAACTTTCCAAATGGCGAGCCACATAATAGAGCATGATGTGAATTTCTAACCAGCAGTGCAGCTATATCGCTTGTGAGATCAATTATTGTTTACAGAAAACAAAGGAACTCAAAGCTCTCTTCACAATATAGAACAAAATAGAGAAATCTTATCATGTGCAAGGCTACACTGACAATTTTTATTTAAGAAACTAGCTCTTTTGAGATGCTCCTAATTACCTCTTAGGAGTTAGGAGGTAAGCGGAGAATTTAATCCTAGCCCCGTTGATCAAGGGTATATTTTGCCATATGAGCTCTCTACTTATAGCAAGTTATCAGCTGTATGTGCTAGAAAGGATATTCATTCCTCATCGATAGATTTTTTATGCCACATGTAGGAAACACAAACTTCCAATTTCATACCACATAAATATGGTTCAGGATTAGGAGCTAGATATACGAACTGCAGATTTTCATATGCACATGCATGATGATTTTTTTCACGTCAGCTTTGTATGGTCCAGGCTCACGTGTATATAAATAAGAATCTATCTTGCACCGTACGTACATCGAAGAAACAAATCATCAGATGTGGAGTATTGCTGACTTTGGTACCTACATATATCCTAGAAGAAGCGCTCGAAGTTAACATATATTATCTACATATGCGTGTGTTACTAATGACATGAAAAATGAAGCTGGTTATAAAAAAATAAGTATCTATATACTCTTTTACTTTAGTTGCACTTAATGCATGTAATATTATTTTTACCCGACATGCTACCAGGTAAAATAAATTACTCATTACTTAGGTAGAAAAAGGAAAGAAAATAGGATGATAGGAATACTTTAATTTGCAGCACTGTACTATTCTTATTTATCGTTGTTCCTTCATGAAAATATTATTTACTTCCTTGTTTTTACTGAGTACAAAGTCTATTTTGCCAGTAAATATTAGTCACTGGATCATGCAGATAGCTTAGAATTTCTCTTGAGAAATACTAAATTTATCAATAGATAGGAATTTTATGCTTACATGAGTTATGTCCTAAAATAGAAAATAACAACCATTTGACTGAAGAGTTCATAACTTACGGATATTTTGTCTCCAATGGATCCCCTCTAGCAGATTTCTGTAGTGAAGAGGTACAAAAACTATTGAATTCCGCCAAACATGAGAAAATAATATTTGAGTGAATACAAAATAAACCTCACATTGGTAATTCAAACTTACACTAGCACACTAGAATAATCATTATTTCTTATTACTGAATGGCACTCATTTTACATCCATTCTAATTATAGCTTCAAAGAAAACTACCTTTGCCCAAGGAAGCTTATCATCCGGACAACCTCTTGGGAATCCGTTGTAGCCAATACCTGGTTATAAAAACATTAGAGTTATATAGGGATGAGCCATTATGGCACCTGGCCTATCACAACAATACTTATACTTTGCTTATCACAAAAGAAGCCACCAATTAAAATGGGGTTTTGGATGAATCAAGTTGCACTGTTGCAGATCATAAAACAGCCATGGCCTCCGTTGATGGCACTCAAAATAGATAGCACACATGTTAAAGTACATTAAGATACAAACTGAATGGATGAATCAGGTATTCTTGAGTTTCAGCCTCACCTAGGATAATGCCTTCTTGGCTAACCAAGCATGCTCCAACCTGCATAAAATGGATATTAGGTACATAGATCACAATTTTTCACTAAAATGAGTGACAAAATAAAGATTCATACATGAGTTTCTACTTGCTACATTGTATTAAAATTATTTTTATGTCAAATTCACATAACAAATAAAAACAAACTTGTTTCAATACCATCAATGAAACCTCCAAAGATCCCTGGATATTTTCTTCTTTATGTGAGAAGCTTTGAAGCACCAGAATTGTTTCAGTGTAAGCATATTAATCAATTAATCCTTGGATCCACCTAGAACACAATCAAATGATTTTGCGCAGTGTCACGGTTGATCCAACAACCTGCCCTTTTATATTCTTCCTACCGCGACCACCATGCCTCCCCAATCTGAGCTCACCTCTGTCGGCAGTCCGCGCAGCCGCACATTGTGCCCGGCGGACAGTGCCACCGGATAAACCAGCCCTAATCGGCTAATCCTAACCCCTAGTTCATGCGAGGTTTCATCCCTCAGCTATGCCACTGTCACACGCACCCGGCTTGCGGCTCTGACCACTCCGGCGAGGTCTCCTCCCTTCCCTTAGCTCTGCCTCCATCCCTGCTACGGCGTTGTAGTTCACCAGTGTGAGTTTGACCTCGAATATGTTTTCTCCAAAAAGTAAGCAGTTGCCTAATAACAAATGTCGAATGTGTTATTCTGTTACAACAGATAAAACTAGTTTGTTTATCACATTCTGACATGAGAATCAGCATATGCTGAAAATGAGTATTTTCTCTTGCGCTACCCCCTGGCTTCTGGCTATACCTTGCAGGAGGGTGTGCTGTGAGCTGTGTTGCCTTTCTAGTTTCTACTTGACCGTATATAACCATACAAATCTAAGCTTCAAGCTGCTGATGCTCTTACACTTTCAGTTATCTAGCAGCAGTACGAGATTACCAGTTTTATTGAGGAATTTCAACGAACAGACTGAGCGCAAGCACATATTTAAAGTTCGAGGTGGATGTTTTGACAGTCCTCAATATTTACTTCACCTGCCGGTTAGGATCCTTGGACCGCTCAGCAGAAAGGAACGCGATCGCCATGAAGTAGTCGTCCCACGAGATAAACCTGCAACGGCATCACAAGCGCCTCAGAGGCACAAATCCTCGCTCATGCTTAACAAAGAGCGGCAACGAAGCTACGCGAGGGGTAGTGGAGGAGGGTCGGGCGACGAGTACTAACCCTTCCCTCTTGGTTACTTTGTAGGGGTCCTGCGCTGGTGGGCTCCCGGCGGCGGAGCCGTTCACGGGAGTGGCTCGCCGCGCGGCGCGGGCAGGTTCTTGGGCTTGGCATTGGTTGCCGTGTAGGACGAGAGGAACCGCTGCGCGGCGACGGCGGCTACGGCCCCCGCGGCGGCCGAGAGGGACACTATGGCGAGATCCCTCGCCGAGGCCATCACGCCGGTGTGTACTGCGGTGCGGCGGCGCCGCCGCTGGCTAGATCCGGAGGTCGCGGACTTTGGAAGTTGGAACGCGGGAAATTTTGGGGGCACTGTGGTTTTGCCGCTTCCGTTGACTTCCCGCGTGGGTGAAGGAGACCTTTGTTTTTGGCGAAGGGGTTTTTTTTTTTGAGAATTGGTGAAGGAGACCTGGAATCGCCGGCAAGTATTATGGCCTTTGGCCCTTAATAGATGATACTTTATCCGATCCGTTAAATTTGTCGTGAGAAAATAACATACCGTTGGAAAAACCAACGATTAGTCTCCTTTCTCTCTTTTGGGGAGTAGAGCTGAAAAGGATAGGAAATTCCAATGATTCTTCGTTCTTTAAATATTAGATTTCCACAATCGCTCTTTGTGATGTTGTGAAACCATGGCAAATAGGATCTTAAGACGCATCAACTACTTCTTTATTATCCTAGAGGGACCCGCCCTGCTCGGACCGAGAGAAAGAAAGGACAGGGGCTTGCCCGAGGACGGCCTAATGCATGAATAGTGCAAGCAAAGGTGTCACGTTTCCACTATCTAGCATCAAACTTATGGAAAATTAAGTGGCAAAACACATATTTCAAAGCGGGATGCTATTGATGGATCATAGGAATAGAGGTCAGGAGCTGCCGGCAGGGACCTGGAATCGCCGACAAGTATTATGGGCTTTTGGGCCTTAGTAGGTGGAATAAATACCCTCCAATCCGTTAAAATTGTTGTGAGAAAACAACATACCACATATGACTCGTCACCCTATAAAACTGTATGACTCGTAAGTATAACTTGCGACGGGTTTTCCGAATCAGAGGAAATAATTGATTCTTTTTTCTGAGAGAGACAAATAGACACACGAGCACAAGGCCTACTCGCCATTAAGCTTGGGCAAAGTCTTCGCGCACAACCATTGATCATCATTTTGCCCACACAAATGACAAATCATGTCTCGTCACCGGGCCATGCCGGGCTGTGGCTCTGATCAGACGAGATCAACAAATAAGATGTGGTGAAAAGGGGCGGCGACGTCAGTACCAGGCACAGTCAGGGCTCGCTAACCGTCTCAACTTACCACCATGGGGACGCTGCTGCCAGAGAGGGGTACCCTTCCCTCTCACCCAGATTTGAGGGCATCGACCCGCCAGCGAGTAGGTTCCACTTGGCAAGATGAGTATCACGAACATACTAGGCCAGCCATACCACCACATCGCCACCGAAGAACAGAACAACTACCAGACGCCCAAAACCCACCACCAATCTCGTCTACCTTCCTCGATGTCCAATGACGCAGGAGCGCCGCCATCGCCAAATTCGAAAGAATTGGGGTTTTTCACCGAGAAAAGCAAGATGGGGAGGAGGGAATGGACCTGATCAATGTCGCCTTGTGGAAGGAAAACACCTCCACAGTCGTTGTCGATGTCGTGGCTGCTACCGTTGGCCAAGGGTTTCCCGGTCCAGAGCCCCACCTCTGGCCACACCACCAACCACAGAACGCCAAGAATCCGGGAATTAGCATCTTTCTTTAGAAAGAAGCCCTTTTCCATTTTAGCAAAATTCTTTCTATTTTTACCTGCTTAAGGAATTCATTATTCAAGTACAACTACTGTTGTAGTAGAATGACAACATACTCATGTATAGGGAACTAAATTAACCTAGTTACCTATCTAATTTATTGTAGAAATTCAGGGATCCACGATTGGACTTGGAAAAGAGAAATACTTTTTCTTGGGTAAAGGAACAGATGACTCGATTGACTTTCAGTCTTTTGCCTGTGGTATTAAGCTAAGGATGGTGAGGTGGTCACATAGATGAGCAATATCTTCAGAGATCAACGAGGCAGCCTCCGAATCGTGCCCAACACTCACGTCACCGTCTGCACAGCGGAGGAGAACGGCTTGCAACACTGACACACACCACCCGTCGACACTCGACAGGTTGACGCCACCCTCACTTGGGAGGTCATCGCCACACACGCACACACATACACCCCACACCGGACAAGGAGCGGTGGAGCAGCAATAGGCTGGCGGCCACCTTCCTTGGGGCCGCGCGGGTTTGCCCACCGGCTACCTCATGCGGCGGTGAGACGAGGAAGGAGGGGTTGGGCGCCGCTAGGGTTTCACCCTCCAGAAGGGGAAGCAGCCTATGGCTTCAAGTTTAAAACAAAATTTGTTTAAAATTGTTGAATATACGCTGTATAAATTTAAAGGCGTTTAGTCGACAGACCTTACCTGGTTACTGTAGTTGCTTCTCGCAGTAACATTTCGGTTTTGTTTCAGAGAAGTGCCCGTGAGACTGCATCACACAGACGGGGAACCGCCGGCCTCTTCCCGACCTCGCTCGATCATGGCGTCGTCGGCGGAGCCGCCGCCGAAGAAGAGGAGGCTCGTCGAGGCCCAGACGCCGAGCCCCTCCTGCACTCCGCGGCCGCCCCTGCCTCTCTCCCCAGGTCCACCTCATACCCCGCCGCCGCCTCCCCAAACCCTAGCCACCCCGCCACCTCCCCCACAGTCACCAACGCCGATGCCGGAGGAGGTCCACCGCAAGCGCCGCAACCGGGAGGAGCTGCGCAAGCTATTCGAGTGCTACCGTCGCATCCGTCTCTGCGTGGAGCGCAAGGACGCGCGCCTCATGCCCGAGCTTGAGCAGGTCTACCTCGCTCTCATCACCGCATACCGAGGTACCTAAAAATAATCCTCCAATCATACACCCCATTACTGGTTATATGCTGTAATTAGAAATTACATTTGTTAGTAGTCGATTTGGTGAAACAGTGTGATCTGGGCATGCTTGAAACCACTTCATATGCGAAGCTATATTTTGTATTCAATCGGTCTCAGTGGATGGAAGAATCGTGAGCCCTTGGTGCATATTTTACTTGAGTTGTTCTGGTGCATAGGAATTCGATCCATATAAGCTACCGTGGATTTTTTTTTGCTACAAATAGCACGTGGTTAACCTGTCCTGTTCCATATGTAGTTGATATTCACCGTGCAAAATATAAGTGTCGCCTGCGTGTCCCTGGATGCCGCCGCCACTGTTCGGGCACCACCGCGTCAAAACACAACAATATTTGAATAACAAGCACCTTCACTAAAACACAATATATTGCATAACTAGACGAATGCCATAGACGTTGTCATCATATGCAATTCCCGTGGGGATGGTTCACAACAACTCAGAACACAATATTCTACATAATTTCGATGACCTAACATAATCTGAGCATACCCCTGCATTTATCTATAGGTGAGGGGGCGGACAGGGAGATAACAAAGCGTGTGGACCAGGATTCCAACTCTGTTTCGACTGAGACCAGATAAAAACCGATCAAAAGGGGTCCGACCTAGAGTAGACACGCATGCTTTTAATCACTAGATGAACAAAGTGCTGTGTTGTTACTTGTTATGCTTTGTATGGTTTGAGCCCAAGCTTTCTCTACCAAACATTTGCATAGTGAAATATCCTGATTTTGCTTGCCCATGATTTGGTAAATATTGGCAAAATATTTTTTATCTAGATTGGCAACCATCCAAACAAGGACCAAAATTTTGTCAATAAATTGCTTCGGTTGTTTTGGACACCAAGTCACCAAACAAAACATACCCAAGGTTGAGAATGTGAAATTGGTACAGCATGTATCCGGCAGAGGGTTCATTACATGGACATGCGCTTGAGATGCACTGCCAACACTATTGGACTCTGTCAAAATTGGTGTCTTGTCTCTCGGATGCACTGATTGTTAGATATGCCTACGTGAAATACACTAATTAGACCTTCTGTGTTATCCGTAACAAGTATTTGAAGAAAAAGTGGATCCTTCTTTGATGGAAAGCTGGAGTAAGCCCATTGGTTCCATTTTAATATCTTGAGTGTGTCATGGTGTCACCAAGTCGTCCCTGAGGCAGGCGACACGGTTTTCGCCTCGGCTGGCTGGGCTTAGGGAGGTTAATCTTAAAACCAAAGTAGCAATATTTAGTTGGGCATGCTCTGTTATCTTTTTGACTGGACCACATAATTGTTTTCTGGCCTACTCACTTGCTCAGATTTCTTTCTGTAGCGTCATGTTTATTTACTCTTCTATCACCAGTTTTATCGATGACACCAATGACAGCCTGGACAGGCAGATATGCATTGTAATAATCTTGTTTACAAGCCGGTCTACTTTTTATTTAGCTTATATATCTAAGGTCTAATGGTAAGACCCAGCCTTTTTGAAGCTCTCTCTCTTTCTCTGTATAGTCACATTTTAACATTTACTTTGTAGTGCATAGGTACTTGGTTTCAAGCCGAAATCTGTTATAGTGAAAGCACTTGTCTCCTACCATGTTCAGAAACCATTATCATTCTTTTTCCCGTCCATCAATACAGGTTGCGCAAGTGTACAGTGTCTCTTAGCTAAGCTGATTCCCCAATATGCCTCATACTGTCCTACTGCACTTGAGGCAGCTGCTAAAGTCTCTATTAAGATGTACAAAGGGAACTTGGCCATTGTAACAAGAGGGGAGGATGCAGATGGTGTGGCATATCGGACTGCTAGGGCCTGTATTGCTGGCTTAGTTGACATATGTTTCACAGCGTCTTCTGAAGCTCCCAAGTCATCTGTTATCACAGGAATCTGCTCTGCAGTCTATATGACTGTCCTCACCTTCTTCATTTCAACATTTGATGGGAAGGATATCCATCATATAGGCTCCAGAAGACTTTCAAAGCTCCAGGACCCTGTGGAGTTATTAAATATTGTAAAGCAGGAGTCAGGGGATGACAACCAACAGGCGCATGATTGTTTGTTTGAACTGAGGGCACTTTCCTTGCTATGCATGTTTCTCTTATCCCCAGAGAACCTATTAGAAGCTTGTTTTGCGCTGATTGCTTCTGCAGAAACTGACCATGTAAGAGAAGGACTGTACTGTTTAAATCAGCTGACCTGCAATCTGAACACTGGTGTCTCAGTTAATGCTTTGGACAATAAGGCCGATGTAGCCTCGCAATGTACTGAGATGGAAATAGATCTGTCTGGCACCAAAGATATTGTTGATTCAACGCCTTCTTCTGATGCTTCTGGTGTTTCAGGAAGTTCTATGGTAGAATCAAATGAGTGCTACATGACAATGGTATGGATTACTTTTGACTGGTGAAGCATTTTCACCTTTCTGTTATGTGCATTTTAGTTTTGTGCAATAGAAACAAAAATGGGTTGTAGTGTACCAGGTTAACTACTAGACAACCATTCACTTCAGCTTACATATGGTCTGGTTATGGATAGTTATATCAAGGACTATTCTTCATTGCCTGCTTATTTATACTGATGGTCCACACATATTTAAGATTAAGTGAGAAATTTATTAACCAGAGTTGCTACAGCAAAATGATATATATTGGGCATAGGTTGCATGATTTATGCTGAGCTTAACCTCGCGTTAACAACTTAGCATAACATTATGACTTAGCAACTCCTACTTCCTAATGGTCATGTGAGTTCCTGTTTTATTTACATGTTAGTTACCCAAGATATTGATGGAATAAGCTTTCTTCTGTAAAAAGATCAAGAAATATGGGGATGAGAAAAAAAATGTGTTCAACTTTAGGAGTTGCGAACATGTATGAATGATGCACATGTGCCAAATTGTAGACAACGCGTGTCAGGCAACAAACAGTTTTTTTGTAAGTTTGTGATCTCTTGGGGCTTCTTTGCAATTATGTGACAAAAGCTTGTTATGTAGCTTTGCTTCACTTCACAGTGACGTTTTTGTTTATTTCTCTAAATATGTGATGGTTTTTACATGCAGGCAATATCTAGGCATCCGTCTTTGAGAGGTTGGATATTACGGAGGTACAAAAAATTATGTGATTCCTGTAGATCTACTGTGCTCTCAGAGGTGTCATCTTGTTTAAAAGTCTTGGGCTCTTTATCAGAACTTGACGAGGATAAAAGTCACATGGACTGTGGACCATCAGTACCGGAGAAACTCGTCAATGGTTCAGGTGAAAAGACTGTCAATATGGATAGCAATGGAGGAAAGTCTGTGCAGATGGTGCAGACAGATGAAGGGAAAACTGAGTTGGCAGATGCAAAAACCGGTGGATGTGAGGGTGAAACTGTAGTTCAAGGTGCAAGAACTGATCTTTATGTTGCTTCTGTCTGTAGTGATGTAATTTCAGTCTCAAAGGAACTTTGGGTTGGTTCACTGGGAAATAGTGCCACAGAGCCACTAGTTCGATCTAAATTTGAGGAGTTCGGCCCATTAACGAACTTCTTATTTTATCCATCCAAAGATTTTGCCTTAGTTGAATATGGAAACATTGTGCATGCTGTTCAGGCATGTGCATATATGCGGGGTTCCTCTATTTGGGGTGGTGGTCTTCAAATAAGGTATTTAGATAGACTTATAGGCAGTAGGGGATTTATTGGTGGTATAGCTGTTGGTGAAAGCTGCCATATTTATGTTGCTAAGGTCAAGAATCAGAAAGAAAAAGAAGAGGTGCTTGATGAACTGAACTCAGCAGGGCTGAAGAGGCCGTGTGGATTTATCGAAATC
Organism: Poa pratensis; assembly: GCA_947311845.1. Classification (NCBI taxonomy): domain Eukaryota; kingdom Viridiplantae; phylum Streptophyta; class Magnoliopsida; order Poales; family Poaceae; genus Poa; species Poa pratensis. The sequence continues at coordinate 38,162,857 of CAMZMU010000042.1, forward strand.
TCCAGTCAAAATGCTTTACTTCTTGAATTTGAGACGGCAGTCGATGCAGCTGTTGCAAAAGCCCATATTAGGCGCCAAGCCCAGTCAGATGTTTGTTCCCAGGATAAGAGTACATCTGCTCATCAGCTTTTGGTGCAAAACATGGACAAGTCAGTCCCTGACACGGAGTTTATCAACGCTTTCTCACGATTTGGTGAGGTCAGCAGATGGCAATTTAATAGGCTTGATGGGAACTGCTTGATAGATTATAAATCACACAATGCTGCTGCCTGTGCCAAGTTGCAGATGCATGGTGCAAGGTTTGGGCTGAAGTCGATTAGTGTTGAATCTAGGACATGCAGTGCAGGATCCGTTCATGATAAAACATCATCACCTGTTATTCGAATGCCAGGCCAGAACATTTCGGACGTCAGCAATCACCAGGAGATCAGGTTAGGTTAACCTTTTTCCTAACCCTTACATAAATAGAATTCTTGGTTGGATCTGTTGTTATTAGGCGTTTGCATACATTTTTAATGGATAAACTACCATACTTCATGCAAGACCATCCCGAACAATAACAAGTAAGATAACGGTTCACACATGGCCGGTTATCGACAAGCTAAACCAAAGCATACAAGTCACTGGTGGTTAATTTGATTATAGCATAGCTCCCAATGCGTGCTTTATGAGCATGTCTCTTTTTCGGACCACCTTTCCAAATCTGATTGATGTGATTTTGAGACCATTCCGTGATATGCATGACCACTTCTTGAGATACCGTGACTTGCATTTGCGACTCCTTATTTTCATATGATTTTATTTAGTATATCAGTATAGTTGTATATGCAACTAGACACGTTTTGTATTGCCTATATTTTAGCAAGTCTTTCTCATCTAACTTAATTTTGTGATGATGCTCCATACGTATTTGAATATATCATGTAAGATGCTACTTACTTATCGACATAGCCTCTTTTTTGTCAGTGTGATTGCTACATGGAAAATTTGTGTGTTTTATGGTACTAATGGTAGTGCGCAAATGCATACGTTATGTTACCACTACACATATGTAGTTGCTGACTTATAGTATTTATATTCAATATTTATTTATTTGTTGCTCTTAAGCGTAGAGCTCTTGAAATCGTATTGTGCTCATTGGAGTTATTGCTCATCATTATAGTGTCAATATTCTGAAGTGTTACCATTACTGTACATGGTAGACCACAGTCGTGCAATGCTTGGAAACAACAAACAGGAGTAAAGGAAATTGCAATTCACAACCTGTGATTATGATTTTAACACCAGCTTGCGATTGCGATTATGAAAGTTGCATCTAGGATTTACTCAAACACTTCTGTTAGATAAATCATAAATATATGGTGTCTTGCAAGCACCAGAGCACTATGCCCTTTTATTTTTTATCTATACGTCATCTAGAAAAAAATCTAGCTACTAATACCAATTTATGTAAATTCTTATGATATTTTGCGCACCGCAAGCAAGGCAAAAGTTGCCATGTTGCATGACAATTATATTTACTTCAGTGATGGCAACATATGCAGGAATCCAAGGGTTTCAGGGTATCATGCAGGCTACATAGTACAGGGGGATCGACCAATTTATGGTTAGTATTGTTTAGTGGACAGAAAATTGCAAGCTTGTACTCCCTCTCTTCCGGTTTATAGGTCCCACGCGTATCCCTAGATCGTCAATTATACCAATATAATATGAATTGCATAACACAAAAGTTATACCATTAGAAAATATAACATCTGAAGTTTATAATGATATATTTTTTGTAATACATACCTCGTATTACGTTGGTCAATTGAAGATCTAGGGATACGTGCAGGACTTACAAACCGGAAGGGAGAGAGTATATGATAATATGATATAGTTGAATGTAACAATGCCTTGCTTAATGTGCAGGTCCATCACCTCCCAATACCCAGCAATTATGGCAAGCTCCACAAGGAATTCCTCCCTGCCCACCTGTTTCTGCACACCATGCTTCTGTAATACCACCACCACCTATCCAAACTTCTTTTGTTCGTCCTGTATATCCTGGTCCAGGCAGTCCATGGGAAAACACTACACCAAATCCACCCTTCAGCCGTGTTTCTCCTCGCATGATGCCCGGAAGTAGATTCCCTATCAATCCATCTGCTCCTCTCGCTTTCATACCATCTTCTGTTACCCCTCTTACACATCTTCCAGGAGGTTCAGCACAGCATTCAGAGAAAATGCCACCACCTATATCAAATGTAGTCCCCTCATCGTTTACACCTCTAGATATACCACCTCTACCACGATCTCCACCACCATTACCTATTTCCCAGCCACCTTCTGTTCCACCACCCCCAGATTCTCCTCCGGTGCAACCTTCTACTATTCCTTCTAACTCAAAGAAGCCATCCTCCCATCCTCAATGGCAGGGTTCTCTTACAAAAAGCGGCATACAGTACTGCACAATCTATGCCAGTAGAATAGAGTTAGATGCCTGTAGATATGAAAATACCGTTTCTGAACCAGCAGAGTAAGGCTTACATAAACTTATCCTTATTTGTGTATTTCATAATTTGTTACACTATATGCTATAAAAACCCTGTTTGTGTGTTTCAGATGGCCTTCAAGATTAGATGTGACAAAGCGCACAGATTTCCATCACGTGAAGACAATTTTCTCCAATACTCCATCTAATAAAGTAAGATTCTAAAGTCATATACTATTTAAGAAACATATCTAACCTACTTGCACTTTAAACCTGTGAGATTTTGAGTTGTCTTTGCAAAAAAAAGAGTCTGAGTTGTCTCAGTACAACGAGAAATGGTGTCATTTTAACACATAATCCTCATGTTTTCACTCAATATGCTTATAACTGGCAAAACTTACATAGAAACTGCGCCAAAGAACATTCTTTGTGTATGGTCTCTTCCCTGTAATATGTGAAGCCAAGAACACTATTTGATGGGTCATCGTCCCAGAGTCAAACCCGCTTTCCTTTATGCTGCGGACTCCCACCTTATCCGTTTTCTAATTTCTTCTATTCCTTTATCAGTTTCTCCTATTGTTCACCAACCTCCTCTAGTACTCCTTATTCTCTACTTTGCTACCATTTTCTACACTCAAGAGCTTGCGGACTTGGGATTGTGCCTCCTTAGTCGTTGGCGCCATGTCCCACACTGTTCTCCGTCGCTCTAGGTTAAGTGGAGGATCCCGCATCGCCGTCAGGTGCCGCTTCTTCGCCACTGGCTTCTACCTCTGCTGGCGCCCCACCCCGCTGCTACGGGTTTCTCTCGTCTTCATGTCCAGCCATCTTCTATTCTTGCTTCTGCTTCTTAGTATTTTCGGATCTCAGTTTGGTTAACTGAAGCCAGAGGTTTCAAATTTTAGAGTTGATCTGTCTATTTGAAAGCTCCAATTGTCTGTCTTGAATTTTTCTTTTTTGCGAATGTCTGTGTTGAAAGTTGATTTTTGTATTTGAAAACCTCTATCGTTTGAGTACAAAGTTGGCATGGTCGGCATGGATTGAACTGAAAATTGGCTCATCTGGATGAAAGCTGGTGTTCATCCGATTTGAAAGTCCGCATTCAGCTAACTGAAAGTTTGTGGGTTCCAACTGAAACTTGTGGGGTTCAGTTTTATACATTCTGTATTCAGATCGTTGGAAGTTTATGAATTGGGGAAAAATAGCTTGTATTCACATTAATAAAGTCAAGGTCAGTTGTTCTTTAAAATTTGTGCTGCTCTATCTTGTGATTTATTACCAGATGGCTTGGCTGAAATTAACTAATCAGTGAATACAAGGATATATTTAAATCGATGCAGTATTATAGTTCTCCGCGTGTTGCATATCTTGCAAGCTGCATAGTTTTTGGTTCAGAGCTGATTCAGTCAATGATGTGATCGCCATTTATCAATGACACGTGAAGCCACAAATAACATCTTTGGTATCTGGTTCAGTTCACTATTTTGTACAAAATGGTCTGATGGGAGGACACGTGTACAGGAACCCTCTCTGAGATTTCTATCAGATAGTGCTGTTGAGCGTGGGGAATCATGATAAATCGATATGCTATCGGTATCAACAAAACCTATTGATTAAGTTTGAAGCAGAAACTTGGCAGCTGATCATAGGCCATAATGCTACTCAATGTATAGAGAACGTAGCGGTTGTGTTTTGATGTATAATGTGATATTATTTTCACACGACATCTTAAGTGCTTCTCCGGTGCTGCGGTCAATATGTATCTTGTAAACAATAGCTTATGGCTGTATCGGCTGCAATAACTAGAAGCATTTATCTATGGCTTTATCTATCATATGGTTTCTCTGGACCAATAGAAATGTTTTAATATGTCAGGATCTCAAGTAGTGTGTTGCAGAGAAAACATGATCGCTTATTATTCTTCAATTGCATAAAAGAATATTAACTTCAATTTTTCACTTTGCAGAAAGAAGTCTGTCGGTTGTTGCCTTGCTCAAATGGTGATCAGAAAGGGGTATGCTCTATTCTGGCTGTCCAATACTAAGTTTTTTTCCCAAATCTACTGGCTACTGCTATATGATTCGACCACCATTACCTTTTAAACTATTTGACTTACTGTATATGTGTGTCTAACATTAATCATGCACTAAAATCTAAACAAACGACCGATTGAAATATATAATGACCTAAGCAAAGAACAGATGGAATTGTTATCACTTCCTTAATTTGTTCATTAAAAGGGCAGCCCCGGTGCAGTAGCTCCCGCTTGCGCAGGGTCCGGGGAAGGGTCCGACCACTTTGGGTCTTTAGTACGCAGCCTTTCCCTGCATTTCTGCAAGAGGCTGTTTCCAGGACTTGAACCCGTGACCTCATGGTCACAAGGCAGCAGCTTTTACCACTGCGCCAAGGCTCCCATTCCTTAATTTGTTCATTACGAAAACTAAAAGAGATAGGAACACCCAGAATTTGTAGTGTGGTCTTTCAGGGTGAGATGAACTGTCATCACAAAATTTACTAGAGGTGAGAGATTCTGGTTTGATAACATGTATCCTATCTTCTTTTAATGCTGTATTTGCAAATGACCATTAGTATTCAGTTACTTGTGTTTATGATAGAAGTCCCGGTTTGTAATCCCTATGTAACGGACCTCTAACCATCTGGAAGTAACTATCTTGTATGAGGCAGTTTTGGATAAACAGCTGTTTATTAAGTATATGTATTAACGCGACATGCGCGCTCAATAGTCAAGACTTATTTGATTGCATTACATTCGGTAGGGCGTAGCTATTAGTCTCTTATGCTGGATTTTGCACCCATGCATGTTGCTCTAATGACTATCATCCATATTGAGTTTTTTTCTTGTGAAACCGTGTTGAAACATGTATAAGACACAAGCCAAAAAGTGTCTCAATCGGTAGTGGATATCATCAGAAAGGGAAAGTCATTCCATAGTGTTTAGGCACCAGTCAGGTGATAGGTCTAGTTTCTTTCCTGAAAGTACCAAAGATACTTTTAGCGACTCTAGTCTGCCTCTGTTTCACTATCAGACATTTTGACTTAGTTTCCATCTTTTCTCTACAAATTCGTTAGTTTTTAATAGTGAATGTTATAGAGATACACACCTGATGACCTGCATAAGTTGCATAATAGCAGAAGCTTAGGTGTTATATCAATCACAGCTCATCACTTAGAATTTTGAGATTCATGTAATTGCTTGAGTAACTTACAGCATGTGAGTGCTTGAGTGGTATTACAAATTCAAAACCTAAGAATTTTGAGATCGTGCGAGTGGTTTAGTGTATTTGTGGGTTCAAAACTTCGGAATTCCACTTTGTGAACATAGTAGTCAGGGTTGATTTTTGGCGAGTTAATGACTAAGTAGTTGTCTAAAGATTTTACTTTTGCATTTTGCAGTTTCGGGACTTCATCTCCTATCTGAAACAAAAAGAATACGCCGGGGTCATAAAGATTCCTTCTGTGAAGCCAATGTGGTCACGGCTACTATTTATCCTTCCTCCCACATCCAATGTGTTTGGCATGCTAGGCCTTCCGCCTCATCCGTCTGAATGTCTAATTGCTCTGGTTCTGCCCAAGGAAACAACCACTGATGCGTCTTGACACGTCCGTCGTGCATGTAAATTGTAGACCTTGATTTTAGGACATGTATGTAAACCGTGCGGCTGCCCGCTTTTGTGCACAGTATACAATTTTTCCATCATAGCTGGTTAACATACATTTCTCTGTCTATTAGCATGCCGCTGTGATTTAGTTTGTTTTATTTCTGTCAGAAGTTTTGCCCTCTGAAACTACTCCAGTACTGTAAGCCATAACCCCGTGCGTTGTAAGTCCTAATACTGATGTAAACATCTCGGCTACAAGTCCCACTTTACAATCTATATGTACCAAGTAATTATGTTAATGTGAGCTGCACAATAACAGGATCCAGCATATATGTTCTCGAGTTCTCTTCAGGGCATTTCAATGTTTATGTTCTCTTTAGCTGGTGTATTCTGGTAATAGGAACGAGATACAACTCAAAAGCGGAAATAGTGGAAGTAAACAGTCGATTGCAAATGCAGCTACTTCGTCTACAGAGAGATTAATCACTGGGTCTGCACATCCGGATCTATGAAAGCAAAGGATTGACAACTTGCCCGGCGAAAACCACCACGCCGCTGAGGTCCTCCTTGATCAGGAACATGAACGGGTGGTCGGCAACGAAGTCCACAACTTTAACCGGCGTGCTCACCGCTGCGCAGGAGCTAAATATACCTCCGACGGCGGTGGCCGCGGCTGCCTCGGTCCCTTCCTCATTCACTTCGACGAAGGACTGGTGGAAGACGGCCGACACAACGAGCGGCGCGTCTGAATCCAGCATCTCCGAGAAGTCAGCTGCGAGGGGATCGAACGGCAGGCGCAGCCCGAGGACTTGCAGCAGCTCTGTCGCATTCGTCTTGCACGATATGGTGAACTTGGGCACCTTGAAGGCGCCCACGGGGACCCGGGTCATCAGAGACATGGAGCACTCGAGCGGCGCCAGGTTGGATCCCAGCTTGTGCAGCAGACTCTGCAGGCCATGGCGCTCGTTCGGGAGGTAGATGTACATGGAGAATTGCCGTCTCTCGCGGCCGATCGCGTACGGCAGTTTCAGCACCTTGTAGTCAGAACGGCAGGCGATGTACTGGTAGTCCCTGCTCGACATGAACGGCGCGCGGACATGGCCGCCGGTGTGCAGGTAGAAGGTGTCGTCCAGCGTGAACCGGGGGTCGAACTTGCTGCACCAGGCGCCCTTGAAGTAGAGCGCGTTCCCGAGGACGGCCAGCGTGTCTCTGCCGATGGAGTCTCGGGGCAGCAGTTCCTTGATCCGGCCCATCGTCACGCTCTCGAACCACTGGTTGATCTGGGTTCTCGATTCCTCTGGCTGAAGCAATGCACGGAGCGAATTGTGAGAGATTGGAGTTGAGTTTGACAAAAAATTGTACTAGCGAGAAGGGCCTCACCATGTCTCTGAAGGGCGCCGGGTGCGCCTGGGCGCGGTAGTGCTCGGAGACGACGGCGGCGTAGCCGACCTTGAGGCGCATCACGGCGTCGACCCACACGCCGTTGGCGAACCGCACCTTGGGCCCTCCGTCGTCGCCGGCGCTGTCGGAGAGGACGCGAAGCGCGACGTGCGACGCGAGCGTCGCGTGGGCGGCGCCGCCAGCAGGGCCGAGGAAGGCGACGATCTGATCGAGCGTGGCGCCCGCGCCGAGCAGCGCCAGCGCGGCGTGGATGGAGAGCGGGGAGACGGCGAGGTTGGATCCCGAGGCCTCGCCCCCTCCGCAGGCGAGTTGGCGGAGGACGCGCATGGCGAAGGCGGCCTCCGCGAGCTCCATGGCTGGCCTTGGCTCGGGTCGGTGGGGGGAGTGGGTTTTGGTTTGCGACGGTGGAGGTTGTGGGGTTTGGGTGTTTGGCTTTGGATTTTCTAGTTCGGGGTGCCTGCGTGCGTCGGACGCGAGGTGTTGTAGCGCGTCGCGTGGTGGGGACGCTTCCGGTTTCCCTCCTGCCAAATGAGCCTTCCACGTATAACGCTTGCCGTAAATCTATCCAATATTTTTCCAAACATTTTGCTTATATACTTTGGAAGAGTATAAGACCTCCGTCTATTTAATGGGTCTCTCTAGTATCAGTCGACTGAGACTTAGCTTAGATCTCAGTCAAATGACGTCACCGTCGCCACTCCCTGTGGTCTTCTTCTCCACCTCCGGCGAGCGCCGGCCTCTCCGCCTTCCAGCGAGCGCTTCCCTCCCCATCTTCCGGCGAGCCGCGCCTCCCCCGCAACCTCCGCCGGCCGAACCGCCGTCCACCCCATCCGCGGCCGGCGCGCTGCCGCGACGCCTCGCCGCCCCGCCCTGCCCTGAGCTCCTCCTCCGCCGGTCCACCGCCACCCCGGCCATCCCTCTAAGCCCGCCCTCCGGCGACCCGCCCTCCAGTGACCCTGCACCCCCAACGTTAAGTTTTTGACTCCGACGAGATGAGTGGCTGGGGTTCGGTTCTGCGTCCATGTCTGGGTCGTGAGGTAGGAGAGAGGAGAGGAAGAAGAGATAAGGTAGGTGGGACCAATTGCACAAATCTTGGAACAACAATCCGATGGTGATAGAGTTGACTGAGACCTAAACTAAATCTCAGCTAGCTGAGAATTAGCAAAACCGCTATTTAATTCCTCCTCAAATGTGACAAGTGCTGTGACTAATTTGAGCCTTTATTAAGTATTGTCTCCATCCCAAAATATAAGGCGCCATTAAATTTTGGTAGTCAACGACATACAACTTTGACCACGATTTGTATGTATAATATATCCACAAAATTAGTATAATGATATATGAGATGTAAGAATTTTGAAAAACGAATGCAACAGTACCATTTATACATTCTAAATCCTTATAATTTAGTATATATATTAGTGATCAAAGTCGAGTATCAAAGACCAACATAAAACACACCTTATATTTTGAAATGGAGGGAGTAGTATATTTAAATCAAGGTCAACAAGAACTTTATTTGCTTGGGTTTTTAGAAATCAGACTATTTGTTTTCGAGAGTACGCCAATGGCATTTTTTTGCCAAATATGGCCCCAGGCGAAACTAATGCTACATATGGCCCCCTTCGCAAAAATATTTCCAAATCTGTCCCCGGTTAGGCTCCAATGAGGATGGAGCCGACGTTGTGTAGCTCGGCGCCAACGAAGTCCAACAGAAACTAAGGTTGGCGACATCCTCCTTGGAGCCGAACTAGGTCGGCGCCAAACCAGATGGCGCCGAACCCTCTAACTCGTCTAGATGCCAAAATATGTTGGCGTTGACCTACACCTTATTGACGCCGAACGGAGGGGTCAGATTTGGAAATAGTTTCGCCGACGTGCCAGATGTGGCATTAGTTTCGCCAAGGGCCATATTTGGCAAAAAAAATACGCCAATGACGGACCTATTTTGGCAAAAAAAAATACAACAATGGCAGATCGAAGCTTTATAGAAGACAGAAAGTGGAGGCGGCGTTTTGGGTAGTAGGTGCAGATGAACCTATTATGGGATACTTTTTTAATGTTTTTTTTAAATGTAAAAAAATTATAGAAAAAAATTCAGATATACATTAGAACATTTTGTGTTAGCACAAAAAATGTCATGGTGAAGAAACATTTTTTGTAACATGTGCAAAAAAGTGTCTCGTATAAAATCATTTTGGAACGTCCGGATTTGTCTTTTTTGCACAAGTCACAAGAAATGTTTTTTCTTCACGTAATTTTTTGTGCTAACACAAAATGTCTTGAAGTATATCTGAAATTTTTATTTTAAATTTTTTAACATTTTAAAATTTGTTTTTCGGGCAGTGGGTGCATCTGCACCTGCTACCCGTTATGCTACCCGTTATGGATTTCGGATTTCCGGCAGAAAGTTAGCATGTTACACAACCAACAGCCCTCCAAAACATCAAAAGGCTACTCTCTCGCTTGTCGCTACCCTCTAAAAGAAACTGAACTCATTTGAAGAAGAAAGGTGATTCAGTAAGTTATGACACCCTTGTAGTGTATATCTGGTGGCCAACAAGCACAGAACAATGAGCATCCGCAAATGTGTGCAAATCACACCATTAGCCGTAAATTTCAGAGAATAAGTAAATGCTGACTCAACTGGATAAAGTAGGTGAAGACTATCTTGTCTAATATACATCTGTTTAAGCATTACGCGTAGGCGCAGCTACTGAGTAAAACAGCGTCAAACGTCAAATGCAGAATTTACAGGTTTTTCTGAAAACCAAACATACTGCAGGTCTTCTACAATAACCTGGTATAGCTACAGCACAAAAGCTTTGTTGGGTTACAACTAGGTGATGTCTCCCATAACTATCAGCACCAGGATGAATCAGCATCTTCCATCAACAAAATGCATCCTGTTTGTCTGGCTCACGGAGAAGCCTTCTTTCGGAGGCGAGTTGAACGTCTCAGTGGAGTCGGTGTAGCATCAATCCTCTCTTCTTCTGCACTCTCCTGTTAACAAAACACCAACACATCAAGTCAATAACAAGCTTGAATACACACTCTGTATGGAAAAAATGTATGCTTGAAAACAATCTGATTTCTGCAGCGTAATTATAAGGTAAATCTGAAGCAAACTGAAGCAGTATCTGGACTGCAGTCTCGATCGAAATATTAAGAACATGTAACCATCGATCACACCTCATTATGTGCTAAATTGACATTTTACCATGCAAACTAAAAGGCCAGTACGAATGGAAAATTTTCTTCTCCCAACATTGGCAACCAGACACTACTTCTTCTATGGTAATGTATCAACCTGGAGGCTATATGTCTACTTTGCAGAAAATAACTAAACCACGGAGTAACATGGGGACAAAACAACCTGTTTGGTGTGGGTTACAGTTAACTCGCTTGCTCGTTTTCTAAGGATTTTAGATAAGAACTAAGCGTCTGAATACTTTAAGAATGTACAAACCAATTAAATCTGTGTATTTCTTGTGGACAGGATATCCCATATGATGCAAGCACACTTGCCACACAATGATGTGATGTAATGCTACAAAATCTGCACAAAAGGAACTAGAATTTACCTTCTTTATTGCTGCAGGAGTACCAGGGCTTTGAATTTTGTCAGATTCCTTTTGCATCTTCATCACATCCTTTTTCAAAGACACCGATTCCTGAACCATGGTATCTCCACCATGACGATTTGAATCTTTCACAGACCTCCCTCTTGAGCTGCCTTCATCCACAAATGAGAACTCTCCAAGCAACTGGACCACTGGTGGCTTTGATTTGTCAACATCTTTACTAGCAATAACATCTGAACCCCTTACAATGCCAGCATCCCCTTGCTGAATTTTCTGATGATGATTCCTATGACCAACTGAAGGAACATTAAGGCTGAAAGATGGATCTGGCTTGGTTAACAATGATTGCACAGGAAGCTCTAAGCAGGAAGATAACTTTTGTTTGGGCATTGCCTGTTGCACAGGTTGCTCTGAATGAAACACCGGCAGTGGTGCAACATTATGAGGAGCCAAGATTGGTACTCGCGCTGGTGGAGCTGAGGATATACGTCGTGACACGGGCACATTGACCTTACGAGATCTTTGGGAATACTTGAGCATAGCAGTCACAAAGCCTGCAACAGACAAGCATGCCAACATCTTCAGCAAATGAGGTTGCACTGCAGACCAGAAAATTTTCACCATATGAGCGAGGTCCTTGGCAGCTCCTGCTGTGTTCTCATACTCCCATGAGTCGAATTCCTTATCCAATTTCTCACTTTCCAAACCCTTAGCTTCATTCTCCACCATCACGCTTTCTGATTCCATAATTTTCTCCATGGAGTGCTCTGAATCATCTTCCTCAATGACATCTCCACCCGAGCATACAACATCACTGCTTTCCTCAGCCTTCTCGAATGACCCCATCATCGCTTCTGATTCCAGCTTGCCTATTTCAGAATCTTCCTTCAGAACATCCACAATCTCACTGCTCTCATCACCAATTTGGCACGAAAATTCCCCAAAAGGAACATTAGGGCAAGCATCTGCCATTCCCATCATTGCAACTGCCATGAAATTGCTAGCAGAACCCCCTGGGCCGTGCAAAAGGATACCATCTTCGCTGCCCCGGTACACAATTTGACCCATGTCTGCTTCAGGTTCATCCTCTAAACCCATCATGTCAATTGGCCCCAGCAGAGAAAACACTTCGTGAGCACCGACATCGTACGTGCTCCCATTCAATCCACCGAAACTGAGACGCTCTTCTGAGGTAGCAGGGAAGGGAGCAGAAGTCAGACAGTAGATGTAGCAGAACAGCAGGCCGCGGATACGAGAAGCAGAAACAGCCGCCGCGCCCAGCGGCCTCCCCGCGCCGGCAACACCTCCTCCTCCTCGTCAGCATCATCGCACTCGGAGTCGCTCTCCCTGGCCGAGGAGGAGCCGGAGTAGACCGCCTCCGAGATCTCGGTGCCCGAGGTGAGGCCGGAGCACTCCTCCTCCGCCGCCGCCTCGCGCTCGAGCCGGAGCAGGATCTCGGCGCTCCGCTTGGGGTCGTAGCGCAGGAACTCCGGCCGCGGCGTGGTGCAGTTCGTCTTGGGGTCGTACGCCCCCGCGCGGGCTTCGGCGGGAGACGACGGCGCGACCTTAGGCTGCGCCGACGCGCCGTGCCCGAGGCTGCCGCCGCCGCCGTTCCTCTCCCCCAGAACCCTCTTCCGCTGTGGCGAGGCGGACCTCGCCTGCACGGGGCGCCTCGGGGTCGCGTTCTCGTCGGCCTCCGTGGGTATGGGTGCCGCCATCTCCCTGGGATACCTTCCGGGGGAACCTGCGCGTGTAAACCAGGGTTGGATCGATTAAGGAGGCGAATTGAAGGAAGGCTGGAGGAAATTAAGGACAATCAGATCCCTAGTTACCTTGGGGAGCAACTCGCTTGGGCAAATCCATGGTGGGCGCTTGGAATCGGCGGCGGCGGCGCTGGTGGCGTGAACTGATCGGGAAAGGAAGGGGAATTGGGGATGGGGGAGGTGGGGCAGGGGATATTTATTTCGAAATTCGAACCGACTGCATCGGCCGAACCGACCGTTGGGTCGATCGGGAAGGCTACGCTACGCGGAAGGATACGCGCTCTTGTACACGTAGGACACGGCGTGTCCGGACAGCTGGGCGGCACGTGTTTTGGCTTGATCTTGCCATAGGTCGACTGTCGACACCAGCTTAGAAAACGCTTTGATTAACGGCTTGATTGTATGCTTCGTGGCCAAGCGTGATTGTAATTTTTGCTTTCGTGTGCGGTTTGAATGACGGTGAGATCTTTGTTTTCATAAATTACTGAGCTAAGCCAATATGCAATGGACAAAACGTACTACCGTGGACCGTGAGAACATTTAAATATGACAAAGAGCTACTAAGAAGTAAGAACATCGAAGTTTACCATCCAACATACACATCCTCATCTTTTCTGTTACCGATTTTGCAAAACTAAATAGCTCATGAATCTCATGGCATGATTAGTCCTATGGAACTGGAAAAAAAATTATGTTGTTTGATTGCACAGAAAGATTTACACATGATTTTCTATAAATATTTGTTTGTGGCGTAGAATTCCGAGAGATTATATATTATATAATTATTGTTAGAATTACATATAAATTAAAACATATGAAAGAAATCTTGTTTCTAATCATATAAACCAAACCAATTTTATGTAAACAATTGTAGGCATACATGGTTATATAGTGGCAAACAAATGAAAACTATACATCATGATCCGCAAAAAAAAAACACAATACATAATGGATCACAGAGTGCCGAGCTGGGCCAAATTCTCAATCACTGTTCTTTAGAAAGACTGGGAAAATGCCCATGATACTTACAACGATGCTCCGCCCATGGTCATAGAATTCTCCTAAGTTTCTATGAACAAAAATATTCGTTAAGCGTGATTTTATTTTTGATTTGTGTGCATTTTTTATAGACAGTTTATTTTTGTATAGACCCTTTCTAACAAATAAATCGACAACTGTGAACACTACAATTCTAAAAAAAACATTGATTATTGTGAGGGAATAACACCAAAAGCCATATGCGTAGAACCAAATAGACTTCGGCGGATTATCAACAACCACTACATAAATAGTCTCTAAAAAACCACCAACTCGCCAGCGTAGCCACCACTCACCACATATGAGCACCCTGAAAGTGCAACCAAATCATGATTATTTAAGCGCTAATTTGTGTCCAGAAGGCACAAAAAATAAAAGGCTCAAACATTACATGTGTATAATTTTTTGTACAACTGTTTTGAAATATGGAACTTTGTATTTTTGCACGACATCCCAAAAATGGACATATATACACATTAAATATAAGTTAATTAATCCATAAGAAATTCTAACTCATTTAATAATGACTAATAAGAGATGTTGAGGGTTTGTCCATCCATTTAATTTTGATGTGTAGGAATAGACCAACTTATCATTTGCATTTTTGGAAACTTTTTAACCGATTTTCTAATTATTTGGATTCATTGTATTTGTATTTTATTGAAAAATATATTTTATGTAAAAAAGGGACACACTCGATCATGGATGGATCCGTCCTAGTCCGACCAGCGAGCTCGGTCTGATTTGCCCCGTCTCGGTCAAACTTATTTACAAAAATCAAAACCAACATATTAAATTTTGTTTATACCAAATTAAAGAAGCTTGTATTTGTATTTGCAAGGATTATTCTTATTACTTTTTTGTTACATGTATAATTTTTTGAGTTTTGTATTTATTTTTATCTACTAGTTGGTTTCTCATTTTCCAAGTGCAACTTTATATTAAAAGTGCTTAGGTTTATTTTATGAATAGTACATAATTTATTTGTGTAGTTTTATGATTTAAAAAGGTACAATTGGATTTTCAAAGTTGATGCCAATGGTTAGAGATGATTCAAAATTGATCCTTCACACAAACTTTCACCTAAACGTAACTAAGCCTCAAAGGAACGACAAAGGTATGATCTACCCGGATGGGAAGGTACCACCGAAAAGAACCTAGCAAACTAAGCTGCGCTTAGTTCACAATTTATAGTTTAAAAGCATGCACCATGTAGTTGTATATTACATGTTCTAGTTAATTCTTCGAGTATCTATGGATATCAATGAATAGATATTATGTAAATATTTTTTGTGGTACGATAAAACAACATTCGGTTCCGTCAAAACATAGAACTTACTCATGTTGAGAAGATCGAGGTAAATCATCAAGAAGGGTGAATCAAAATTCATTGAGGGGAACAACTCTAGACAGGACATCCGATTGAGAATCTCCCACTTGCCTCAACAAGGGACGCGAGGATTACAAGTGACCCATGAGATGTGTTTTATAGTTTTTTGGGAGCTAGAATTAACGCCTCAACACGGACATAAAACTCCTTAGTTTATAAACGTTTGAGCCCCGTGAAATTGCAACCAAAATAGAAATATTCGACGAGTTATCAACAACAACTACAGAAATAGGCTCCACCAAACAACCAACTCACCATCGTACTCACCACTCACAACGTTTGAGCCCCGTGAAATTGCAACCAAAATAGAAATATTTAAGCGCTAATTTGTGTTCACGAGGCAGAAAAATGAAAAAGCTCAATATATAATAATCTGTACCGATGTTTTGAATGATAGAACTTTGTATGTTTTCGTAACATCCCAAAATTTGGACATATGTTGTACATTAAATATATATTAATTAAATCATAAGGACGCCTAACTATGACTGGTCTCTTTCCGTCCATTTATTTTAATGGGTACGAATAGATCACTTTATCTCTTACATTTTATGAAACTATTTTACCTATTCTCTAATTGTTTGGATTCATTATGTTTGCTTTTGTATTGATCCGGCCTAGTCTGACCAGCATGCTCGGCCTCATTTGCCCGTCTCACTCAAACCTATTTATAAAAAATTGAAACCAACATACTAAATTGTGTCTTTTTACCAAATTAAAAAATGTATTTGTGTTCTCAAGGATTATTATTGTTACTTTTTGCTACATGTAGAATTTGTTCGAGTCTTATATTTGTGTTTATCTATTACTTAGTAGCTCATTTCCAAATGTGCAACTTTATAATAAAAGTGCTTGAGTTTATTTTTACAAAAAAACTACATAATTTATCTATGATTTAAAATGTACAATAGGATAGATTCAGAATTGGCTCCAACTATTAGCCATGATTCTAGACTGACCCTTCACACAAACTTCCCTAACCTTAAGTAAGCCTCAAAGGAATGATGGAGGTATGATTTACCCGGATGGGCACGTAACCAAAACAAACATAGCCAACTAAGCTACACTTAGTTCACAATTTATAATCTAACGACATGCACCATGTAGTTGTATATTTCATGTTCTAGGTAATTCTTCGAGTATCTATGGATATCCATGAATAGATATTTATTTAAATATTTGTTTTGGTAAGACAAAACAACATTTAGTTTCGTTAAAACACATAATTTACTCATGTTGTTGAGACGATGGAGGTAGATCATCAAGAAGGGTCACCATAATTCATTGAAGGGAACTACTCTGAATATGACATCCGATTGAGAATCTCCCACTCGCCACAACAAAGCAGGCTTATAAGTAACCCATGAGATGTATTTATAGTTTTTTGGCAGTTAGGAATTAACGCCATTGTCACGGACAAAAAACTCCTTAGGTACATAAACCTCTCGAAAGGTGGGATGTAGAGTTTTCCAATGGTTGACCATAAGTTGTGGTTCTTATCCTTCACTAATGGACCTATACGCCGATTAATTTGACTCTTATTTCGAACGAGAGACCCCCCCCCCCCCCCCCCCACCCCGAGGAGGAGGAGGGCTCTGAATCAACTGGTGCACACACCTATTCAATACTACCAAGTATTATTTGAGTAAAACTCTAATTCGCTAAAAGGGCATAAAGAAAGCCATACAGCTTCCACTTTTCGGTAATAAGATAAGGATACCTAACTCATGTGAATTCACAAAAGATATCCTATCGTTGGCCTGGACAAGTAGCGATAGTCATCTCATCATGGGGATCCAATCCCCACTATAAACTAAATAAATCCTGCAAGTGTTTACAGTCTTAGCATCTCCAGTAAGAAAGAGTATAAGATTACATCAAGCACTTATGTTTTGCTAATAGTATTATTAGCCTACCAATTATATCAGTTATATACAGTGGCGGTGCCAGGATTTGAGCAAGGCTGTAAGAACCTGCGGTTTTAGAAGTCACGGGGGTATAAATTAGATATGTTCATTTGCCATGCATGCATATGAAACTGTGGGAAATTTTGAGAGATAAGAGAGACAAAGGGATCAAAACTTCTCTTACATTGATAATTTGGAAATTGATCGTGGATATAAGTGCTAAAAGTTTTGAGATGAACTTGTCGAAGATTAGAGAAGGGGATATTTCACAAACTCAAAATATCTTTTGGGAGACATCTATATAGTGTGTACAATCAAATTGATTTCAAATATTGAATTAATAATGGATAAGTGTCATAGTAGATATATCTTTATTTTCAAAAGACAATTCTGAGTAATTGACACAAGTGAAATGATTCATTTAATACAAGAAAGTGAGAACATAAATAACATGAAATATATTTCGGATTTCAAATGGATATTGCAAAGATCTTTACATTGGATTTTTGCAAAAAGAGAATACAAGAATAAAATCACAAAATCCTAAGTCTAAGCTAGACTATTGTTGATATTTTATCTTCTCTATCTTCTGATGATCTTCGAAGTATGTGAAAGGGCATCTATATTTAACATGGCTTTGGCACTCGTCTCACGGTGTCGCACAACAGTATAAATGCAAATTCGTACTTCGCATCGATATTTGGCACACACACTATGGTTGCCCTTATTTCGATTATCGAACTTCTATTCATAATTTTTTTTCTTGGCGCCAAGCCAAAGAGACAATTCTGAGCGAGTACAAATCTCAAGCGCGCAAACATTGGACTCGAAACACAAACACAAATGGCATAATAGCTAAACCTGGAACTGGACTCGAGTCCAAGTCCAAAAGCTACGAGACCAACTAATGTCCACTCAAATCTGATGCGGTCCATGTCCAATCCATAATTAATTCCATAATATCCAAGTCCATCCAATCCAAGTAGCTAAAACAAATGGATACCCAGAATCCAATTGGACCTGAGTCACGCACGCTAGTTTTTTTTTTTTGGCATGGTACGTTCGCTAGTTGATCGATCCGATGGATTCTCTAGTACTCAAAAACATCAAAAAACGTCAAGAACGTCAAAAAAAACTATCTCTGCACGCAAAAAATACAAGGCACAGGCACGTACCGTACATGTCCCTTCCTTTTAAAAAATATCGTACATGTTTCGTATATGATGTCCAAGGCCGGTACGTACGTACAGTAAAAAACGTGCATACAGCGAGATCAGTAGCACATGTCCAATGGACGTCGGACTATCCAACTACAAGGTCCATGTCCACGCTATGCTATTGGACACAGTATCCAGTTGAGGTCCACGTCCAGTCAAATCCAGACCAGGTAGATCCAACTTATTTCAGGTCCAAAGCCCATGGATATTAGAGATCCAATTCCAGATATAATAATAGCTGGTAAAAAATGGCATAATAGCATATCACGTTCAAACCCACTCCACATATGCGCGGGTCACACGTACACTGATGATGACTGAACCACACCATCTCCTAAAAAAGCTGAACCCCACACACAAACAACGGACAACAGTGAAATCATCCGGAAACAACGAGCTGCGCCATGGCATAGGTCGCTAGTCATGGCTCATCATACGGTGGAAATCGTGGAAGTCGAGCTCGCCGTCGCCGTCATCATCATACGCGAGTATCATGGCCTCGCACTCTGCGACCGACGGGTCGTCGCCGAGCTGGCTGAGCACGCGCTGCAAGCCGCGCGGCGTGATCCGGCCGGAGCCCTTCACCGCCTCGAATGCCTCGAACGCGCGGCGCAGGTCCTCGCGCTCCTCCTCCTCCCCTCCCTTCTGCTCCACGATCCTCACGAACTCCTCGAACCCCAGCATCAGGTCGCCGCCGCCGCCGCCGCCGCTGGCCGCGTCCAGCTCCAGCGCGGCCGCGGCGCCGCCGTCGCCCATTGACGCAAAGAACTCGCGGAGCTCCAGGCCGGAGATCCAGCCGTCCATGTCGCGGTCGGAGTGGCGGAAGATCTCCCGGAGCTCCGCCTGGCGGTCGTGCTCCCGCCCGCGTGATGTCCCCGTGGACGACGACGCGGACGACGACAGGGACCTCGCGCCGGCGCCGGTGGGGGAGTCCGGGGGCGACACGGTGGTGGCCTTGCACTGGCCGCATGCAAGCAGGCCTGGTAGGCTCAGCTTGAAGCTCCCCTTCGGGGACAGGCGCTTCGACGTCGGGTTGGAGACCTCGGTGCTCGCCATTGGCCTTGATTTTCAGCGAGGCTACCTAGCTAAACAGCAGCTTCGGAATCCTCTATGTGAAAGCTAAGTTAGTGAAGTGTGCGTCTGCGCGTGCGCTCCTGGCGTATATATAGGGGAGCAATCCAATGCGGCGCCGGCCGGGCAGTATTTTACGGCGGGAGCGAGGGAAATTTCACGGGACTTTTTCTCATGCTTCTTGCTTTCTGTCGAGCCAATGGTCCATGCCGAATTACATTGCATGAAACTTGGGCGAAATTACACGCTTATTACTGTAGTTACTAAGATCCAATGGAGTACAGAGTAACAGCAGCTTTGCGTCCTATGCTGGAAACCTACGGATAATATAAATGGATACCGTATTCGATTTCGAAACCGTTTAAAAAAATTCATATCTGGTTTAAACGAATTTGACGGATAAGGATATCCGATTCCGAATTTAACACCCGGATATGGTATAGCATATAGTATGTCAAATAGCTCTGAATATGGGTTATCCGGAAATTAAATAAGATTATCTGACAGATTTAATTCGAAACATATGATTTTCTACCGAAATGTCTAACCTAACTGAGCATAATTTGTAGTTAGTGGGTTGTTGAGTTCGTCCGTTGAATATTAACACACTTACATATTCATTATAGAGACTATGGAGTACACCTTTGTTAGTGATTAGGTTATTGAACAATTTTTTTTTGTTGTGTGGTTTAGCTTACATATGTGCGTACCTATCTGCTTAATATTGTTTCAGCCCCGCTCTAATCCGTTTCCGTTCCGAATCCGTGACCACATATATCCGTCTCCAAATCCGCTACTGGTCATTATCTGCTTCGCTCCGAATCTGATGAAAAAATCTGGTAAAAAATATGATAGAGGTAAAATCCGATCCGATTCGTTTACATCCTACAGATAATACATGGTGAGCTTGTACGGTCGAGCTACCTTGATTACCATCACCGACCAATTTGAAACGATAACCGTACAATTGGCACATGTATTGGCTATTTGGAGAACATGAAACATAGATATTCACATGACGTAAAGTAGAGAAAGACTTGGTTCATTCGGATATCTGATGAAAAACATGGAGAACATCACCGTAAGAAAGCTATAGGCCGGTGTCGCCGGATGCAAGATAGTACATAAAACTTGCCTGTATGACCATGCATGAGTTGTCTTAAAACTAGGTATCCATTATCCATTTGGAAGTCTCCTAAGGAGAACACCTGCAATCTGATCTAGGTAACTAGGTCTGTTTAGGTCTCAGGTATCATCCAACGCAATTGGCTTTTGGGGAAGCTTCGAAACGCCAATTGCAACCCTTTTCTTGACTGAACATTTGGCGCTTCTTATCCGCGTGCTTTCACACCATCTCATTCAGAAGCCAGGTCCAAGACAAGACGCCGCCCACGCAATTTATTCGCACACATATACCACATTTCTTACTGTATATATATATACCACATGTTTATGGCATTGCCGATGCATTATGCATACATTATTATTCAGCTCAACCACAAACAGAAACCTCGCAATGAAATGGACAAATTTCTTGTTCAAAAAAGAAATGGTCAAATCAAGTCCGTGTGCGTTATGGCAGCCTGAACCACTCCACGCCGGAAGAGGTTAAGAAAGGTGGCGCAAGAGCCGGCGAGCGGAGGAGGGATCACGTCAGCGGTTCGGTGCTGGCCGGCGCCGGTCTGCCGGAGGAAGCTTCGTGCCTGCTTTCCTCTCCCCTGGAAAATAAAAGACTGAACCCGCAGGCTTAATTTACAGGTCCCTCTCCTTTCTGTTGCGCGGGATGATAATGTTGTAAATTTTGCCACTGGATGTGGTGCTCCTGTATGAACTATGATGATTGGGAAATGGTTGTCAGTTGGTTAAGTCAGATTCCATTACCCGGGAACAGAACACGCGCAAAATAGTATCCAGGGAGTGACATTGCTGATGTACGTCCGTCCGTCTCGGATGCCAAAGTTTTGCGATCGATGTTGACTCGTTTAGGCCGGCGAGAGTCTGGAAACTCTAATTTGCAACTAGTTGCACCCGCAATTTATTCTCGGATACCTCACTTCGAAGTTTTCAAAAATTGCGAAATAAATCATGCACATAGATTATGTTGAATCTTGTGCACCCCAAAAATTTCATCTAAAAATATGATCACCTGCGACCTGTGCAAAAATGACAAATGAAAGTTTGAATAGTAGTGACACTATTCAAAATTTCATTTGTCTTTTTTGCACAGGCCACGTATGATCATATTTTTGGATAAAGTTTTCTGGATATAGAAGATTCAACATAATCTATGTGCATGATTTATTTCGCAATTTTTTAAAACTTCGAAATGGGGTATCCGGAAATGGGTTGCATCCGCTTTGGTTCTCTCTGGTCCAGAAAGCAAACCTGCTTTGGATTCCAAGGAATTTGCAGGCTGTTGGCTCCACAGCGAAGACGACGAAGACCCGGCAAATCACGTTCAGCTTCCTTTTTAGAGAATTTTTTTTGTTCGTACTCACTGAAGGTGCACTTTAGAAGAGATAATTTGATGGCAGAGCGAGTGCCCTAAGAATTTAGGATGCTTAAAAATCTCATTTCACATAAAGATTGTTTTATGGTTTTTATTAATGTAAATAACCCTACCAATAACAGAATACCCCTACTCACCGGTCACCGCTAATGATTGACAAGTTGCTGAAGTATTGCTGGTTCTTTTGGAGCTTCTTTGCTAGTATTCAACTGTTGATTTGTCTATCTGCATCATATTTTAGAAATTGTTACTGACATGAAAGCATACGAAAGTGACTTGATTTACATGATGTTATTGTTCCCGTGAAAAGTAAATATTTGAAATATCTGAAAGAAGTTTCTATTGTATGCATTTGCATTTATTTGGATCCTAGGGCTTAACTTGCAGGTTTGGCAATGTTCTCTCACACTTGAGTGATGTAGTAAATGTAGGTTATTCTGCTTACTTCACTAATGTTCGTGATAAGCTTTCTAAAATTAATGGCGGAGTTCGACTGCAACGGTCGCCACTACCACCAACGCCGAGAAAGAAGAAAGGAGTGTGGATAAAGATATTCGGTCCCTCCTCTTCCTCGAGCTCTTCGACACCAATAACAACATCCAGGGGCGTAGCTAGACCCATAGTACATGGGTTGTGTCATGGGACGTGGCAACATGATCCTTCAGTGATTTTTCACAGTAGTTCTCAGGTTGGCACATGACGTGGCTCAGACCTACCTTCGCTACTAACATCAACACCCATATTTCGCCACGTCATATTTGGTGCTTTCCATATTACAGAAAACTTACATATTTGGTGCTTTCCATATTATCACGGGATGTTTTATCAGTACCCCTCTCAACAATATCATTGAAATCTGCTTTCAGTTTAGCCAGAAGAATACCTGAGGAGATAAGAACCAGTATCACAAGTGGCAGTTAAATATGGGGAACTAAATAGACGGAGAGCCCAATACACTACAATAACATACATTTGTCATCCAGGCTGAAAAATCATTATCTACTCATTGGGAGAATAGTTGTAAGTAGAAGATAAACAAACGGGAGAATAGTTGTAAGTTTTTTTTTAAATATAATTTTCTTTATGTTTTTCTTCATTTTTAGACTATTCTCTGTTTTTCTTTATATTATATTTGTCCGTATTTTCAAAAAAATAAATCCATAGGCCGGCCCGCAACCGAGTCCACTTGAAAGCCTTCAGGTTGGCACTGGACAGCCAGTTTTTAAAAGGGCCTCCACGGCTGGGCCGTGCCTTTTTACTGACGTGCCGGGCCAGCCCGATGCCATAGTCCAAATATTCGCGTCACCGAGGCATTTTCGATCATACCCGTCCTCCAGAGTCCAGACCGTGGCTTTCACCTCATGGCCAGGGCCAGATCCGGAGCGCTGCCGGTGTTCGCGCTGCTCCTGGTCCTCGCCGCGGCCGCGTCGGTTGGAGTTGCTGCGGCGGGCAAGAGCAAGGGCAAAGTTGCTTCCGGGTCAGGGCCGGCCGAGGCGGAGTGCCGGGATCTGGCGACGCGGGGCGAGTGCGTGGCGAGCGGCCGAGGGAGAAGGTGCCGGTGGTGCCGCAGCGAGGCGCTCGATGACATGTGCTTCGGCGCAGCGGAGGCGTGGCGGCTCCCCAACCAGGTCTTCTCCTGCGACCTGCCCACCGCAGGCACGCACGCCGGGAGATAGCGCCGCCGCTGCCCTCGACGCCTTGGCGGGATCCGGAGGGACTGGATCTGAGATTTACGTGTAGTTTGTTGTGTCGCTACGTGATTGGTGGGCTGGTGTTGTGCGTTGTTTGTCATGTAAAAGATGATTTGATCGGAAAATGTGGCAAATTCGGGCTCATTTTACCCGCTTCTATCGTTCTCGGGATCACTTGCTTGCTGCCATCCTACTGATTTTTACCCGCTTCTATCGTTCTCGGTGTACTGTCATGTAAAGGAAGAGCACTGCACGAACAATTCATCAGCCGCTCGCTCGAGTTTTGCCGCCTACTGGTACAACAGAGTTTCACCTTGTGCGGTTTCTTCTCAATCCAAATAACTCAAGCTACCTGAATTGTACTGGCTACAAATACTGCCGTCAGAGCATCTCCTGTCATACCCGCCAAATTTGTGTCAACACCCCAATTGTGCCCTCTTAAGGGACATGTGTCCGTTACAATAGGGTGTTGCCCAGCGGCGACTCAAACCAAATTTGTAAATATACTACACACGATTTTGATTGAAATTTAAACGAACACAAGACAAACATTTACAAACTTGATATGAATATCACGAAATTAAACTTAAACTTAATCTAAACGGCGGGAGTCTAGAACTTAACCTAAACTAACTAGACGTCTCTATGGCTAGTCTCGTCAACGTTCCCCTTCGCTAGGCACGAGCGCACGCGCCTCTCTTGGCGGCACGCGCTCACCGATCTGCGAAGTGCATCCCGCTGTGCCGCTAGGCTCGCCGTCCTCGCCACGTTCAGATCCTTGTAGGCCTCACGCTCGGCGGCCAACTGGGAGGCCACATGCTCCTCTACCTAGGCAATAAGTTGATGCTGCTCGGCCAACGCCGCCTGGGCGTTAAGATGCCCGTAAACAGACCGCTCGACGGCCATGAGGGAGCGGGCGCACGCCTCCGCTACCACGCTCTGGACCAATGCCTCGATGGCGGCTGCCTCCGTGGCGGCGTTCGCCTCCTCAAAGCTCACTCTGGCCTGACGGTATGTATCCTCATTGTGCCAGCTGGCGAACGAGTTGTACGTCACGACCTGGTAAGGCCACAGTGGTGGCAGCTTCGGCTACTTGTGCTGCGGCTCCTTCTCACCCACCTCCCGCCCAATCAAAGGGTCATCGCCACTACCCTCGTTGTCAGACGACGGAGGGGTTGGGTCCTGCGCCAGGGGGTGAGCACGGCGCGTGGCCTGGGTGAGGGTGGCCCATGTGGTGGTAAGGTGGCGTGGCATAGCGACGGCGTGGGTGGAGTGGGCTACGGCGAGCACGGGTTGTGACCTAGAGGGGGGGGGGGGGTGAATAGATGCTACTCAATTTTTAGCTCTTTTTCGAGTTTTAGCCTTGACACAAAGGTAAATTCTCTAGATATGCAACTACGGTGAATTTACCTATATGACAAGTTAACACAAGACTAAGCAAGATACACGTAAGAGCTAACGAGTAAGGAGTAACCAAACGGGAAGTAGTCGGAGACAAGGATGTATTCCCGAGTTCCTCCTTTTAGAGGAGTACGTCTGATGAGGGGTTAACTCATCAATACCCATGGTTCGATACCTAGGGTTAAGATTAGACGGGAGAGACGTGTGGTGTTGGTAGTATCGTCGGCTGACAAGCGAGGTTTACCCAGGTTCAGGCCCCGAGGGTAACACCCTACTTCATGCTTGTCTGGTTATTGATGTATGAGGTGTACAATTGTCGGGGGGCTGCCCCCGGGTAGGGCAAAGAGGTGGTGTTGGGAGCTATAAAGTGGAAAGGAAAGTCAATCCGGGTTACTCAAGCCGGATCACTTAGGTCGGATCGGTTGAGAAAGTCGGTTAGTACTCAATCTTGTTTAAGTACAGGGAGACGCCAAAGGGGAACAGGCAAAGTCTAGCCGGATCAGAAGAAGAGATCCGGCTCAACTAGCCGGGTTGCCTGGAAGAGATCCGGCTCAACTAGCCGGGTTGCCTGGAAGAATCCGGCTTACCAGCAATGTCGGATAATGCACAAGGGCCGAGTAATGTCAGTAAGTTCACGGGTCCTGCAGGCCTCCTGCCCGAGGCTCAGAAGACAGCCAGGTCGAGACACGGGATTCCTGGGAGCGCAGCAACCTAGGAGCTGACTCGGCCAATTCGGGAAAGGGGCTATGACCTAGACCCGGTGGGCTACACCTGCCATTGCCCGAAGTGGCAAGATAGGCCTGCTAGGGCCTGACAGTCCGGCCGTTGGATTGACAGGGGGCAGAGGCTTGTCCTCTTCCTCTTGGCAGTGCCATTATCTCATGGAGCCAGGGGCAAAGAAGTAACTCGGCAAGCCTTTATATACAGCACCACCACCTCCTGTGTGGGGAGACGAACCCTAGAGCTCATTTTCCCCCCTTGGTAGCTTCTTCTTCATCGTGAGCTCTCACCATTGTTGCTTCATACAGCTCGAGGAGCGCTTTGTACTTGTCACCATTGAGATATAAAGAGTAGGCTAGTGCTGCAGTAGGGGTGTTACCTCCACAAGAGGGCCCCGAAGCAGGGTACATCGTGGTGTGCTTTGTGTTTTGGTTTCTTGGTTTCTTGTTCATGTTCTTGCGGTTTCTTGTGTTCTTGCTTGTGCACTTCTTGAGTGCATAAACCCTCCCCGGTTCCCCCAACGCACTTTCGGCCCCATCTTAGCCATACCTATGGCATCTGCCGTGATCCCACCACGACAGTTGGCGCCCACCGTGGGGCAGATTGAGGCGTTGGAGGGAGTTTACATCCGGACGGGCTCAGGCGAGCGTGTTCTTTCTGGGCTTATCGCCAAGATCGGCGAGTTCACCTTCGTCAGCGACAATGCAGGGTGTTTCGCCGGCAAGCCCTTCCCCGAGCATGGCTTCCTGATGATGCTTGGTAGCTTCGTCACCTATGTTGCTGTCGAGGCTGTTCGCGAGTACCCGGCGCAGGTGCTCGTGGCCGAGGACCCTCCTTCTTTCCGCGCAGCTCTCGGACGGCGTAGCGCTCGCCCCGGGAGTAGCGTGGAAGTGATGATGACCGGACAAGTGCTGGAGCTGGCAAAGGAGATGCCGGCAATAGCATACCCGAGGAGCTGATCACGCCAACCGATCCGGTTGACAAGCCGACTCGGACGGCAAAGTTCCCAAAGGAGAAACCAGATCCGGTTGGTCCACTTGGCATGTCAAGTAGGGAGGCTCCCTTAGAGGATGTCCTGGAAAAGTTAGCTCGGCCAGTGGCACCTGGGGCAAATGTAGAGCTTACTATAGCTCAGTTAGAGGCAGAGCGCCTGAGGTTGCAAAGAGAAGCCCGGTTGGTGGTAGAGTCTAGGCAAGCATTTGATAGAGACATGAGAGAATATAATGCTGCCAATGGTATCACCGATGGTTTCACTCCGGTAGCGCCTCACCCGCGCAAGAGAGCAGATTTGCGCAACAGGGGTAAGGACCTCAATGATGAGTTAGCTAGAGCCGCAAGGTCAAGCTCGAGTAAGGCTACTAGTCATAGATCGGGTACAGGCAAGCCGGTGTATAGCTCCCCGGCCAAAATCTTAGGGCTGCAGCGGCAGCGCGAGCCGAGTTGACCACTTAACCGGGGATGCTTGGCGCAAGCAGGCAGAAAGAGTCAATGAGCTGGTTGATGTGTGTAACCGGCAGAATGAGGCTTACCGGAAGCTAATCCGGACGCTGGTGGTTCTCGGTAGTAGTGTCGGCTAAGGCGGTTAGCCAGAGATCCAAGGGGCAAGCGTCATCCCCGCATGTCGGAGCTGACCGGGCCCAAGCGTGAATTCGGGCAAGAGCAAACAGCTGCAGGCCTATGATGCTGAGTATGCCGGCAAGCAGCTAGCTGCTCAAGGAAGAGGTGGCCAGAGCAGAAACAATGGCGGTCAAGGCAATCCGGGAGCCGGAAGGGGTAATTCGGCTGGCCGAGGTCAACCACCTCGTCCCCTGGGCAGAATCAACCCCGGCAGGAGCAGCAAGTAATGGTGCAAGCGCAGCAGCAAGGTGGTGGCCAGGCGGGCTACCGCTATGATGATGGTAATTCGGCTATGGCGCGAGCCGGATACCAAACGTATGATAATGCACTTGCGTCCAGGCTGGGACCTCGGACATTGGCTCCGGATGATCAGCGTCTCAGGTTGGATAGGATTTACCAGTCCGAGAGGCTGGAAGAGCAAGGCCCACCAGGTCCTCCATGCTTTGGGCCTAGGATCATGAACGAGCCGAATGTGCCGTTGTTTCAGCTTGGCCGAATCACAAAGCCGTATAACGGCAGCACTAAGCCGCAGGATTGGCTGATAGACTATGTATCCTCGGTGCACATTGCGGGGGGCAATCGCCGATGGGCGGTCCGGTATCTCCCGCATATGTTGGAAGGGCCAGCCCGGATTTGGCTGAATAACTTACCAGAGGGTAGTATCAACTCTTGGATGGATTTGGAACAGGCATTTTACAGCAACTTCTCCAGCACTACAAGAGGCCAAACCGACCTCAGCTCTTGTCTGCGTGCAGGCAGGAAGAGCGGGAGACAGACCGAGAATTTTTGACTCGGTGGAGCAACATTCGCAATTCTTGTGAAGGTGTCGTGGAGGAGCAGGCCATTTCTTGGTTTGCGCAGGGTTGCCGACATGGCACCCCGCTTTGGCAGAAGCTCCAGAGGGATATGCCAAAGACCCTGGCGGAAATGATCCGGATAGCAGATACATATGCTCTTGGCGATCCGACGCAGCCAGCGTTGGATGTGGTGGGAACAAGCAGGAGGCAACCGGTAATAACCGAACTGGACCATTGAGGCCCAGTGACCGACATGAGTTCGGTTATAAAAGGAGAGATCCGGATTACAGATACGGCTCAGACCAGGTTGCTGCAGTAAATATGGATCATCCTGATAGCCAGAGACCAAAAAATGAGGGTCCAGCTTGGAGGCCGAATCAAGGTGCCTGGGCAAAGAAAGTGTGGGATGGACCGAGTCCACCTCTAACTTTTGAGGCAATGATAGATGGGCCTTGCCGTTATCACACAACAGACCCACGCAAGCCGGCCAATCATTCAACTCGGAATTGTAGCTGGCATCATCGCATCCAGGCGGAAGGTCAGAGAGGGCCACCTCAGAGAGGTGCTCCTAGACCGAATTTCAGGCCAAATACGCCTTTATCCGGAGCCAATGCAACCCCGGTGAACGAAGGAGCTCCAAGGCCGGCAGCCACAAAGCCGGTTAACCTGGTAAATATGGGAGGCAACAACAACAATGCTGGTCCGAGTCGGCAAGGTGGATACCCCGGAAATGATTACAAGGAAGCTCATCAAAGTTATGTGGTTTTTGTGACCGAGCCAACTGACAAGAAAAGTCAGCTGCGAAGGGCGAAGGAGGTGAATGCAGTCACACCAGCAGTACCAAAATACCTGAACTGGTCCGAGCAGGAGATCACTTGGAGCAGGGCTGATAATCCCAGGGTTATGCCAAGCCCAGGAAACTACGCACTGGTGGTGGATCCGACTTTGGTTGGACCAAAGATTAATGTGAAATTCACTCGAGTCTTGGTTGACAATGGCAGTGCTATAAACATCATGTATCGGGACACAATGGTCAAGTTGGGTTATTCGCCGAATCAGCTGCAGCAGAGCAGTTGCACCTTCCATGGTATAGTACCCGGGGTGTCTTGTTCCCCAATGGGTAAGATCTGGGTAGATGTGCTGTTTGGTACCAAGGACAATCACAGACTTGAGAGTCTCGAATTCGAGGTGGTAGACTTGGAGAGCCCATACCATGCTCTGCTCGGCAGGCCGGCATTAGCCAAGTTCATGATATCCACTCATGTTGCCTACCTCAAGATGAAGATGCCTGGCCCGAATGGTATCATCACCGTTGCGGGAGATTACAAGAAGGCCATACAGTGTGCCACGGTTGGTTCCACCTTAGCCGAGTCGTTGGTGATCCAAGCTGAGAAGAGCAAGATGCATGAAGTAGTGGCGATGGCGAAGTCAGCTCAGCTCGGCGTGCTGGCCATGACCAATCCGGATGCAGGTGCAACATTTGAGGTGCCCAAGGAGACAAAGAAGATCCCCATTGACCCGGAGAATCCGGAGCGCATGGCCATCATTGGTGCCGGGTTGGGCGAGAAATAGGAAAGCGCGCTCTGTCACTTCCTCCGTGAGAATCGGGATATCTTTGCATGGTCGGCTAAGGACCTGCCTGGTGTTCCGAGGGAGTTGGCAGAGCACTCTTTATTTGTCAGGCCGGATGTGAAGCCGGTGAGGCAACCGACTCGGCGTCTTTCAGACGATCGAAGAAAAGTGGTGCTTGATGAGCTGGCTAAGCTACTTGCAGCCGGATTCATTATGGAGGTGTTGCATCCAGACTGGATATCCAATCCGGTTCTGGTAGAGAAGAAGAAGGACGAACCAGCGGTGGTCAAGGTGTGGCGTATGTGCATCGACTTCACCAACCTGAACAAGGCGTGCCCGAAGGATCCCTTTCCTTTACCTCGGATTGATCAAGTGATCGATTCTACTGCTGGGTGTGAGTTGTTGTCTTTTATTGATGCGTACTCTGGTTTTCACCAGATACCACTGAACCCCAAAGATCAAATAAAGACTGCTTTTATTACCCCGTATGGGGCGTATTGCTATCGTGTCATGTGTTTCGGTTTGAGAAATGCCGGTGCAACTTATCAGAGATGTATGCAGAAATGCTTACACTCTCAAATGGGCAAAAATGTGCAAGTGTATGTCGATGATATCGTCATCAAAACTAAAGAAAAACGCACTCTCCTCGAGGATCTCGAGGAAACATTTGTGAACTTGAGAAAGTATCGGTTAAAATTGAATCCGGATAAATGCACCTTTGGTGTCCCGGCTGGAAAGTTGCTCGGTTTCCTTGTATCGAGCCGAGGTATTGAAGTGAATCCGGCTAAGATCCGAGCCATAGAAAACATGAAATTGCCTAAATGTCTAAAAGATGTACAAAAGTTCACCGGGTGTCTAGCCTCGTTGAGTCGGTTTGTGAGTCGGCTAGGAGAAAAAGCCTTGCCCTTGTATCAATTGATGAAAAAGAGCACCGGGTTCACATGGACCCCGCAGGCAGATTCGGCTTTCAATGAATTAAAAAAGATGTTGTCCACTGCACCAATTTGGCATCACCTTTGCCGAATGAGCCAATGCTACTTTACATTGCGGCCACTAACCGGGTCGTAAGTGTGGTGATAGTGGTAGAGCGAGAAGAGGAGGGTAAATCCGTGCAGACCGGTGTACTATTTAAGCGAGGTGATCTCAACCTCAAAGCAAATTATCCTCACTACCAGAAGATGACATATGGTGTATACCTGGCGGCCAAGAAGTTGAAACATTACTTCCAGGAGCACCCGATCACCGTAGTATGCGAAGCTCCAATCTCGGAGATCATTGGGTGCAAAGATGCGACTGGCCGAGTTGCCAAATGGGCAATAGAAGTGTCTCCTTACACCCCGCATTATGAGAGAAGAGATGCTATCAAGTCTCAGGCTTTACCGGATTTCCTTTGTGACTGGGCCGAGATGCAGTATGAGCCACCAAGCCAGATTACAATTACTGGAAGTTGCACTTTGATGGCTCCAAAACCAAAATCGGACTGGGTGCTGGGATAGTACTCACATCACCGAAGCAAGATCAGTTGCGATATGTGTTGCAGATTCATTTCTCAGCATCAAACAATGTGGCCGAATATGAGGCACTGATCCATGGGCTTAATGTGGCTAAGGACATCGGCATCCGCCGGATAGAATGTTTTGGTGATTCAGATTTAGTGGTGCAGCAGTCTTCTGGAAATTGGGATGCCCTTGATGCCAATATGGCACTATATCGATTTCATGTCCAGAAAATTTCAGGATTTTTTGAAGGCTGCGAGTACAAGCACATACCTCGGCTGGAGAACGAAGCTGCTGATATCTTGTCAAAACTCGGGTCGTCTAGGGATGCAATCCCACCCGGGATATCCTTGAATCACCTAAGGATCCCTTCAATCAAACCTTCACCTGATTCCGAGTCAATTTTTATCCCAAAGCAAGAATCTGAAGCTGTTCCTATGAATGTTGATGTCGGGTACATTTGGGAGGACCCGGGGACTGCATGGCGAGACTCGGGGACTGCGCACCGAGACTCGGGGAATGCTACCCAAATCTTAGGGAAGAGGGGAAGAGAGGAAGATGGTGCTAACCGAATCTTAGGGAATGGACAGAGACTGATAGAAGAGATAATGGCGGCCGAACCAGTGGAAATAGATGAGCACTTATTCCCTTTGCATCCAGTACCGGAATGGGCTGAAGAAATCATGAAGTTCATGTCGGAGGGGAGTTTGCCAAATGATGAAACCGAAGCTAGGCGAGTGCAGAGGAGGTCCAAGGGTTACACCATCATAAACAAGGAGTTATACAAAAGGAGTGCAACCGAGGTGCTACAACGTTGCGTGGAGCCAGCCGAGGGCAAGGAGATGCTCCTGGAGATACATCAAGGAGAATGTGGGCATCATTGCAGTACAAGAGCCCTGGTGGCTAAAGTATTCCGGCATGGGTTTTACTGGCCCACTGCTCATGCAGATGCAGAGGACATAGTCCGAAAATGTGAAGGATGCCAAAGGTTTGCCAAGCAGACACACCTACCCGCATCGGCGCTCAAAACAATTCCTATCACTTGGCCGTTTGCTGTGTGGTGTTTGGATATGGTGGGAGAATTCAAGCCGGCTAGGGGTAACATGACACATATGCTGGTGATGGTGGATAAGTTCACCAAGTGGATAGAGGTGAAACCGATCCGGAAAGTGGATGGTCATTCGGCTGTAACTTTCCTGAAAGAAATCATTTTGAGATACGGTTACCCCCATAGCATCATCTCGGATAATGGCACGAACTTTGCTGTGGGAGAGTTTGCCCGATTCTGCATGAATAAGGGGATCCGGTTAGACATAGCCTCAGTGGCACACCCAGAGTCCAATGGACAGGTGGAAAGATCAAATGCTTTGGTATTAGCTGGGATAAAAGCCCGGTTAATAGAACCCTGGTAAAGACTCCGGGGTGCTGGATAGATGAATACCATCAGTACTATGGGGTCTAAGGACCACGCCGAATCGGTCAACT
Organism: Poa pratensis; assembly: GCA_947311845.1. Classification (NCBI taxonomy): domain Eukaryota; kingdom Viridiplantae; phylum Streptophyta; class Magnoliopsida; order Poales; family Poaceae; genus Poa; species Poa pratensis. The sequence continues at coordinate 38,195,606 of CAMZMU010000042.1, forward strand.
GGCTATACGCCATTTTTTCTGGTATATGGGGCAGAAGCAGTGCTACCCACTGACATAGAATATGATGCACCAAGGGTGACAATGTATACGGAAACCGAGGCAAAAGAGGCCCGGGAAGATGCAGTGGATCTGCTAGAGGAAGCAAGGGAATTGGCCCTGTCTCGGACAGCAGTATATCAGCAGGGTCTCCGACGTTATCATAGTCGGAAGATCAGCCCTCGAGTGTTTCATGAAGGAGATCTAGTACTAAGGCTGGTGCAGCGCAGCAAAGGCCGACATAAGTTATCACCTCCATGGGAGGGACCATTCATTGTGAGCAAGGCTATGCACAATGACTCGTACTACCTTGTAGACGCACAGGAACAAAGGAAGGATGGCCTGGACAGACCCGGAGAGAAACCAAGCGACCCTGGAATGTAGCTCTGCTTCGACCCTTTTACTCTTAAGGGCGCAATGTATGTATCTCAGTTTATCATAAATGAAATTTCGGCAATCCGAGTCTGGACTCGGGGACTGCCTCGTCCTTATGCATGTGTTTTTTATTACTGTTTTGTCCATACCGTTCATGTGTCGGATTGTTTTGAACCTCGTCCCAAAATTCAAGTAATGTATGCTGTGTTGTTGATCTCGTGACTCGACTGACAAACACCAAAATGGTAGTCAAGAGCAGAGGTGGGAATATGGGAAACATGAAAATGGACTCGGGGACTCGGTCCAAAACCGATTCGGCACATGTCGTTTACTAACCCCTGTTATTTCTTTTTTGTTTATGTTAGATGATTCTAAACCACAACTCGCATGTTTCAAGTATTGTATGCTATGATTCCTATCTTGTGACTCGACTGTCAAACACCTAAAAGGTAGACAAGAGCAAGATTCGGCAAAAATAGTAAACAAGAAAACAGACTCGGGGACTCGGTTTAAATGATCCAACATAAACTTAGTCCGGATCACATTAAGCAAAATAAAAGTAGTCTCGAAGAACTTAAATTGTATATTACATCTGCTCCCGGCATACCGGGGATTTAATGTTTTTCATTAAGATAATTCAGGAAGGAGCCTAGGTTGCAGGAGACTCGGTTGCAGGGATGGACTCGGATGATGGAGGAACCTCGGTTGAAAGAGGACCCTCACTTGCAGGAATGACCTTGGACGGAGAGCTTGAAGGCTGGCAGATTCGGAAACATCCGGATCAGCTGAAGTGGCGGTCTTGACTAAAGCTTGCTCTGTGGTCTTAGCCGAATCAGTGGCTGGCGTCTTGGAAGTTCGGATTAAGCTTGTTCGGCAGTTTCAGCCGAGTCAGTGGCTGGCATCTTGGAGGTCTTGGCCGAGTCACAAGCTGCAGGTTGTTCGGCGAGTTAGCCGAATCACCAGATTCGCCCTCAGACTCGGCGTATTCGTCAAGGAGGCATCATCCGATTCCTCTTCTTCAGATTCTTCCCCATCCGAGTAGACCGGAGCTTCAGATCAAGATGCTTGGTGTTTGCAAATTCGGCCATAAAGTTGGCAGCTTCCTCGCGGATCTTGATCCGGTCCGGATCTGAAGCCCATGAAGAACCCTCGCGAAGGGAGCGCACTTTGGCGAGATCAATCAGCTCATACCAAGACATGATAATAGCAAACCTGCGTCAGCACCAGCGCGGGCGGACGAAGATCTCCACTGCTTTAACCGGGTCTCTGCCTGATCCAGGTCTTTGATTAGCTCGTCCGCAGACCGGACTTGCCGAGCTTCAGGAAACAAGACTCGGTGAGCTTTGAGGCTTGCATTGAACAGATCAATATGGGAATCCTTCAAAGGAGCAATCCGAGCTCTAAGTGCAGTAATGTGATCTTCGATATCCCACGTCTCTGGTAGGGGAGCTCCAGTTAACTTAGCTCTCTCAGCTCGGGCATCCCTCACAGCTTTGGCGGCTTGAAGCCGGATGCTGGTAAACTCTCCTACATTCAGATAAGCTAACACCGAGTTAAACGAGTAACACGAAATGATGTGTCGGATAAGAGCAGAGGAGGAAGAGGAGATTCGGCAAACTTACGATCCATGTCTTCATTGAGGCTAGCAAGATCAGCAAGCCATTTCGCGCTGATCGCCTTGTGAGCAGCCAGATCATCTTTCGCCGCTTTAGCTTCGGCTTCAGCATCTGCAACGTGCGTTTGGATTTTCTTGTCCAATTCAGCCCGCTTCTCAAGCCCGGCTTTGAAAGTATCTCGCTCCTTCTGGATCGAGTCTTTCTCCCTCTGCAGCGTGTCCCGGTCTTTCTTGACCTTCTCCTTCACTTTTTCAACCCGGTCAAGCTCCCGCAGGAGCCGGGTCACTTCTGACTTTTCCTCCGATAAAGCGCGCTTGTGCTCCTGATCTTTCTTTTTCATCTCCGCACCTTGCGCATCGAAGGAAGCTTGGAGGGCCTGGTGCTGCAGGACTAGCTGCTTAAAGATCCGGCTGCGAGCAGTCGTGGTTTCCTGAAAGAAAAAGGGTTAATGGCGTAAAAAGAGTCTCGGGGACTGGCACCCGAGACTAGCAGCATGGAGCCAAAACGAATCTCGGGGACTGGAGGCCCGAGATTAATAAAAAGAAAGTTGACCGAATCAATTGGAAAGAGACTCGGGGACTGGGAGTCCCACGATTTTTGTTCAGCTAAGACAAAATTTATGATCAAGTGTTAGAGATTCAAGCCGAATGACTTTCTTACTCGGAGGAGTATCAGTCGTTCGACCCGAATCTCGGGGACTGGGGATAGTGTAGATTGATCATGATGAAATAAAGCAGGATTCGGCAATGTTACCTCGAAGACCCGGTTAGCTTCAGTGACCGAGGCCTGCACAGAATGTAGAGATTGAAACATCCGGCTAGGACCAGCCGGATGTGGCGACGCTGAAGTGGTCGAGCCTTCGGCAAGGTCCGCAGCATTCCAAGCTTTAACAAATTGCTCTGCGGAGCCGAGGTTGTCGCCGCTCGGAGTGCGGAGATTCGGCAGAACCTGGCCACTAAGGCGGGCGCGAGTGATCGCCTCAGAGAGTTGATCATGCACCCGAGTGCTGATGGAGCGGCGGAAACCGGCTTGCTAGCAACCATCTGCTTATCCGAGGTGTTGGAGTTGTGCCAAAGGTGACCTGAGTCGGCTTAGGTAGAGGCGATGCGCCCGGGTCTTGGCTGGATCTGGCTGTTTCGGTTGGTTCTGCGACGCTTGCTGTGGTGGTTTAGATACTTCCTGTTCTGCTGCTTCTCGAGAGGTTGCTGCTGCTGCTTCTTCTTCTTCTGCTGCTCTTGATTCAGAGCCTTGGCGGTAGGGCGAGGATCCGGCTTAGTCAAAGACTTAGCCGAAGTCTTAGCTTTTTCCTTCTCCAACTCCTTCAGAGGACGTGGCCAAGTTGAATCTCGGGTAGGACCCGAGATTTCCTCATTCTCCAGGTCAATAACCGACTCTGGAACGAGAGTCGGCGGAGGAGTTTTGGCGGTTGTGGCACGCGCGGGAGAGGTGACAGCCTTTTTAGGAGACTGGTGCTCCATGGCCGTATCCAGTGGAGGAATGGGAGAAAGAATGGATGAATGAGTTTGCTCGGTGACGAGGACGTCACTGCATAGAGCAAAGTAAACAGTTAATTCGGATAGATGACTCGGATAATAAGAAGAAAGCAAATGAAATTGGCATTACCCCTTGGTAGTAGGCATGGCCTTGAGCCGATTCGGTTTGGAGGCAGTTTTCTTCATTCTCTTGGCTGGAGGGGCATCTGATCCGGACGCGTCATCACGTTTCCGAGATGTCCCTTGAGCATCCGGTTTGGCTGGAACACAAGGTTGTGACCATGAAATCGGAATGGCATCAATAGGATCTAGGATCCAGCAATCATCATCTTCATCTCGGTTGTAAATAGTCGGTTGCTTACCCTTGCGATGGGCTTGGCGCGCGGAATCGGCAAATAATCGTCCGTATCCGCATCCTCTTCGCCCTCGCGCAGCGGGCTGCGATCCGGTCCCCACACTTTGGTGGAGAGATCTCCATCTTCGGTGATTTGGCGGTCGAACAGCTGCAGTAGAGTCAAGGCAAATCTGGATTAGTCCGATGTCATTTTGATGAAGTATGGATTGATTCGGAGAATGGTGAACTAACCTGTGGTGGAAGTGCATCTCGGTGGAACGGCTCCACGCCCCACCGCCACTTGTCCAACATCTCGGTGTAGGCAATGGCGTTTACCCGTCTCTTGACGGAAGCTCTGGTGAGGTCATGTTTGCTGATCCGGGTAGGATCTAGCAGACCACCCATGTGGCAAATCTTGTGCTTGCGTTGTTGAAGAGGACTGACCCGGCGACAGACGAAGGTCCGGAGGAGATCGTCCGCGAGCAGGCCTTTCTCCAGAAAATCCTCCAAAGTTTGATGTATGATTTGAAGCTCCGCAAGAGTGTCAGCCGGATCATATCTGAAGTTCAGTTCGGCTGTGGGGGGCTCGATCCTGAACTCGGGCAAGTTGAGAGCATCATGGCCTTCAACGCTCTTCACGTAGAAGAAGGACCTTTGCCATTTCTTGCAAGTATCCAGGCCAGTGATCCGGGGAAAGATGGAGCCCGTCCTCGGGGTAATGCTGGACGAACCACAGGCGGTCATCACCTTCGGGTCACTACCCGGGATCGTATGTTTCCGGAGGTGGAAGTACTTCGCCCAGGTTTCGACAGTCGGCCAGAGACCGAGATATCCCTCCATAAAGGAGGTAAAAGCCGACAGGGAGACAAAGGAGTTAGCCGGAAGGTGGTGAGGCTGCAGGCCGAAGAAATCTAGGAATCTCCGGAAGAAGTCACTCGCTGGGAGTCCGAATCCGCGCTCGAAGTGCGCTAGAAATACAACGCGCTCACCCGGTTGGGTGACCGGTTCGAGTTCTTTCCCCGGTTTTCGGCATATAACTTTAGGTGTTATACGCCGGGTGCTCAGCAGCCATTCCAGATCATCATTTGTAACGTCGGAACCCTCCCAACTGCCGGGGGGCAGCTTCGGCATATCCGAATCAGTCCTGCAAAAGGTCGGATATAGCCGAGTTAGGAGATGCGGAATCTCTAATCCAGAACGAATCGAATAAAGGTGTAACCGAATCAGCTGTTAAGGGATTCGGTAGAGGCTATCCCGGATAAAGTGGTCTAGTTACTGCGGAAAAGTAATTCGGCTAGTAACTACAAACACCTTTTCGTGAGAATCTAGGGTTACGCAAGATCTACCGCAGCAGTAAAATAGAGAAGAAATCCCGAGTAAAAATATGGTGGAACTGTTCAAGCAGTGGCAAGCCAAACTGGGGCAATCTAGTGCAAAACCTAGAAAGGAGATCTAGGGAATGCACTAAGGCGCGGCAATGGACTCGTTTGCTAGTGAATCTAGAAAAAGCAAGCGCAAGTTCATGGCGGAAGATGAACTCGTTGAGGGAAGCATGGCTGGGGATGAAGAACTCACGATTGCAGTACGGCGAGGAAGAGGCCCGGTGAAGAAACGGCGGCGCAGGGCGCGGTGCGCGGCTCCGACGAGTTTTCTCAGGCGTTGTCGAGATCTCCGGGCGGCGAGGTCGCAAGGGCGAAATCGCAGCGGCGTCAATGGCACGGTTGGAGTTCTCGAAGTGGGGGTGCGGGGAAGAAGAAGAGGTAGCCCGCACCCCTATATATAGCCCCTAGCTGGTAACTGGCGCACTACCGCGCGGTTTTCGGGGCGTGGCCGGATGAAGTGTGCCCTGAAACTCTGCGGTCGCTGCTGTGGCCGTGTATTTCAAGCACATGGTGGGTCATAGAATTGGAAGCGGTGGTGCGGATCAAGTGTGCCGGTCAGCGCAGAAACCGAGGAGACGCAGTCATTTAGTCAAATGCACTCAAGTACCTGATGGATCCGGATAATGTGCTGTCAGTGGCATGTCAAATCAAAGACCCGGATTACGGGGCTTTGCGCAGAGATTCTCAGCCAAGTGTCCCAGGAAATCCTGAGACAAATTTAGTCGATAAGAGATTCGGTTAAGGGTGTTTTTTTAACCTGCTACGGCCCTCCATCCGAGGCTGTAGGACCGCACCAGCTTCGGGGACTACTGTCGGGGGGCTGCCCCCGGGTAGGGCAAAGAGGTGGTGTTGGGAGCTATAAAGTGGAAAGGAAAGTCAATCCGGGTCACTCAAGCCGGATCACTTGGATCGGATCGGTTGAGAAAGTCGGTTAGTACTCAATCTTGTTTAAGTACAGGGAGACGCCAAAGGGGAACAGGCAAAGTCTAGCCGGATCAGAAGAAGAGATCCGGCTCAACTAGCCGGGTTGCCTGGAAGAGATCCGGCTCAACTAGCCGGGTTGCCTGGAAGAATCCGGCTTACCAGCAATGTCGGATAATGCACAAGGGCCGAGTAATGTCAGTAAGTTCACGGGTCCTGCAGGCCTCCTGCCCGAGGCTCAGAAGACAGCCAGGTCGAGACACGGGATTCCTGGGAGCGCAGCAACCTAGGAGCTGACTCGGCCAATTCGGGAAAGGGGCTATGACCTAGACCCGGTGGGCTACACCTGCCATTGCCCGAAGTGGCAAGATAGGCCTGCTAGGGCCTGACAGTCCAGCCGTTGGACTGACAGGGGGCAGAGGCTTGTCCTCTTCCTCTTGGAAGTGCCATTATCTCATGGAGCCAGGGGCAAAGAAGTAACTCGGCAAGCCTTTATATACAGCACCACCACCTCTGTGTGGAGACGAACCCTAGAGCTCATTTTCCCCCCTTGGTAGCTTCTTCTTCATCGTGAGCTCTCACCATTGTTGCTTCATACAGCTCGAGGAGCGCTTTGTACTTGTCACCATTGAGATATAAAGAGACTAGGCTAGTGCTGCAGTAGGGGTGTTACCTCCACAGAGGGCCCCGAAGCAGGGTACATCGTGGTGTGCTTTGTGTTCTTGGTTTCTTGGTTTCTTGTTCATGTTCTTGCGGTTTCTTGCGTGTTCTTGCTTGTGCACTTCTTGAGTGCATAAACCCTCCCCGGTCCCCCAACGCTCTTTCGGCCCCATCTTAGCCATACCTATGGCATCTGCCGTGATCCCACCACGACAACAATGGGGCTACAATGGCGTCCCGGCGAGATGACGATCTTGCAAGGGTTTTGGTGGTTCGAGTATTGCGTGCCCTAGATCGGCGGCCCTCCCAGCCTTTATTTAGGTGGCTGGGTCTCGGGGATCCACAACCGACCAGGTTTACAGGTAAGGTAGGTTTCTACCGACTTAGGGTTTACTAAACTTGGAGTATACGTCATCTTCTTGGGCCACCTTCGTGGGCCTTTGGTCGAGGCCAGTCCATGGACCTTAGCTCGTACATGCACCAGGTATCCTTATAGCGGAGCACCCGAAGGGTACATCCCCGTCACTAGCCCCCGAGTGCTTGGTCGACTCGAAGAATCGGGCAGGAACTCCTCCGTAATGTACGTCATATTTTGTTTACTTTGCAGTATCCCTGGTAGATCAAGTATGCTGTGAGTATTATTTTGTTTTGTATATTTATGAGCCGAGATTGCCTCGTATGTACATGTTTAGTCAGAAATTCGTCGACTAATGCTTTGTTTGTTCTGCCAAGGGATGTTGGCATAGTAGGCCTGGTACACTCGACAGATCGGGACCAGTTAACTGCACTTTTGGGCAAAACCTTACTAGCCTACCTCATGCTCGAGTCCCCGGACTCGAACCTGGAACAAGCTGGTCAGATTCGACTCATGCCGCGGAGGTCTTACAGAGCCGGTCTGCAGCATAATTTTGCAACCTAACGCGTCCGCTAGGATTTTGTTCATGTCTGTTGACATGGAAGGTTGCAGGGGTTACACTGCTGGCAGTGGTTCCTGGCCCAACTCGACGGATCGGCGGGTCTTACCTTTACACTTTGTGTGCAGCATCCGAGGTACATATGCGGCAGACGCAATCCCGGGAATTCGTGATAGAGTTAAGCAGCTAAGTCGAATAATCTTCGACCTTATGTCGTTTTCTTATCGGGTGCGTGACAGCGCTCCCGATGGGAGTAGCCCCCGAGATTATGCTTAATTTCTTGCAGTTGAGGATGATCTCAACTCTCTGAAACGTATGCAATATTCGATAAAAAAAATTAATTCGCTCCTGATGGGAGTTATGTTCACTAAGTCGATGGAACAGTCGAGTGACCATATGCGCTTTGAATTTCACCCTCAAAATGAACGAGGCGGTCGACTGACCGGTTTTGCCTTAGTTATGATTTTCACACTCGAACTCAACGAGGCGGTCGAGTGACCGGTTTTGCCTTAGTTTTGACTCACCCTCGAAATGAACGAGGCGGTCGAGTAAATGGCTATGCCTCGAGATAACTCGAATGCTTTTTAAGGATCTGCTTGCGGTGACGTCAGGGGTGACGCATTTGGCGACTGTGCCTTCTGACAGAGAGGTGGCGTGCTTGATATGACCGATGGGACGTGACACACATGGGTCCCAGTGTGTAGTGTTGACCGAAGACCGTGCCGTTTGGACTTATTTTGACCGTTCTGACGCGATTTTTACGGCGACGTGATAATGGTCTCCTCGTTTCCCGTGCGTAGTGGGCGGAGTGGCCGACGACGGTTGCCCTCTGTGACTGCCACGCGTACGGTTAGATATGGAGTGCTACCCACGATCTTTCATCAACGGTTGGGATCTGTAGCCTGTAGGAATAAGTGCGGGACCGGCGTGGTAAATCAATTTTACTTGCCATTTGCTCCCCGCCGCCTCTGCTTCTACTTCTTCCTCCTACCTCGTGCTCTGCCTTCCTAGCCATCGTAGCCATGACCAAGGCGGCGAAGAGGAAGGCTGCCGCGGACGCCTAGGCCTCCACTGCGCCGATCATCACCGCCCCGCGCGCAGGTGGTGCGGCGCCGCTGAAGAAGAAGGCTGGGGGTTGGGCGAGGTCCAATATGACGGCCTCAAAGCTAGATGGATATCGGCGGGATGGGTGGCTGCCCTCCGCCGCACTGCTACCAGCGCGCATCCCCGGCGACGAGGTAAGCCTTCAACCCAGAGAGGGCGAGCGTGTGTGCTTCCACGATTTCGTGAACAGGGGGTTCTCTTTCCATGTTCACGACTTTGTGCGCGCGCTGATGTATGCGTATAAGGTTCAGCTGCACGACTTCACCCCCTACTCCATACTGCACATTGTTGTGTTCTTTGTGCTGTGCGAGTGTTATCTGGGGGTGCATCCACATTGGTGTCTTTGGAAGAAGATCTTCAATGTGAAGAGGAACGCCGGCCCAGACGGCGTGTATGCCGTTGGCGGCTTCAACATCCAGGCTCGCAAGGAGGTCGAGTACTTCGACATCCAACAGGTCGAGTCAGCACAAAACTGGCGCAGGAAATGGTTCTACGTCAGCACGCAGCTAGAAGGACTGCCCGCTTTTGACGCCAACGCGCCTCTGGTGAAGACTCGAGCCTGGTTGCACCAGACAACCGCGGCGGAGGAGGCCGAGGCGAAGCCCTTGATGGAGAAGATGGCCAAGGTTATGAAGACTGTCGGTCGCGAAGTGAGCGGCCTTCATTTGATTTCGACTTTCATCAAGCAGGGCGTGCAGCCATTGCGGGCGCGAGCGCACCCGATGTGGGTGTTCCAGGGCGCGCACGACCCGACACGCTTGGCGGGAGAAGAGGCCTTGCCATCAACAAGGGAAGTAGAGACCCGGGTGCGGTCGATCACCAAACTGACCGCGAAGGACAGCTGTCCTCTCGACTGCCCAGTCAACGCGTTCGACAGCGATCACCCGCTGCCCACGGTATGGTTTCGACTTGTCTGTTTAGTATTCATGGGAAATATATGCTTGTTAACACGTGTATCTAGTATGTGCAGAATTGGGCGCCTACCAAGCGTTTCCCTCCACTTCCCGAAGATGGGGAGACTGCAGAGGTGGAGATTTTGTTGGCCGAGAGCGAGGCCGATGATATTTCTCTCGCTTCTGCTCGCACCCCTGACGGGGATATACCTCTCGGGTACCCTACCATGAGGGTACCTGGTGCACGTATCGACTAAGGCCCAACTATCAAGAGCCTACATGAAGCCCATGACAGAAGGCCCAAGAAGATGGAGTATCCTCCAAGATTAAGCTTAGACATAGTCGGTTTAGACTTTCATTACATGTAATCTGAGTCGGTTGCGAACTCCCGAGACCCAGCCTATTATATAAAGGCTGGGAGGGTCGCCGATCCAGGACACGCAATACTTGAACCACCAAAACCCTAGCGAGATCGACATCTCGCCGGGACTCCATTGTATCTCGCATATACCCTCAAATCAATACCAGACAAGCAGGAAGTAGGGTGTTACTCTCCGGAGGCCTGAACCTGGGTAAATCCTTGCTTTTGCTTGTCAGCCGACGAAACTACCAGCTCTACCACGTTCTCTCCCTCGTAATCTCAACCCTAGGTCCTTAACCATGGGATTTGATGAGTTAACCCCTCGTCAATTGGCGCCGTCTGTGGGAAAGAATAGTGCTGGGCTCGTGGATTTGCCGGTTCCACCGGAAAACGGCGACTCGCCGATCGCATCTACGAACGGCAACTCGCCGACTGCATCGACAAACCACAACTCGCCGACTCAGTCGACATACGACAACTCGCCGACTCGCTCAAAAATTGGCAGCCTGCCAACTTCACCAACAAAAGGCACATTTGATCCACACTTGCCAGAAGCTCGAGAGACGTTTGCTGGTCTCGAGTCAGGTTTGGATTTAACTGTTGGAGCATTCAATTTTTTCGGTAACAAGTTTGGTACGCAGGACTTGACAGATCCACAACAACTCGCGACTGCCGCACCCGAGGCTCCATCGACTGCGTCCGTCCCATCATCGATTCTCGAAGCCTGCTCATCTGCAACAACCATGTCGACTCGAGAGATCAACGAGTACTTGGCAAAAGAACTCCAAGGTGAGGAAGCTGAATCAGCGTACCGCAAAAACGAACTCGAGTTCGATTTTCCACTCGACGACACCTTCGACTGAGGGATCTCTCTCGACGACTTCGAACTTCATAACGATAGCAACGTCGACTCTGAGATCCGCGCCAACAACAAACTTGACTCCGAGGTCCACAACGGTTTCGCTGACGCCGAGATGAGCATAGACGATGAACGCATCGACAATGAGATCCGTCTAGACGGACCACTCGACGGGCGTACCGACTTCGACATGAGCCTTGATGAAGACGTCGAGTCCATGACAGGATTTGGCAGCACATACACGTACCCGCGGGTCATCCCCCACCAGGTTTACGTTGCCATCAACGGAGAATCATCTGAAGCCGCAGCCTCCCGCAGGCCTACAGAATTCCCATGCACGGTAACTATGCCGGATGGGGTCACAACTCTGACAATTACTGCTGAGATGGCAGCAAAAGCAAACAAAGTAATTAAGGAGTGCACAATAATGCCAGCAGACGCAACTCCGGAAGAGATGTTGACCTTCCAGTACTTCAACTGGCAGGAATCACTTCGCCTGCAAAACATCAAAGCAGCACTCGATGAGCGCAAAAGGCAAGCCAACATCTCGAGCGTACGAAGAAAGCAACTATCACTTAGCTCCACAGGGCGGGCGAGCCCAAGAGGCAGATCAAGGCTGGCGCGCCTCCCAGAAGATGAGAGAGCGGCAATTACTCGCAACCTAGGCTTGTCATTCATGACACACGACGACGAAGGGATCCCGGTACCCAAAACAATGCAACCCTGCATTGCCAACAGCTCAAATCACTGGCCCTAGCGGTGAAGGCCATACATCCGGATGCAAAAACTTCACGAGGGAGTCGAGATCGCAACATAGTCAGCTCGCGACAGGCATCACACGATCGTACCGGTCGCAGTCGCCACTCGGAGGAAACAAGGAAAGGCACACGCCGACACAGGTCCAGCAGAAGCAGATCTCGAAGGTCTTCAAGTAGCGACTCATATTCCGATCGGGAGCCCGAGCCATGCGGAGCCTTGTGTTTCACTCGCCGCATCCGCGAGACAAGGATGCCAAAAGGGTTCAAGCTAACATCTGAGCAACCCAAGTACACAGGTCGACAAGAACCTTCAGGATGGCTAGAAGACTACAGACTCGCCGTCTCATGCCAACGAGGAACGAACACTATGGCGATGCAATACATACGACTCATGCTCGAAGGTACAGCTCGCGACTGGCTCAAGGCGCTACCTCCATCAACATACGACTAGTGGGATCACTTCCGCAGAGACTTCATCAAAAACTTTGAACCTCTGTGCGAGCGACCGAAATTGCGTTCCAATCACTCGTCGAAGAACTGTAGAGAATTCGAAGAATTGGCATCTCAGAAAGGCACCCGCCGCAACTGCACCTCAGCAAAACACTGTACCTGCCCTGATGGCTCCACCACCACCACCACAGCCTGCCGCAGGCGGACATGTTGCAGGCGCCATACACCCTGTACCTCGGGTAGAAGAGGATCGGTACCCTCAGCCTCATGGGCAGGTGAACATGATACAGAAGGGTCGCCCCTCCAATAGGCAGCAAAAACTACGCATTCGATAGGTGAACATGGCTGCCATGGCACCTCCTGTTGTTCCTGAATTTTTGAAGGGATCCGAAACTGCCATAAACTTCAGCCGGGAGGACCACCCCCCAGCTGTAGTTCGACCAGGGCACGCAGCTCTGGTACTCGACGCGCAAATTGGAGGTTACGCCATGACTAAAGTCTTCATGGATGGAGGCAGCGGCATCAACATCATCTTTGCAGACACACTCCGCAAAATGAACAGGTCAGTCGAAAATCTACAGAAGTCCGCAAATACCTTCCACGGTATCGTCCCAGGCAAAGCAGTCAGCCCCGAAGGCACAATACAGCTCAACGTCACGTTCGGGGACTCAAGTCACTTCAGGACGGAATCGATTGAGTTCGAAGTCGTCGACTGGAAGTCACAATACCATGCCATACTTGGACGCCCAACGTTCGCTCGATTCATGGCAGTCCCACATTATGCCTACCTCAAGCTAAAGATGCCAGGGCCAAAAGGAGTCATCACTGTCACGGGAAGCTTTCAAAGGTTCGATTCTTGCGACCGCGAGTTCAGCAAAATCTCTGAGACGTTCGGTATGGAAGAAGCACTCGCCGATCTGTCGATTTCCAACGACCACACACTCATGCAGGAACACAAAAAATTGGCAGACGACAGGGCGTTCAACGCAACAAATGACACAAGGTCACATCAGGTGCACCCGACCGATCCGTCCAAGACAGTCAATGTATCATCGAGTCTGCCTATCGCATAGGAAAGCGCGCTCGTCGAATTCCTCCGTGTGAACTGGGAGATATTTGCGTGGTGTCCAGCCGACATGCCAGGTATCCCTAGGGAATTCGCCGAGCACTCTCTCCAACTGTTTCCAGATGCCAAGCCAGTAAAACAAACAATGCGCCGCGCCTTCGGCCCAAAAAGAGCCGCCGTCGAGTCTGAAGTGGATAGACTACTCGCGGCAGGGTTCATCCGGGAAATCAAGAAATCACAATGGGTGGCTAACCCCGTACTTGTAAAAAAGAAGCATACAGATATCCTTCGGATGTGCGTGGACTTCACAGCCCTCAACAAATGCTGTCCAAAGGATCACTTCCCGTTACCTCGAATCGACCAGATCGTCGACTCCACCGCTGGATGCGCATGCCTGTCCTTCCTGGATGCTTACTCAGGTTACCACCAGATAAGGATGAAGGAAGAAGATGAAGAGAAAACGGCGTTCATAACCCACTCGGGGTCTACTGCTACACAACCATGCCCTTTGGGCTCAAAAACGCGGGCGCAACATACCAGCGCATGATGCAGGATTGCCTCAAAAAGCAGATCAGATGAAACGTCCAAGTATATGTGGATGATATTGTCATCACAAAAGGGAAGAAAACACACTACTCGACGATCTGCGAGAGACGTTCGCAAACCTCAAACACTTCCACATCAAGCTCAATCCTAAGAAGTGCACGTTCGGTGTACCAGCCGGGCAGCTCTTGGATTATCTAGTCTCAGCTAGTGGAATCGAGGCGGACCTAGAGAAAATACAGGCCATCTTGATAATGCAAAGGCCTTCAAAGCTTCATGACGTACAAAAATTAGCAGGTCGAGTGGCGGCGCTCAACCGCTTCATCAGCAAACTAGGCGAAAAAGCACTCCCGTTCTATCAATTGATGAAGAAAGCAGACAAGTTCGAGTGGACACCAGAAGCCGAAGCAGCTTTCACGGAACTCAAGCGAGTCCTCACAAGCCCTCCAGTCCTCGTCGCACCTAAGGAACGGGAACCGCTATACCTATACGTCTCGGCTACCAACAGGGTGGTGAGTACTGTACTGGTGGTCGAACGGATGGAAGCGGGACACGCCCAAAGCATACAACGCCCAGTCTACTACTTGAGTGAGGTCCTCTCCATATCAAAACAGCGGTACCCGCACTATCAAAAGCTGGCCTACGCCGTGTTCATGTCCTCAAGAAAGCTGACGTCCTACTTCGCAGAACACCCGATCACTGTAATCAGTAACTCAGCGATCGGGGATATTCTCACAAACCCCAATGCAACTAGGAGAGTCGCCAAATGGCTCATCGAGCTGGGACCAAGGGACATCAGGTACGATCACCCGAAGGCCATCAAAGAACATGTCTTACCCGACTTCACAACCGAGTGGATCGAGACCCAGTTGCCTGGAGCGCCAGATGTGTCCAACTCATGGACCATGTACTTCGATGGGTCCAAGAAAAACGAAGGTGCAGGCGCAGGCGTTATCCTTATATCGCCAAAAGGAGACAAACTTCGCTACGTCCTGCAAATGGGATTCGAGTTACTATCAAACAACGAGACCGAGTACGAAGCCTTGATCCATGGCATGCGGATGGCCAAAGCTCTCGGGTGCACTCGATTAATGATCTACAGTGACTCGAATCTAGTGGTGCAGCAGACAATGAAGGTCTGTGACGCCATTGCAGACAACATGATCACCTACCGTTACCTGTACAACATAATGGAGGGCAGCTTCGAAGTCTGCGAGTTGCGGCAGACATGCTAGCCAACCTAGGCTCGACCAAGGCGCAAGTTCCACCTAGTGTCTTCCTCGAGCGCATTGAGCACAGATCAATCAAGAAAAAATGGGCACCCCTACATCGACCGCACCAGCCAAGAGCAAAACACCCAGCACAAAGGACCCGCCAGTCGAGGTACTCCTCATTGAGCCAACTTGGACTCAACCTTTCCTGGCGTACATACTCCACAACGAGCTACCTGACGACATAACTGACTCACGACGTGTCACTCGATGAGCTAAAACATACACCATCATCAATGGCGAGTTGTACAAACGAAGCATATCAGGTATGTTCCAACGATGCATCGCATTCAATGATGGCAAAGCCATCCTTCGAGATATTCATGTAGGTACCTGCGGACATCACGCCAGCAGCCGATCACTCGTAGCCAAAGCCTTTCGAGCAGGTTTTTACTGGCCCACAACACTCAAGGACGCGGAGGACATAGTCAAAAGGTGCATCGGCTGTCAAAAATTCACTACAAAGCCGCACGCGCCTGCATCAGCATTGAAGACAATACCATTGGTCTGGCCTTTCGCCCAGTGGGGGCTCGATATGGTTGGGCCACTCAAAAAATCTTCGCATGGAGGGCATACTCATCTCCTGGTGGCAGTCGACAAGTTCACAAAGTGGATCGAAGCAGTCCCCATCACAAATTCGACTGCTACTACGGCAGTTAACTTCATAAAGATCATCATCTACCGTTTCGGCGTCCCAAGCAGCATCATAACTGATAATGGCACAAATTTCATGGCTGAAGAATTTCGTTCCTTCTGCAAAGAGCAAAGCATTACGCTCAATTATGCATCCGTGGCGCACCCGCAGTCCAATGGCCAAGTCGAAAAAGCCAATGGACTCGTGTGCAGCGGAATCAAGAAACGCCTCCTGGTGCCACTCAAAAGAGCCGCGGGTGCTTGGGTTGAAGAACTTCCGTCGGTACTGTGGAGCCTGCGCACAACTCCTAACGCATCAACACAATTCACACCATTTTTCATGGTCTACGGCGCAGAGGCAATCATGCCATCCGATGTAAAGTTCGATGCACCAAGGATGGCAGCATACAACGAAGACGACGCAGAAGAAGCACTCGAAGACGCAGTCGACTTGCTCGAAGAAGCACGCAACACGGCCCTGGCTCGCACAGCTGTCTATCAGCAGGATCTCCGCAACTACCATAGTTGTCGACTGTGCACTAGGTCCTTCATGGTTGGGGACCTGGTGCTTCGGCTGAAGCAGAAGAAGGTGCACAAGCTCGCCTCCCCATGGGTGGGACCCTTCATCGTCACCGAGGTCATCGACAGTGGCGCGTACAGACTGAAAACGCGAAGACAGGCGAACTTTCGAATAATCCTTGGAACGTTGCGCACCTGCGCCGTTTCTATGCTTAGGCTGCTCAGTCATACAATGTAATAGGTGATATGTCGGATGGCTGCAGGTTTCAGACGCGCTCTTCTCCTTACCAGGGTACCTATGGGGACTGGAAGGTTTTTAATGAGGCGGCCCGCAGCTTAACATTCAAAAGTGGAATATAATCAATGTTCCTCCTATCTCTTCTGTTCACATAACTCACTAACAAGCACCTTAGCCGCACCCGAACGCTCGGGGCTGTGCTGACAACAACATGAGCTCTCGCTCCCACAAACATAATACCTTAGCCGCACTCGAACGCTCGGGGGCTAAGTCTCAAATCAAAGTTCGATACATTTCAACAAGAACGCAAACTTCACAGCCGCACTCGAATACTCGGGGCTGTGTAATCATGATTTCACACTCAAAACATTTTCATAAACCCCACTCAATAGACTCGGGGGCTGCGGAAAATGTAAAACAAACAGTTCATATTATGTACAAGATGCAACTTTACACTCGGGGGCTGCCCCCTATACAAGTTTCTACACAAAAACCTCTAATCTTCAGGCTCGTCCTTGATGGGCAAAACAGGGCCAGGGAGTTGGGCATGGTTCCGCTCGACTAGCATCCTTGCAGAAAGAACAGTGCCATCAAGATCTTCCTGAGACAGAGTCACACCAATAGCAGGTGGCGGCAGCACCAAGTTGGGACGTCGACTCCGAACATACGCCATCGCCGTGTTAGCTCCAACCACAAGCTTCTGGGTCAGCAACTCCCGGATAGGGCCTGCATGACGGAAAAGATCGAGCAAGGCATGGATTCCTTGTGGTTGTGGTCCTGTTGGAAAAAGGGTCTGGTTGACGCGAATCAAGGCCGCCCTGCATAACTCGAGTAGCTGAGCGTTTCGCCAAGCTCGATCCTTCAAAGTAGCGACTGTACGCGCTCGAAACCTATCAAGCCAAAAATGCTGGCGACCAGTTGTCGGGTTGTCAGTAGCATTATCCAAACGCTCTTCAACGCGTACCTGCTCTGCTTGGAAGTCAGAGACAAAACCTGCAAAAGAACAAGTCGAGTCAAACGAAAAAAGAGTAGCCAAACAATCTGTAATCAGAGCAAGGATGTACTCACAATCGAGTTGCCTGTTTACAAGGTCCATCTCGCCAAGCACATAATCCACTCGTTGTGTGGCCGGAGCTGGCCTCATTCTCAGCATATTCAGCTCGCGCTGGGCACTCCTTAGCTGTTGCTCCAGTCTCACGACTCGAGTTTTCATATACTCCATTACTTTGGCATCATTTGCCACCTGAGCCTGTGACCGGGTGGCAGTATGAGGCGGCGAGGAACCAACTGGCGTATCGGGTTCCCGTGGCTGCTCAAAGCACAACCGTCACAAAAATTTCAAGTCAGAAAGGGGAAACCCAGTGCATCATTTATGCAAGCTAAACATCACGTAACCTCTCAGGTAAAAATGCAAAAACATTCAAGGTGACATCCATACAAGTGTAGCAAAAGCACACGCGTACTCGCATGATCATAAGGTATAATTACAGGGCATAAATAAAGGTTCGGCTGCCCTATATCTACGACATAGACTCCGACCTAGCCCTACTCTCGCGAGTGGCGATCTCTGCTGCCCGGCGCTCCATAGTGTCTATAAATATGTTAGCCAGTCGCGTGGCTGGCTCACTAACATGCTTCAGAGACACCAGCTTCCCGTTCGGCTTCCGAAGGAACTCAGACATAGCCGCCTCGAAGTTACCCTCTATCCCATGACCTAATATGAGCTTGAGGGTAGTCTCCGAGCCGCGTACCGTGAGGGCGCAGGCAAAGCTCGCCATAGTCGAAGTCCCTGGGCCCAGAACGTCGGCGAAGCCATCCACAGTCTCCAGTACCTCGCCTAGTGGGAGCACATTCCTGTACACGGCGCCGAGGGTGCTGGTGGACTTGGCAAGAGCGTCCTTCGCATGGACAAACATGGCGCCAAGGTCCCCTATAACATGGTTAAGTGACAAATCATCACTGACCACGTCCGCAGGTGCTGGCGCGTCAACGGCTCCTTCAACAAATATCAAAAAGAGCAAAATTATTACATAGCACTCAGCTGCTACACAAAAAGTGTCAAAGGGAAAAGTTACTAACCTCCCACATCTCGAGCGAGGCCAGCCAGTCGCTCAGCATATCCTCTCTCACGCAAGGCGGCTGAGTCCTTGGCGGCATCCAAAGCTTTCTTCGACTCGGCGCGCTGGGCAGCAAGTGCCTCTTCTAGCTCCTTCACCCGGGACTCTGCCGATTTCTTATCACCTGAAGTAGATGGCAAGACGTAATTCACAAATGACAATGTGAAGCAGCGCAGAAGAACTTCACGTACAGAATCAAACAAACTTACGGCTGAGTTGCTCCAGGTCTGCACGCAGACTGTCCCTCTCCTGTTTCACCTGGACGAAAGCTTTGCCTGATTCCACCAGGTTGAGTTAGTAGGGATGCAAGCACATAAAACCAGCATAAGTTCTACACAACCAGTCCCGGATATGCGGACTCGACAAAAGACACTTACGTGGTCAATCCAAGGCGCAGGCTTTGCGGCAGAGGTCCCGACCTCTAGAGTCGCGGCACTCGCAACATTGGCCGCTTCAATGGCAGTTGCCGTGGCTACTGGTTGCATAACCTCAGGAGCAATCGGGGAAACATTCGGGTGCTCTGGAGTCGAAGTCTTATCGGCTGGAGGAGTCGAAGGACGCTCGGTCTCAGTACTACGAGTGACAGAGGTAAAACAATGTAAGCAAAAGTATCAACCAGCAAAACCTCAGTACAAGTAGCAAATGAGCACACCTGTATTCTCCATCCTCCTCACTGTCGGGGTCGTCAAAAATTGGGCCTCCAAAAAGCAGCGTCTCACCCGACTGGGGAAGAGGAGCTGAGCTCAAAGGGCACACGGTCAGGAGAGCAGCCTTGGCAGGAGGTGGTGAACCTGAGTCACCATCATCCTTCAAATCCGCTTCCTTCGCGGGTGAGCTCACAGAAGAGGACAAACCTTGGGCCACGCGACGACGCTTGCGAATGGGAACCTCGCTCACATGATCAAGCGCGTCCGGATCCTCAATCTGCACCTCGTCTACCTCTTCCTCTTCGACCTCTTCCATAGGAGATGTGGTAGCCGAAGGTAGAGGAGATTCGTCCCCTCCCTTTGCTTCTACCTCTTGCACCTCCGTTTCATGAGTTGGGCCATTCTCTGGAAGGGGAGGAAGAGTTGACGCAGTCGAATGACCCTGCATATCACAAATAACGGTAAAAGGTTAAGAATGCACAAACAATGAGTGGTAACGCCAGCTGACAAATAATACATACGGTTGTACTAACCTCTGGAAGAGGCCTGTCCGTCCCATATGGAGTGACAGGGCAGTCGACGTTGCAGGGGTCGCTTGACTTGATGCTGGTAATGGATCACACATGCGCCACCAGCTCGCTCTTTGACAATTCCTCCTTGCTCATTCGACTGGAGTCGAGCACACCCTCATACTGCCACATGGGGTGAGCTCGGGCATGCATTGGCCACACTCACATCTTCACAAAGGTGGCAATCAGGTGCGCACCTGTGACATTGCCCAACAGCTTTCCAATCTTCGACAAAAGAGGCGCTGCCTCCGCCTGTTCTTCAGTCGACAGCTGGTGATCCCAGGCATTGGTCCTCGCAAGAGGACTGACAGTCGAGAATGCCGGGATTCCTTCCTGGTCGACGCGGACGTAGAACCACTTTTTTCTCCACCCTTGCGCCGAGTCGACTGGCTTCAGGGCGAAGTAGCGTGTGTCGATGCGCACCTGGATCCCGCAGCCGCCCAAGAGATAGGTGCGACCGCCTCTCTTGTTCGGCCGAACGAGGAAGATGGACTTCCATAACGCCCAGCTAGGGGAAACCCCCAGAAAGCATTCGCACAGCACCATAAAGCAGGCAATGTGCAGTATGCCATTAGGGGTGAAATCATGGATTTGCACCCCATAGGCATACATCAAACCACGCACGAATTCGT
Organism: Poa pratensis; assembly: GCA_947311845.1. Lineage (NCBI taxonomy): Eukaryota > Viridiplantae > Streptophyta > Magnoliopsida > Poales > Poaceae > Poa > Poa pratensis. Next base: position 38,215,997 of record CAMZMU010000042.1, read on the forward strand.
GGATGGGGAATGCAAACCCCCTGGTCAAAAAATCAGCAAAGCACACGCGCTCATTGCCGCGAGGTTCAGGGAGTACCTCCTTAGGCGATGGCGCGCGGACGAACATCTGATCCGCGGGAGGCAGCAGGCCATCCTCGCGGAGCTTGTCGAGGTGGGCCTCCTTGATCGAGGACTTCACCCAGTCCCCGTCGCCTTTCTTCAGGCCGGCTGCGGAAGCAATTGCGCTGGCCGCAACCTTCTTTCCCTTCACCGCAACCATGTCGGTCGCAGCAGCAGCAGCAGTCGCGGCAGCTCGCTTAGAGCCAGCTCCTTTCTTCATCGTCAAGGATGGATTGGTGGAGCGCAGAAAGCTTGGGCGCAAGAGGAATGAAGGATGAGCGCGAGGAAGAAGAGGGAACAGGGGCGGCGCAAGAAGCAAATGGCAAGTAAAAAACTCTGCCAGCACCGCCCTTACTATTTACCACAAATCAAAATCAATCACAACCGCTAATCAACAATCGTGCGCTCCGCGGGGAATCCTGCCGTACACGTGGCGAGCATGGAGAGCAACCGTCGACGGCCACTCCGTCCACTACGCACGGGAATCTAGGAGCCATTATCACGTCTCCGTGAAAATCGCGCCAGAGCGGTCAAATCCAGTCCAAACGGCACCGTCCTTGGTCAGCACTGCATAACAGGCCCACATATATGTCACGTCCCATCGGTCATATTGCGCACGCCACCGCTCTGTCAGAAGGTGCAGTCGCCAAATGCGTCATCCCTGACGTCACCACAACCATCTCCCTTTCAAAGCATTCGAGTCCTCTAAAGGCATAACCGGGCACTCGAATGCCTCGCCAAGTGCGAGGGTGAAAATCAGAACTCAGGTAAAAAGCCGGTCGTTCGACCGCCTCGGTTGATTCGAGGGTGAAGTCGCAAAATAAGAAGCACAAGACATAAAGGTAGTCGATAGTTTCTTCGACTGAAACATATTACTCTCATCAGGAGCGTATCAAAAAATTCTTTGACTGACAATGTACGGGATAAACAGATTTGAGATTATCCTCCATTACAAGCAATAAAGCACAATCTCGGGGGCTACTCCCATCGGGAGCGCTGTCGCGCACCCGATAGAATAATGACAAAGCATCAGTCGACAAAAGACTCGACTCATCAGATAAGCAAAATTTAATGCAAAATCATACTCGATAAATTCCCGAGTTGCGTCCGCCGCAAATACCTCGGATGTTGCATGCATAGTGCAAAGGTAAGACCCGCCGAACTTTCGAGCTGGGCTAAGGACCGTTCCAGCAACGTTAATACTTAAAACTTTCCGTGTCAGCAGACATGATGAAAAATCCCGACGGACACGTTGGGTAATCTCAAAGTTATACTGCAGAACGATTCAGTAAGACCTCCGCGGCCTGAGTCGAGTCTGACCAGTCTGTTCCAGATTCAAGTCCGGAGACTCGAGTTTGATTGAAAGCTAGTAAGGTTTTACCCGAATGTGCAGTTAACCGGTCCCGATCCGTCGAGTGCACCGGGCCTACTAAGCTATTATCCCTTGATTATCATAAGCAAAAAATCGAAGTTGATGAAATACTCGACATAGCCAACATGTGCTATTCATACAGGAATTCCAATTATAAATACAAGTACAAAAGAATATGACGTGCACTAATGAATGAGTCCATGCCCGATTCTTCGAGTCAGATAAGTACTCGGGGGATACTGACGGGGATATACCTCTCAGGTACCCTACCATGAGGGTACCTGGTGCGCATATCGACTAAGGCCCAACTATCAAGAGCCTACGTGAAGCCCATGAAAGAAGGCCCAAGAAGATGGAGTATCCTCCAAGATTAGGCATAGACATAGTCAGTTTAGACTTTCCTTACATGTAATCTGAGTCGGTTGTGAACTCTCGAGACCCAGCCTATTATATAAAGGCTGGGAGGGTCGCCGATCCAGGACACGCAATACTTGAACCACCAAAACCCTAGCGAGATCGACATCTCGCCGGGACTCCATTGTAGCTCGCATATACCCTCAAATCAATACCAGACAAGCAGGATATCGGCGGGATGGGTGGCTGCCCTCCGCCGCACTGCTACCAGCGCGCTTCCCGACGACGAGGTAAGCCCTCAACCCAGAGAGGGCGAGCGTGTGTGCTTCCACGATTTCGTGAACAGGGGCTTCTCTTTCCCTGTTCACGACTTTGTGCGCGCGCTGATGTATGCGTATAAGGTTCAGCTGCACGACTTCACCCCCTACTCCATACTGCACATTGTTGTGTTCTTTGTGTTGTGCGAGTGTTTTCTGGGGGTGCATCCACATTGGGGTCTTTGGAAGAAGATCTACAATGTGAAGAGGAACGCCGGCCCAGACGGCGTGTATGCCGTTGGCGGCTTCAACATCCAGGCTCGCAAGGAGGTCGAGTACTTGACATCCAACAGGTCGAGTCAGCACAAAACTGGCGCAGGAAATGGTTCTACGTCAGCACGCAGCTAGAAGGACTGCCCGCTTTTGACGCCAACGCGCCTCTGGTGAGGACTCGAGCCTGGTTGCACCAGACAACCGCGGCGGAGGAGGCCGAGGCGAAGCCCTTGATGGAGAAGATGGCCAAGCTTATGAAGACTGTCGGTCGCGAAGTGAGCGGCCTTCATTTGATTTCGACTTTCATCAAGCAGGGCGTGCAACCATTGCGGGTGCAAGCGCACCCGATGTGGGTGTTCCAGGGCGCGCACGACCCGACACGCTTGGCGGGAGAAGAGGCCTTGCCATCAGCAAGGGAAGTAGAGACCCGGGTGCGGTCGATCACCAAACTGACCGCGAAGGACAGCTGTCCTCTCGACTGCCTAGTCAACGCATTCGACAGCGATCACCCGATGCCCACGGTATGGTTTTGACTTGTCTGTTTAGTATTCATGGGAAATATATGCTTGTTAACTCGTGTATCTAGTATGTGCAGAATTGGGCGCCGGCCAAACGTTTCCCTCCACTTCCCGAAGATGGGGAGACTGCAGAGGTGGAGATTCTGTTGGCCGAGAGCAAGGCCGATGATATTTCTCTCGCTTCTGCTCGCACCCCTGACGGGGATATACCTCTCGGGTACCCTACCATGAGGGTACCTAGTGCACGTATCGATTAAGGCCCAACTATCAAGAGCCTACATGAAGCCCATGACAGAAGGCCCAAGAAGAAGGAGTATCCTCCAAGATTAGGCATAGACATAGTCGGTTTAGACTTTCCTTACATGTAATCCGAGTCGGTTGCGAACTTCCGAGACCCAGCCTATTATATAAAGGCTGGGAGGGTCGCTGATCCAGGACACGCAATACTTGAACCACCAAAACCCTAGCAAGATCGACATCTCGCCGGGACTCCATTGTAGCTCGTATATACCCTCAAATCAATACTAGACAAGCAGGAAGTAGGGTGTTACTCTCCGGAGGCCTGAACCTGGGTAAATCCTTGCTTTTGCTTGTCAGCCGACGAAACTACCAGCTCTACCACGTTCTCTCCCTCGTAATCTCAACCCTAGGTCCTTAACCATGGGATTTGATGAGTTAACCCCTCGTCAACCCCTACTGACGAGGTGGAGGAATCTGAGCACGAGGAGGAGGAAGAACTACCTCCGCCTAAACGGCACCGTGCAGCCGAGACTACGTCAACTGCGGACAGCTCGCCTCCACCTGTTGCCCATGATGAAGACTCGGGCTCTTCTTCACCTGACGCGAGAGGGCCGAGGGTTGTGACCCCGTTGCGCATGGCCTCTCCAGCTAAGTCGCCGTCGTTTGAGGCATGCTTGGATTATGATGCCTTACTGCTTTCTGACGACGAGGAAATCAGGTGAAGACTTTTGCCGAAGCTTTGTGCTTTGCTGTATGTTTTCCTTGTCAACTGACGTTTTGTTTTGTGCAGCCCGGGTGAGGATGATTTGCCCGAGGATGACCTCCCACCGAACGCTCCCGGAGCCACGCCAGTGTCACCTTCGGGTGAGGCGATTCGGGCGGAGGCTCGGCAGACCTCTCCGGCGAGTCCTCATCCCAAGCCGCAGGAAGACGCGCCTTCCACGTCGAGTGGTGCGCTGCCCTCACGCTATAACCATGTAAGTACTATGTTGAACTCTTCAAGTTTTATCTGGTGCGCGACAACGCTCCCGATGGGATTAGCCCCCGAGGCTATGTGCAACTAGACATAGTTGGGCATAGGCTCAAACCCGAGTATTTTTGTTTTGTGTGTTATTTTGCTGAATCCTTTTGTGCGGCACAGTCGTTCATCCGCACTCTGCTTGAGTCGGGTGAAACGTATTTGCAGGTGGAACAGGAGCGCGACCAACTGTGAGCCCAGGTGCAGCAGCTGGACCGTAAGAAACTCATGCCCTTTGTCTTGACTGCTTGAGAAATCTGTTTGCTAACTGTTTCCTTGCGATGTTTTCAGGTGACAAGGCGACAGCCTTAACCCGTGTGCAAGAGCTGGAGAAAGAGCTTGCAGCTGAACGCGAGGGTGTGTAGCAGAAGCTTAAAGAAGCGGAGGCCCACGAAACGCTGCAAATCCAGCGACTCTGCGCGCTGTCCCATGTGATGGGAGGTAATAATCTGGCAAAAGTGTAGTTTTTCAACTAACTTTGGCGTGATTCTAAATTGTGTTTGTCCAACAGAAACTGTTGGTGCTCCGCCGGCTGCCGACAAGGGCTCGCTCGAGGATGCGGCGAGCACTTTTGACAAGATATGCGCGCACGCCAGAGACGCCCTCCGTAGGTCTTCGAGTGCGTTGGCGTCTATCTACCAGACCGTCCTGCCGAAGAACACGCCGCCCGCGACTGTGGAGGCGTTGGCCGATGTGTTTGCGCCCGGTACATTCACCCTGGCGAATTACGCCCGAGCCCAAATGGTAGGGGGATCTGAGACAACCTTCGTTCTGTTAAGGGGACACGGGGTGGCCGGTGATTTCGAGAAAGCCGTGGCTGGTTTTCCGAAGAATTCTGAAGGAAAATCAGCTGTGACCAACGCGATGAAGAAGGAGGCAGCGACACTGTCAAGGAAGACGGTGACTATGCTCGAGCAGCGCGCCGCCACTATGTCTGAGCGTGCCGCTCGCACCTCTAGGGCCACATCCGAGTCAGTGTCATAGATAGCGTAGTTAGCTTGCCCGCGCTTTTGCTCTGTTTGTAATGAATTTAAATGCCGCATGGGCTTTTGATTAATATGATCTTCTGACTTGCACACCTTATGCCTATAGTGTGCGAGTGGAATTTGGGAAAAATAGCCCCCGAGCCTGTGGGTCGGGGTTTTTTGCGAGTGATATATGGAGCTTATGTTTGAACTTTGTTTTTGTGTAGTCTCAAGCGCATGGCGCGTCAACTGGTCAAACTGCGGGGAGTTCTTCTTCCAAGCCAAGCACCCGAAGTGTCAACGACCAAAAGCTTATCGATTACCTTACTCAGAAGTTCACGACGATGGAGAGAGAGCTGAAGGAGACGAAGGACACTCTTTCCGATCTTCAGTCGAGACCATCACCGGCAACGGAGCGGGAGTTATTTCTGCTGGCGGAGCTGGACAAAGTGAACCTTCAACTCGAATGTGAGTACACCCGAGTCTAAATATTGTTGTTGCCAAGCTCCTTGACAAAATGTCACTGTGTTATGCTTGTGCAAATGCATGCTTTGATAAACCGAAAGAAGAAACTCGACTGCGCGAACAATTGGATGACAATGCCATAGACCGGAGTATTCGACCCACCCTTTCTGGTCAGATCGGGCAAGAAGTCGAGTGCTTGTCCAGCTTCAGAACCACGCCTGGCGCGTGGTCATTGTGCTAGAGACCTGCAGGTTGGCTTTGTCTAGAGTGCATCAGGCGTTGTTTCCCTTAAATGAACAGCCGAAAGGTCTACCAGCTTTATTGGAAAAATTCCGTAAAGGCAAAGCCATCAAGAAATTTGTGCGAGAGAAACTCATCGGCGGAGCAAATGTGGCACTTGCATTTGTGCGGACCCACTATCCAAACATTGATTTGAAGAAAATTGCACAGGGACCCGCACCCGTGCCTGGTGGCGGTCATGTGCCTATGCAAGAGCACTACCAGGAGACTCGCACGGATGCGCTGGTCCTGATTCATCGGGTGTTGAAGGAGGAGGAGAAGTGGGCCGCGCCAAAGGATGAACCTGCAGAATAGGCTAGGCATGTATTTTGTAGGAATTTGTATAGTTACCTGATGAATTTTTGCGATCTACGTGTATGTAACACATGTATGGGGCTCAGCCCCGAGTATAAGTTCTGTAGTTTTCCTGTCGGCAGCCCCCGGGCGTTCGGGTGTGTGCAAGTTTGATTGTGCGCAGCCCCCGAGTGTTCGGGTGAGTGCGAGAGGTTTCATTTTACGCGACACAGCCCCCGAGCATTCGAGTATGGCTATGGAGCGTTATTTTTTACTTGAACTTTGCGCAGCTCAGCCCCCGAGTTCTCGGGTGCGTTGTTGTTTGTGTTTATATTTATCCTGTTGGCGCAGCCCCCGAGTGTTCGGGTGCGGCCAAGGTTTTGCTTGTAGCTATCCTGTTAAGGCCCAGCCCCCGAGTCGTTCGGGTGAGGCCAAGGTTTTGTTGCAGAAATGATATTTTTTGACAGCGCAGCCCCCGAGTATTCGAGTGTGGCTTGTTTTTTGTTTTGCGTATTATTTGTGCGACTAGTAAACAGAGGGATAGAGGAACATTGATTATATTCCACTTTTGATTGTTAAGCTGCAGGCCGCCTCATTAAAAACCTTCCAGTCCCCTTAGGTACCCTGGTAAGGAAAAGAGCGTGTCTGAAACCTGCAGCTATCCGACAGATCGCCTATTACATTTGATGACTGAGCAGTCTAAGCATAGAAATGGCGCAGGTGCGCAACGTTCCAAGGATTGTGCGAAGGTTCGCCTGTCTTCGCGTGCTTCAGTCTGTACGCGCCACCGTCGATGACTTCGGTGACGATGAAAGGTCCTTCCCATGGAGAGGCGAGCTTGTGCACCTTCTTCTGCTTCAACCGCAGCACTAAGTCACCGACCATGAAGGACCTGGTGCATAGTCGACGGCCATGATAGTTGCGGAGGTTCTGCTGGTAAACAGCTGTACGAGCAAGCGCAATGTCTCGTGCTTCGTCCAGCGTGTCGATGATGTCCTCGAGTGCTTCCTCCGCATCCTCTTCTTCGTATGCCGCAACCCTGGGTGCGTCGAACTGCACGTCGAAGGGAAGGACGGCCTCTACGCCGTACACCATGAAGAATGGTGTGTACTGCGTCGATCTGTTTGGAGTAGTGCGCAGACTCCAAAGTACTGACGGGCGTTCATCTACCCAGGCACCCGCAGCTCGTTTCAGTGGCACGAATAACCGCTTCTTGAGCCCACTGCATACAAGTCCATTAGCCTTTTCCACCTGACCGTTCGACTGCGGGTGTGTCACCGATGCGTAGTTCAGCTTGATCCCCTGGGCTTTGCAGAAGTCGCGGAACTCTTCGGCTGTGAAGTTTGTACCGTTGTCGGTTATTATGCTGTTGGGGATCCCGAAACGGTAGATGATGGATCTGATGAAGTTCACCGCCGTCGTAGCAGTCAAATTTGTGATAGGGACCGCTTCGATCCACTTAGTGAATTTATCGACTGCCACCAAGAGGTGTGTGTGGCCTCCACGCGAGGATTTCTTGAGTGGCCCAACCATGTCAAGTCCCCATTGGGCAAAGGGCCAAGCCAATGGCATGGTTTTTAGCTCTGACGCAGGCGCTAGTGGCCTTTTTGCGAACTTCTGGCAACCGATGCACCTTTGTACTATGTCCTCTGCGTCCCTGAGTGCGGTTGGCCAATAGAACACCGCTCGGAAGGCTTTGGCTACGAGCACTCGACTGCTCGCATGGTGTCCACAGGTTCCTGCGTGGATGTCTCGAAGGATGGCCTTGCCGTCTTCGAGTGCAATGCATCTCTGAAAGATCGCTGATATGCTGCGCTTATATAGTTCCCCTTTGATAATTGTGTAGGCCTTGGCTCGTCGAGTGATCCGACGTGACTCGGCTGCGTCGTCTGGTAGCTCATCCCGTAGGAGGTATGCGAGGAAGGGATGTGTCCAAGTCGGTTCAATCAAAAGAACTTCGACTGGCGGATCTGCTGTGCTTGGCGGGATGTCCTTGTCGGCTGCTGTCGGAGTCGAAGGTGCTGCGAGCTTCTTCACCTTGATGGATCTTTGCGCGATTCGCTCAAGGAAGACGCCAGGCGGGACTGGTGCTTTGGTGTAGCCAAGGTTGGCTAACATATCTACTTCCTCGTTGCTTTCACGCCCGATGTGGCGTAACTCGCAGCCATCAAAGTTGCCCTCCAGAGTGTTGTATAACTCGCGATAAGCAATCATGTTGTCTGCAGTGGCGTCACAGGCTTTCATCGTTTGCTGCACCGCAAGATTTGAGTCGCCATAGATCATGAGGCGTGTGCACCCGCAAGCCTTGGCCATCTTCATGCCGTGAAGTAGGGCCTCATACTCAGCCTCGTTGTTGGAGGGTTCGACGAAATCCATCTGCAAGACATAGCGGAGTTTATCCCCTCGTGGGGACAGGAGGATGACGCATGCGCATGCGCCCTCATTTTTCTTCGACCCATCGAAGAACATAGTCCACGAGTTGGACACATCTGGGACTCCTGGTAGCTGAGCTTCGATCCACTCGGTGGTGAAGTCAGGCAAGACTTGAGCTTTGATGGCTTTCGGGTGTTCATACTTTATATCTTGAGGTCCAAGCTCGATGACCCACTTAGCGACCCGCCCGGTCGCGTCAGGGTTGGTGAGGATATCACGTATGCCTGCCGCGCTGACGACCGTGATCGGATGCTCGACGAAGTAGTGCACAACTTTGTGTGATGTCATGAATACGGCGTAAGCCAGCTTCTGGTAATGCGGGTACCGCTATTTGATATGGAGAGGACCTCGTTGAGGTAGTACACGGGTCTCTATATGCTGTGATTGTTTCCTTCCTCCATACGCTCGACAACGAGGACGGTACTGACCACCCGGTTGGTGGCGGAAACATACAAGAACAACAGCTCACGCTCCCAAGGCGCGACCTAGATTGGAGGAGTTGTGAGTGTGCTCTTCAGGTCGACGAAGGCTGCTTGAGCTTCAGGCGTCCACTCGAAGCTGTCTGATTTCTTCATCAGCTGATAGAAAGGGAGCGCTTTTTCGCCGAGCTTGCTGATGAATCGACTGAGAGCGGCCACTCGACCCGCTAGTCTTTGCACCTCTCGAAGTTTGGTCGGCTGTTCCATAGTCAGTATGGCCTGTATTTTCTCCGGGTCCGCCTCAATGCCTCGAGCTAATACAAGGTAACCCAAGAGCTGTCCAGCTGGTACGCCGAAAACGCACTTCTTGGGGTTGAGCTTGATATTGTATCGGTTGAGATTGGCGAATGTCTCGCGCATGTCGTCGAGGAGGGTGTCCTCCTGTTTGGTTTTGATGACGATGTCGTCAACATAGACTTGGACGTTGCGCCCAATCTGTTTGCTGAGGCAATTTTGCATCATGCGCTGGTACGTAGCACCTGCGTTCTTGAGCCCGAAGGGCATTGTGGTGTAGCAGTAGATGCCATGTGGCGTTATGAAGGCTGTTTTGTCCTCGTCTTCGGCCTTCATCCTTATCTGGTTATAGCCCGAGTAGGCATCCAGGAAGGATAGGCGTGCGCAGCCCGCAGTCGAATCAACTATCTGGTCGATGCGAGGCAGCGGGAAGTGGTCCTTGGGGCAGCACTTGTTAGGGGCGGTGAAGTCGACACACATGCGGAGGATCTCTGTATGCTTCTTTGGCACAAGGACTGGGTTGGCGACCCAGTCAGATTTCTTGATCTCGCGGATGAACTTGGCTGCAAGTAGCCTGTCGACTTCTTCACCTATGGCCTTCCGCTTCGGCTCAGAGAAGCGGCGCATCGTTTGCTTCACGGGTCTCGTATCTGCAAACAATTGAAGAGAGTGTTCGGAAAATTCCCTAGGGATATCTGGCATGTCAGCTGGACACCAGGCGAAAATTTCCCAGTTCTCACGGAGGAATTTGACGAGCGCGCCTTCCTATGCGGGAGTTAAGCTCGAAGACACGTTGACCGTTTTCGTCGGGCGCACCTGATGCGACCGCGTGTCGTTTGTTGCGTTGAACGCGGCGTCAAGTGCCGGTTTTTTGGTTGCAGGGAATAATGTGTGATCATTGGAGATAGAGAGCTCTGCGAGCTGCTCTTGCATGCCGAAGAACTCGGATATTTTGCTGAACTCCCTGTCGCAACTGTCCGAGCGTTGGAAGTTCCCGTTCACCGTGATGACACCGTTTGGTCCTGGCATCTTCAACTTGAGATATGCATAATGCGGGACCGCCATAAACCGAGCGAATGTCGGGCGCCCAAGGATGGCGTGATATTGTGATTTCCAGTCGACGACCTCGAAGTCAATTTTCTCTGTCCTGAAGTTTTCTGGTCCGCCGAAGACAACCGGGAACTGTAATGTGCCGAGCGGGTAAACCGCTTTGCCTGGAACAATGCCGTGAAAGGTGTTGCTTGACTTGGGCAAGTTTTCCGTCGACTGGTTCATCTTACGGAGCGTATCTGCAAACAGGATGTTGATTCCACTTCCTCCATCCATAAAGACCTTAGACATAGCGTAGCCGCCAATTTGAGCGTCGAGTACCAAAGCAGCGTGTCCTGGGCGAGCTATGGCAGGTGGATGATCCTCTTGGGAGAAGGTGATGCTGGCTTCCGACCCCTTCAAGTACTCAGGAACGGCGGGTGGCGCCATGACAGCCAGATTGACTTGTCAGGTTATCAGCTTTTGCTCCCTATTAGAGGGACGTCCTTTTTGTATCATGTTCATCTGCCCGCGTGCCTCGGGGTATGGTTCTGCTGCTGCTACTGGAGCTTTTATGAGCTGCTGGTGATATATAGCGCCCGCTATGTTCGCGGCTGCTGGCGCCGGAAGGGGCAGCGGAGCCGGTAGCGTCGCCGCAGCCGGCCTCGGGTGATAGCGTTTGAAGTAGCCTACCACTAACCAGGTGAATTTTCTGCAATCTTTCAGCAGATGTTTCGAGTGAAGCTTGCCATCTTCACCTTTGAACATGTGAAAATGGCATTGTTTCTCGATTTCCTCCTCGAGTTCGCGTTCATTTTGCGGGTCTTCTCGGGGTTTTCTCCACTCCCGTTTGCGGTATCCATCATTGCGCGGGGCGTAATCGCGACTGCGATCGTCATATCGGCCTCCGCTGCGATCGTCCTGACGGTTTCTGCCTCGGTCACGCTCATCGCGCGTGTCGACTGCTGCGACAGGGCCAGCGCCTTCCTCATAATCGTAATTATGGGACTTGCGCCTCTTTCGACGGTCGTTGCTACGGCCGTCCTTGCGACTCCAGTCTTTGCTGTTGCGGCGTGGTGACCCGCCTTGCTTATCTCGTATCGAGTCTTCTCCGTCCGCCCATTCATTGGCGACCTTCAAGAGAGCGGCAACGGATTTCGGCTTCTCGCGCCCAAGTGCTTCCTGGAAGTCGAGCCTGGCGAGGCCTGCCGTGAAGGCATCGATAGCTTTGTCCTCCGATACAGTGCCTATGGAGTTGCGTATTGTGGTCCAACGTCGGATGTATGATCTCAGCGTCTCGTCCGAATGCTGCTTATAGGCTCGCAGTTCTTCGAACGTGGCAGGTCGGTCGCATGTCATGTTGAAGTTCTTGACGAAGTCCTCCTCGAAGTCGTCCCATGAATCATATGCATGACAGGGTAGGTTTCTGAGCCAAGCGCGGGCCGCACCCTCGAGCATCAGCTGGATGTACTGCATGGCAGTTGTGAGAGTGCCGCGTTGGCATGTGACTGCTATCTTGTAATCCTCTAGCCAAGATGTTGGCTCCTGTCGACCGTTGAATTTGGGTGTTTCAGATGTGAGCTTGAACCCTTTGGGCATCTTGGTCTCACGAATGCGTCGACTGAAACACAAGGACCCACACGGCTCGAACTCATCGTCCGAGCGTGACTCGCTGCCCGAGGAGCGAGACCTCCCGGAGCGACTTTTGCTTACTCGATGCTGAGTTACGACTCCGTGTACACCGCTGTCCTCCGCGCGGTGTCGAGTGATCCTATCGCTATCGCGACGTCCACGATCCCGGTCCTCGCGTATGGTAACGGCATGGTCGCGATTGCTGTGGGTTTGCAGTTCTCTTTGCGGGCTTTCCGCGCGGTGGGTTCTGTTTGCACCATGTGGCGTGCTTCCTCCAACACCGTCGACTACCGGAGCCAATGCCGCAACAGCTAAATTGAGGGATCTGATTTGCTGTCGGTGCATTGCCCCGTTTGGATCGTTTGCAGCTGGTTGCATTGTTCTGAGATATGCAGATACTGACATCAAGGCTCCCTCGGCTGTCTTGGGGACAGGGATTCCTTCGTCGTCGACTGTCATAAATTACACATCCAGATTGACGGCAAGATCCGCTCTGTCTCGCTCAGAGAGGCGAGGTAGCCTGGAACGATGCCGTGCGGACGTTTGCCCTGTTGAGTAGAGGGATGACAACTGTGCTCGCCGCGCACTCGACACGCTGGCCTGTCTCCTCCGCTCATCGAGTGTTGCTTTGTAATTCTTCAGGCGAAGATTCTCTTGCCACATGAAGTATTGGTATGTCGCGAGTTCTTCGCGAGTTGAACCTTCGAGCATTAGGAGGCATTCTTCAATGACTTTTCTTTGCTTTTGCTGCCATCTCCTCCGTGATGATGAGTTGCGTCTGGCCGTCCCGCATGGTTACCGTGGCGGGATATGCTGGTGGTGCGCGACGAGCTGCGGCTTCAGATGTCTCGCCTTCTGTGTCGTTGTTTCCCAGAACCATATAGACTTGAAAAGGGATGGAGTTTGAGATTATGCCTTTTTCACCACCGCTGCCATCGGTGGAGTAGTCGAAGTTGCTGCAGTCCTCATACTGCACGCGTGGTTCGTCGCTGTCGTATTGGAAGACAGACTCGACATCCCCCTCGGCTTCGCCACAAAGGTCGAAAGATGCTGATGCAGAGCTTGGCAAAACAGTCGATGAAGAAGCGTTTTTCACCAACGAAAGAATCGTGAATTGTGCAGTCGACGACGAGTTGGGTGACGCAGGCGCAACCAATGGAGACATCGCTAGCGCAGCCACAGTTGGTGCAGATGCGATCGATGGAGGTGCAGGCGCGATTGCTGCGAGTTGACGTGGATCTGTCAAGTTTTGCGTTCCCCAACGACTAACATGGAAATTGAAGTTACCAAAAGTCATGTCCGCACCTGAGTGGAGATCCGCAAACACCGAGCACACGATTGGATGGTGCGGGTCAAACCCGAAGGGACCGAAGTACATTGGCGCGACGATCGATGGAGGTGGCGAGTTGCCATTTGCTGGTGGAGTAGGCGAGTCGATCTTCGTCGAAGGACTCGGCGGGTTGCCGTTTGCTGATGAAGTTGGCGAGTCGATCTTCGCCTTCGAGGTCGGCGAGTTGTTGTTTGCTGATAGAGCCGCCGAAACCACAGATCCAACACAAGTCTTTCCCACAGACGGCGCCAATTGATGAGGGGTTAACTCATCAATACCCATGGTTCGATACCTAGGGTTAAGATTAGAGGGAGAGACGTGGTGGTGTTGGTAGTATCGTCGGCTGACAAGCAAGGTTTATCCAGGTTCAGGCCCCCGGAGGGTAACACCCTACTTCCTGCTTGTCTGGTTATTGATGTATGAGGTGTACAATGGGGCTACAATGGCGTCCCGGCGAGATGACGATCTCGCAAGGGTTTTGGTGGTTCGAGTATTGCGTGCCCTAGATCGGCGGCCCTCCCAGCCTTTATATAGGAGGCTGGGTCTCGGGGATCCACAACCGACCAGGTTTACAGGTAAGGTAGGTTTCTACCGACTTAGGGTTTACTAAACTTGGAGTATACGTCATCTTCTTGGGCCACCTTCGTGGGCTTTTGGTCGAGGCCAGTCCATGGGCCTTAGCTCGTACATGCACCAGGTATCCTTATAGCGGAGCACCCGAAGGGTACATCCCCGTCAACGTCTCGTTGGAGGGGTGCGAGTTTCAAACTCAAACGCCACGAATGGCCTCACCCTATTCTCCGATGAACCTTGCCCAAAAGCACGGTTCCCCTTCCACTATCAGAATCTTTCAAGACAGAATCCGGAGCCCTTACAATAACTTGAGGCTCAACCCACAGAAGGATTGGGTCTCCCAAGCACCACAACACCTGCCACACAAAATTAGCAAGCAAGTAAGTACAACAAGATGCCTAGGTTTTCCTAGTGGAAACCCTAGGCTCAAATCCTTCAAGTGAATGAGGGGGAAATGAAGAACGCTTTGGTGAAGTAGTAGATCGAGGTCTTCTCCTTCGGATCTCTGAATATGAGCTTGTTTGGTTGGTGGAGTAGGGAGATCTAGGAGTTTGAAGCTTTGCTTTAATGAAGGAGAGAGAATCTGAAGCTTAAGGCAGCTGGAGGTAGGTGGAGGGGTATTTATACCCCCTCCCGAAAAGTGTCCATTGAAACGTTATCTTCTCTCCCCGTGAGCCCGGCCTTGGACCCGGCAAGGCCGGCCTGGAATCTTGGAGACCGGCTGGGAGCAGAGTGGCCGGCCTTGAGCCCGGCCTTGGCCCGGCCTTGCGCTGTCGAAGGAGGCCGGCTGGGTGGCCGAGACGGCCGGCCTTGGGCCCGGCCTTGCCAGCTTCCGAGGGCGGCCAGACAGGACAACCAAATGGGCATCTTTTCAGCTAGCCTTTTTCTCCTTTTGGTGTGAAGCATATTTAAATGAATACATTTCAAATCTGCAACACTTAGCAACATATTAAAAATATCACCAGTGTTGTTATCTACCACACGAAACACAGAGGGGTAAATAAGTGTTCTTTCAATCTCCCCCTTTTTGGTGTTAGATGACAACACTAGGATTTGCAATAAAATTCCACACTAGATCATGTTCTTAACTAAATGGAAAGGGCTCCCCCTAAATGTGTGCATATAGTTTGTTTGCCTTGGAATGCAAATACACACATAACGAGGGAAACATTCCCAATAAGATATAATCAACATGATATAAGAACAACATATTTGCGAAAAATGAGACATATCCAACTAAGTTGAGATTTTGAGATGAGGATCATACCTTGTGCCAAATGATGTAGAAAATTATATCAATGCACAACACCATATAATCTCAACCATAGATAAACCCGAAATCCGAAATCCATAGGTCTCATACAATAGTTTAACCATCTCATACAATAACTTAACCAACATATAGTTCCACGATACAATAATGATAACCAAGTTCCACGAACATAAACCAAATAGAGTTCAACTAAAATGATTGCAAAGACAAATAAGCAAATGAGAAAACACATGCTATGCATGAATGCAAGTCCCCGGAGAACTTTCTCCCCCTTTGGCATCAAGACACCAAAAAGGAAGAAAGTGAAGAGAAGAATCCAAGAGATCACTCGTTGAAGTCGTCGAGGCCAAAATCACCATCTCCAGCAGCGGCGCCATCATCAGCAGCCTGACCGGAGCTCGATTTAGCAAGGTTCATAGGCCAATAGGGACCAAGAGAGGAGGCATCATCGCCAAGCCAATATGTGTTCTTTTACTTCCAAGCAGATTCAGGGAGCTCCTCGGAGCTAGACGGATAGGGAAGTTCAGGCTTCTTCATTATCTCTCGTTGGTTGCGGTTATATTGCTTTTGCTTTCTGTAGGCCTCGAAATCCTTGTCCTACTTGTCAACAAAGAAGCAATTCATCTTCTGAAAAATAGACTTCAAGACGTGCTTCTTCTTAAGAGCTGCAACTGTAGGTTCTGCTTGAGAAGAGCTAGGAACATCTTCAGTAGGTGTGTGACGAGCACGCTTGCCGCGAGGGGGAACAACCGGGTCAACATCATCCTCATCAGCTTCAAGAGCTGCTATAGTAAGGATAGTAGGCGTAACCATGTCATAGTTGGTGAGATGAGCTGGGGCAAGCTTGGTGTTAAAAAGTTTCTGGAGATATTGACCATAGATGGGAACCTTGTTGTTGAGAACCACGGAGCGCATCTCGTGCCACATATAATCTAACACATCTAGTTTCTTGCCCGCCTTCTTGATTCGATCAATGTGATAAAGAAGATTGATCATTCACTTGCGGACCTCACCCTTCTCCCCAAACTTGACATTGATAGTGTTCCTCAAGATAACATGAACATTTTTCCAAAAAGGAGTGAAGAGTTTAACCTTGGGAATGTGAAGTAGTCCCACCTCGGGAGGGTAGCAATGTGCGACTCCTGTTCGGGCCTTCATATGCTTCTTGTCATCAATATGAATGCGGATAAAAGCAGCGGGCTGAAAGGGGAGTTCAACGACAAGGCCAAAAAGAGCACCAAACTCAGCAAGTGTAGCTTCGCACTTGATACCACCACTCATCCAAGTCATAGTCCTAGGTCCCTCGGTGGAAAAATAAACGGTGGCATAGAATTCCCGAAGCAATTCTGGAGAAAATGGAATATCACACTCCATAAGTGAACTAATTCCATGAAAAGTCCATGAGCTCCATCACATCGGGCCTAGATTCTCTTAACAGGTCCACATCAAAGAAGTGCTGAGGCACATGATTATGCTTGAGAGTGCATACCACATTTTCATACACTTGCTCATGCATCTTGCAATAGAACCGGGTGTCACTACTTGTGCGCTGCCCAAACTCATAGGGATTGAATTATAGACGGTCAAACTCAAAATCATAAGAGGATAACTTGCTCCAATCCACATGCACCGGTTCATCCGGGTTTACAACAAGATCTGACATGTTCTTGGTGGCAGATGCTTTCTTGCCCTTGGCCTTGTCCTTGCTAGATGCCATCCTTGCTTGAGCAACTCTGAAGAACTCCAACCTTGAAAAGCACTTCACCAACACCAATAATGGAGGAAACCACTCCCAATCCTTCAACAATGGAGGAACCTTTTGGATGGGAAGGTAGATCGGGAGGGGATCTTTCAGATCTGTGGGCTATGGAGTTGGGGAGGTGGAGCAATGGAGGTGGAGGGTGGAGGAGGAGCTCGGGCGGCTATGGAGGGGGTCGATATTTGTGGGGGAGATGGGGAAGAAGAACTGAAGAACAAACCGGTTAACTCCCCCTGATGAAGAGGTGCCCGACAAGCCGGCCTCGGCCCCGGCCCCGACCCCGGCCTCGAGAGGAGCTGGGCCGGGCAGGCACCCGACACGTCCGGTCTCGGCCCCGGCCTCCACCCCGGCCTTGGGTAGAGAAGAGGGCCGGGCAGCAGCCCGACGCTGCCGGCCTTCCAAGCTGGCCAGGCCAAACTTGAATTGAATATGGATGAAATTTGCGCCGGTTTCAAGGAAGTTTGAGTGTCAAGGGGGAACTGCAGGCATGATATACATGAAAAACATGTGCAAGCAAAAGTTTTCTACACACATCCAATGGAGAAAAACGTAGAACCAAATAAGCAACATTGGATGTGATAAAATCAACATGTATGCAATAAAATCTCAAATAAGCTCCAACAAGATCAACTTTTCAAAAAGAAGAGGGCGGTGGCCTAGGCCACCATGTATGAGTGTATGTGGTGTGACACCGCGAAGATATATCTTGGGTTCACGGCCACTACTCATCATTTAAGCTCACAATTCATAGAACGAATATAGAGAAGCAAATGAGTTCTTAATGTCGGCATAATGGGGGGAGGGATAGTCCAATGTATTAGGACCGCACTCCCCCTATGTCCATGCCTACACCTAAACACAATAAATAGTCAAGACATAGGTGTGTATGCAAAATAGTCAAGCCAAGCTCCTTGAATCCACGATATTTAGCTCATTCCTCAAATAAGTGAATCTTGCTTCATCAAGAGGCTTCGTGAAAATATCGGCAAGTTGATCTCTTGTGGGAACATGGCCAAGCTCAATATCACCACGGGCAACATGATCTCGAATGAAATGATGACGAATCTCAATATGCTTGGTTCTTGAATGTTGCACCGGGTTGTGGCAATCTTGATAGCACTTTCATTGTCACATAAAAGAGGCACTTTGTCACAATTGACACCGTATTCCTTTAAAGTTTGCCTCATCCATAACAATTGGGTGCATGCACTTGCGGCGCCACATACTCGGCTTCGGCGGTGGAGAGAGATATACAATTTTGCTTCTTGGAAGACCAACTCACCAAGGAACCACCAAGAAATTGGCAAGCCCCGGAAGTTGACTTCCTATCATCATGATCACCGGCCCAATCCGAGTCCGTGTACCCACGAAGAGAGAAAACCTTGTCCTTGGGGTACCACAAACCAAACTTTGGGGTATGAATCAAATATCGTAGGATTCTTTTGACCGCCATCATGTGGCTTTCTTTAGGAGCGGCTTGGTACCTTGCACACACCCCTACACTCAACACAATATCGGGTCTAGATGCACAAAGATAGAGCAAAGAACCAATCATGGAACGGTATACCTTTTGATCGACATCTATACCCTTTGGGTTAAGTTGTAGATGAACCTTGGTGTCCATTGGGGTGCGCTTCTCCTTGACACCAACCATATCAAACCTCTTGAGCATGTCTTGGATATATTTAGTTTGAGAGATGAAAGTCCCTCCCTTCAATTGCTTGATCTCAAAACCAAGGAAGAACTTCAACTCTCCCATCATGGACATCTCAAACCTATCGGTCATAAGCTTTGAAAATTCATCATTGAAAGCTTTGTTAGTTGAGCCAAAGATAATATCGTCCACATAGACTTGGCATATGAAAAGCTCCCCTTTTACTCTCTTGGTAAAGAGAGTGGGATCGATTTGCCCAACCTCAAATCCACGGTCTACTAGAAGCTCTCTAAGGTGCTCATACCATGCACGTGGAGCTTGTTTAAGTCCATAGAGTGCCTTATCGAGCTTGTAGACATGGTTAGGGAGTTTGGGATCCTCAAAACCCGGTGGTTGCTTAACATATACTAATTCTTTAAGTGGACCATTTAGAAAAGCACTTTTCACATCCATTTGTTGCAAGATAAAATTATGATGAGATGCATATGCAAGGAGGATACGGATGGACTCAAGGCGAGCCACGGGAGCATAGGTCTCTCCAAAATCAATGCCTTCAACTTGAGAGTACCCTTGAGCCACCAATCTTGCCTTGTTCCTCACCACCATGCCATGTTCATCTTGCTTGTTCTTGAATATCCACTTAGTGCCTATAACATTGCGGCACTCCTTTGGCTTCTCAACTAGCTTCCACACTTTGTTGCGCTTGAAGTTATTGAGCTCTTCATGCATTGCATTCAACCAATCCGGATCTTCAATAGCTTCAAAGACTTTCTTTGGTTCCACCATGGAGATGTGTGCTTGATGTTCACTAAAGTTTGCACATTGTCTTCTAGTCACAACCTTGCCTTCAAGTCACCAATAATATTTTCCAACAATGTTGTCTTCTCCATGGTCTTGACATCTTGCTGACGACGGGTTCGATATCCTCATTGGAGAGGATAATCTCTTGATCATCTTGATCATTTGTGTCCCCGTCTTGACCGAATGATGACCTTGGTCTTCAATGTGCACACCTTCATCACTAGAAGGAGAGGATGGACCTTGGTCTTGATCATGGCTAGCATCAACAATTGGAGAACTTGGTTCTTGCGTAGCAACTTGATCAACATGAGGAGGGTCTTGAACTTGTTCTTGGCTAGGTGCATCATTTGCTCCACCGGATGGTGCGGTTCCACTTGTGATGATGTATGCTCCACATGGGTGGAGCTTGGTCCTTCTTGAGGTGCCTCATGGTGGATCTCGATTGGGCGAAAGAATCCCACGCCCATTCGCCTTATTGCATCTTGAGGTTCCTCATCATCTACATCACGAACATGAAATTGCGCCACTTGGGAGCCGTCATTCTCATCGAACTCCACACTACAAGATTCTACAACGATCCCGAAGGACTTGTCGTAGATTCTATAAGTGTGGGATTCGGCACCGTAACCAACAAAAGTACCCTCTAAAGCCTTAGACTCAAATTTAGATAAACGATAACCTTTGATCTTATAGAAACACTTACAACCGAACACCCGGTAGTAGGAAATATTGGGCTTGTTGCCGGTAAGCATTTCATATGGAGTGAACTTCTTTCCCGTGCGGAAGTAGAGCCGGTTAGATGAGTGACATGCCGTGGAGATGGCCTCGGCCCACAAGAAAAGTGGTCTTGAACTCCGCCAACATAGACCTTGCCATATCCATAAGGGTCCGGTTCTTCCTCTCGGCTACACCATTTTGTTGAGGGGTATACGCAGCGGAATATTGATGACGAATTCCCTCTTCACTAAGAAACTCATTTAGGGTGTAGTTCTTGAACTCGGAGCCATTGTCACTTCTAATGGCCAATATAGGGACATTGTGTTGACGTTGAACTTCATTGGAGAAGTCGATGACGGCTTGTTGGGTCTCACTCTTCGACTTGAAGAAATAAACCCATGTGAATCTTGAATAGTCATCAACAATCACCAAACAATACTTCTTCCCACCAAGACTAGGTTGAGGCACGGCACCAAAGAGATCAACATGAAGAAGTTCCAATATCCTTGTTGATGAAATGATGGTCTTGCTTGGGTGGGGAGAATCATGCATCTTTCCTTCAACACAAGCCCTACAAAGACGATCTCTAGAAAAGAAACATTCTCTTTTAGTCCAAGAATGTGGCCACCCTTGTGAAGACTTTGCAAAGTTCTCATATTGACATGGGACAAGCGGCGATGCCACAACCACCCCACGTCGGCCTTTCCGAATAGCACATGCTTGAGAGTTGGTGACTCCGAAAAGTCCACCACAAACAACTCATTTCATACCCAACAAAGCGACCTTTAGAGTCTTGCTCCACATGAGTACCACAATATCAAGATCAAAATGGACGGCAAAGCCCATCTTATTAAGTGCACGAACGGACATTAAATTGTAACCAAGGGACTCAACAAGCATGACATTCACAAGGGTGATATCCCTTGCTACTACCACCTTGCCGAGGCCCGATACCTCGCTTTAGATTATCTCCATAAGTGACGGTTATTGATTTGTATTTGGTCTCAACTCCGTCATGATCTCCTTGCTTCCGGTCATATGACTTGTGCATCCACTATCAATCACCCATTTCGACCCACCGGAAGCATAGTCCTACAAGAAATCATTGCTTGGTTTTAGGTACCCATCTTGCAATGGGTCCTCTTTTGTTAGCAACAAGGGTCTTAGGAACCCAAATAGTAGCAATAACCATCATAAGGACCAACATATTTGCATAAACATCCCATAATAATCAACATAAAGAATATAGTTGGGGTTAGCATGTCCCGCAAAGTCATTACGAGTGGTTTGCCCTTGTAGCATCACCACTCGCAATGGTAGACTTCTTTGCTTGTGCGGGCTTGGCCTTCTTCTTCTTCTTCTTCTTCTTCTTGGCAACATAACCAAGACCCTCTTTCCCAATGTGTGGCTTTTGCATTTGCAAAAGATCATCAAGAGGCTTACTTTGGGCTAGAGGCCTTGGCAAGTTCGCTCTTCAACCTAGCATTTTCCTCAATAACATTTGCATGATCACAAGAAGTAGTAGAGGAACTAGGAACATTAGTTTTAGATGATTGAATTTGAAGTTGTTCAAAAGACTTGGTGAGATAGAGTGTTCACTCTCCAAGGCCTTGTGGCCTTGGTGAGCTTCTCTAGCTCCTCGGTTAGTCTATCATGACCAACACCAAATTCAACCTTTCTTTCTTGTAAAGCTTATATTTTGCAATGCATGGTCACGTTCTTTAATGATTTGAGAAAAATTGCATTTTGTGACTCATCAAGATTTTCAAGTTTCTCTTCAAGAGAAACACGAAGCTCATGCTCTTCCTCAAGAGCCACGGTGAGAGCGGCAATGTCATTAGCATACTCTCTTTCAAGTCTCTCTTCTCTCAAGCTCTTTGTCATCCCATAATCGCTCATAAGAGCTCAAAGCGTGTTTTGGCTTCACCTTGCAAGTTAGTCATGAAACGATCCAAAGCAACATTTTCTTCCTTTATTCTAAGACTAATAAGATCATCCATTTCATAGTCTTGGAAGTGGAAGAAGATGATACCTCGGTGGCCTTGGCCATGAGACACTTGGCGGATTGGATGGGAATGTTCTCATTGGGGGATTCAAAGAGAGGAGATGTTGATGAAGTAATAGCAATAGCGGCAACTTCACTTGTGGTTTCTTTTCATCTCTCACCCCGGACATGTACTCCTCTCTTGTCACCAATACCATTCTTGAAGGTGGCTTCTTGTTGGGAAGTTCTTCTTGAAGAAAGGTTTCTTGCTAGGGGACTTTGAGGCATTCTTGAGAACAAGCCTTCCTCCATGTTCTTCACGGTTCTCATAGGGACACTCGGCAACATAGTGATATCTATCTTGGCAATTGAAGCAAGTCTTCATTTTTGGGTTGCCCTCCTTGTAACCACTAGATTTGAACTTTTGCTCCACTTGAGCTTTAGCTTTGGATGGGTTCTTCCAAAAGGTCCTTGCCGCAAGAGCCACATAGTCCTATGAGCAATCTTGAGTTCTTCGGGGTCCATGGAGGACACATCTTCACAATCTTGATCTTCATTGTGTTCAACCACCTTGGCCTTCAAAGCAAGTGAAGCTCCTTGTTGCATTCCAATAGCTCGGGCACGAGAGTCTTGTGCAATTTTGGCTTGAACTTTGAAAGATTGCATCTCTTGCATGACTTCATTGGAGGTCAATTGTGGATAGTTGTGCCTTCCTTGGAGACTCTTCAAGTCGGCCGGTTCAAAGGGCAAGAGAGCATTCACATACTTCCTCTTGATCCAAGCATCATTCACATGGGGCGCACCAAGAGCTTATAGGCATTGGCAAGGGCCTTGAGTCTTCGATACATTTGCTCATGGTCTTCTCCATCTTCCATGAAGAACCCTTCGGCCTTGTTGCTCATTTCCTCAAATCGGTTTCTCTTCATGCTTTCATTTCCAACGAACACCTCAATGAGGCACTTCCAAGCTTCTTTGGCGGTGGTGCAATGCTCGATGTGAGAATCATCATCTCCCACAGCATCTCGGATCAAATCAAGAGCGGTGGCATTTAGTTGACAATCAACTGCCTCTCTTCTTGTCTTGTTGGATTCATCACGGCTAGGTATCCTTCTCAATGATCCTCCAAAGCTCGATAGATGCACTGTTCACATAAGATCTCATAGAAGATTGCCATTTAGTAAACAAAGATGCATTTAGCTTAGGTGGGTTTCCCCTTAGGTGTATAGGAGGATGAGGATAGGTAGGTCGGGAGAGTATGGAAAAGGAACTCTACCATATTCTCCCGAACCATTAGTTGGTTTAATTGGGGAGTCAATTTTATCTTTCAACCCCCTTCTTCTTCCCATCAACCTCTTCCTCCTGGGTTTCTTAGGAATCTCCGAAGAAAGAGGGTGGGAGAAGATGAGATATCCTTCGCCTCCATGAGTTTCAAGATCATCTCTTGCAACTTATCCATTTTAGTTTCCATAGAGCTCTTCATGGAATTGAAGTCCTCTATGGAAACCGAAGTGGACTCGGTGGGAGGTCGGGAATCTCATTTCCATGCTCGTCAATGGCCATACTTCTCTTAGGCGGTTAAGCCCGAATAAAGAGCTGAGGCTCTGATACCAATTGAAAGGATTGGTATGGCCACCTAGAGGGGGGGTGAATAGGTGCTACTCAATTTTTAGCTTTTTTCGAGTTTAGGCTTGACACAAAGGTAAATTCTCTAGATATGCAACTACGGTGAATTTACCTATATGACAAGTTAACACAAGACTAAGCAAGATACAAGTAAGAGCTAACGAGTAAGGAGTAACCAACGGGAAGCACGTGGAGACAAGGATGTATTCCCGAGTTCCTCCTTTTTAGGGGAGTACATCTCGTTGGAGGGGTGTGAGTTTCAAACTCAAATGCCACAAATGGCCTCACCTATTCTCCGATGAACCTTGCCCAAAAGCTCGGTTCACCTTCCACTATCGGAATCCTTCAAGGCGGAATCCGGAGCCCTTACAACAACTTGAGGCTCAACCCACAAAAGGATTGGGGGCTCCCAAGCACCACAACACCTGCCACACAAAAGTAGCAAGCAAATAAGTACAACAAGATGCCTAGGTTTTCCTAGTGGAAACCCTAGGCTCAAATCCCTCAAGTGAATGAGGGGGAAATGAAGAACGCTTTGGTGAAATAGTAGATCGGGGTCTTCTCCTTCGGATCTCCGAATATGAGCTTGCTTGGTTGGTGGAGTAGGGAGATCTAGGAGCTTGAAGCTTTGCTTTAATGAAGGAGAGAGAATCTGAAGCTTAAGGCAACTGGAGGTATGTGGAGGGGTATTTATACCCCCTCCCGAAAAGTGGCCGTTGAAACGTTATCTTCTCTCCCCGTGAGCCCAGCCTTGGGCCCGGCAAGGCCGGCCTGGAATCTTGGAGACCGGCTGAGAGCAGAGTGGCCGGCCTTGAGCCCGGGCCCAGCCTTGCGCTGTCGAAGGAGGCCGGCTGGGTGGCCGAGACGGCCGGCCTTGGGCCCGGCCTCATCCGGCTTGTCGTGGAAGCAGGAGGCCGGCCTTGTGCCCGGCCTTGGCCCGGCCTTGCCAGCTTCCGAGGCCGGCCAGACAAGACAACCAAATGGGCATCTTTTTAGCTAGCCTTTTTCTCCTTTTGGTGTGAAGCATATTTAAATAAATACATTTCAAACCTGCAACACTTAGCAACATATTAAAAATATCACCGGTGTTGTTATCTAACACACAAAACACAGAGGGGTAAATAAGTGTTCTTTCAGGCGGGGTTCTTTTATAGACCGCCCGGTCGACACGGGAAATGGAGGCTTTGAGCGGTGGCGCTAGGCGGGAAGCGCCTAGTGGGAGAGCACGCGCCGCGTCAGAGTTAAATTAATGGCGGCGATGTGTCTCCGCCGCGCTGGCGTCGCTTGAGAAGCCGGGAAGGCTGGGTGTTGCACAGGTGCCGGCGTAAATGCGACACTTACGGCAGATTCATCGCCGTCCTATCCCATCATCGCCAAGGAAAACGTTGCTCGCCATTACACGCCATTAACCGCCGGCCCGTCCCTTTGTGTCTATGACGAGTGGGAGACGACCGTCAGAGGACATGTCCGGACAGTGTTCGGCACCTCCGTATAGGGCCCCAAGGACAGAAATCGGTTTGGCCGGATGGGGTGCCGTTGTGGACATTTTTTTGATCTGACCCATTTGGGCTGCCCGTGGAGATGCTCTCACTGTCGCGTAGGAAAGCATGCCATCGTGCTGTCCAAAACTGAGCTAGGATGCTTGCATTTCCAGAAACAAAATTAAATATTTAAATTGTTGGAAGGCTAGTACCAAGCGACGGTCCATGCCTCCGTGTCTCCGTGGTAGTTGCTCCATTGTTCTCGGCGAACTTGATTGGCATACGAAACTGAACGTACCATGCTGCAAATGATTATTGCTTTGCAACCAATGGACATAATCCTCTTTATCTCGAAACACAGTATGAACATAGTTTAGAGCATCTCCGGCAGATATGGTAAACCCGTCTCCAATCTCTAAAACCTGTCACCGTCCAAAAAAAAGTAAAAACGGTGCTCGGTTCTCAGTGAGTAAATCTTTTTGGAATTCCCTAAATATTTCTCCTCTCCTCTCCTCTCCAAATAGTGAATCTCAAAACGCATTCCTGATCCATTTGGCCATGCGTGGAAGCTACTGGAGAAGAACAGCTTTTTTCTCGACAAACTTCTCTTCACTATCCCCGAAACTGGTTATTAGGAATATTTTTAGAAAGGCTACTGGAGACGGTCCTATCCCTAAACAGCAAACTAATCTACTCAGTTACATTAAGTGCGATCATCTGTGACCCGGCAACAGCTCAGCTTTCAATAACCGTGGCAATTGCAGATATTATTCGTGTATGGTCGAGAGACCCACCCAGTAAAATCACATACAAGTAAACAGCAGTATGTCCCAAGGGGCCAAAATAGGATTAATCCTTCTATATCCTAGTGCCTTTGGCGGCAGCTGGAAAGAACCTGAGGGCAGTAGCTTCTTCCTTGCTTGCCCGCCCAGGTCTAATTCAGCATATAGGCGCCGAAATGAGCACACAACAGATCCGCATGTCTACATACTCCAGAACTTGGATCTACTGGAGAAGACTTACTATTTACATCTCTTTAGAGTGATACAACATTACTCGGGTGCACCACAGTGAGCGCAGCTGCTTGAAAACCTGGCACATTGGTATCATAGGACTCGCAGCTGAGCTAGAAAGGCAGCACATAGATCAAGAAATAGGAGATGCGGCCCGCTGGCCCTTTGCAAATCGAGAAGGTATTTCTCATCTCTTGTTTTGTAAAGCTGCATCGATGGAGTGCACTATCAGATATACAGTAGCAACTAAGAAGCGTGCAAAATGGATAAAGAGCATGTGTGATTCCGAATGCGTAAGAAAACAAATGAGAATTCCAATCATAGCTTTGTGAAATGTGTAAAGCTGTGGCTAAGTGACAGCACCTCAGGATTAATATCAAGTGCAGAACTGAAGGAGCAGACATCGAAACAAAAAAGTAAGATGTGACATTAATAAAGAGTTACGTTTAAATTATCATGTGATACATGACTGCAATAGGTATCAAGCGGATCTTCTTATAAGCAACTGTGAGCAATTGAAAACAGGTCGGTGTGTACAATTGAAATATGATTTTACTTCTGAAAGATTCCTGAACCTATTGCGCCGGTTCCAAGTAAAAGAGTTGCAGGGATATCAGGATATGTGAAGAGTTATCATTTTGTGTATACAACTTCCTATAAAGAATATTGTGTGTATAAGTAGAAATGGAAATGCAAGGGGGGATGCTAGTGAACAATCTGGAGTGTCATTCTTGTGAATGACTACAAGGTCAAGATCTGCTACACTGTTTAACCACCAGATACAAAAGCACACATAAGTTCTCATGCATCACATGGCCGTATTTGCATCAAGATTTTCATATTCAAACAGATGGATTTGCAACTAACCTGAATTTCGAACTTAATCAAATTTAACTTGTCACCCAGGTCGTCGGTTTCAATAGGCTCTGCATTGAAGTTATAATTGTTATGATTCATATTCTCCTGAGTAGGAAAGCCAGGACTCCATTTACATTTCATGTTATAGTGTCCAATTTTTTTCCAGTAAACATTCAGTTCTTGCAGAGCCTTGAGCACTTCAGTCATAACTTCTCTTGGATGTGCTCGAGACTGTCAAAATTAATACAAAAAAGGTTAATGAAAATACAAGATAGAGCTTAACAAAAGCATCAGAATCAAAGTGATTACCTGAAGCCCAAGAGCCCATTTACGCTCGGTTGGAAAATGTGGCCTCAAGCCAACTGGAGATTCCATATATAGCTGTTGCCTATTTCCATGTGCTGGACTTTGTATTTCACTTGGAGTAGTGGGTGAGAATGAAGATTCCTTGATACCAAAGGAATCAAAACAGCAAGTTTATATGGCCTTAAATTACACTAGAAACCAATAATGTACAACACATGCAGCAGTCAGCAGATTAAAGAAGAATCAAGGGATGCAAAAAACAGAGCTCGGTAACTCACCATAGCTTCTTCATACTCGGCTCCAAGATAGCCAGTTGTTGTACGATTCTTATTATCCAAAAATAAATAATATGCAACTGTTGCCTGCACAGATAAATCAGCCATGATCATTAATGTAACAGGCATACGCACTATTACGCAGACAACAGGATGAAAAATAAAGTTACCTCATTTTGCAATCTATTATGAATTGATTCGACCAACAGGTTCTTGTCAAATCCCAAACTGATGACTTTACCAAGAGATTCTTCATCAATCTACAAAACCATGAGCAAAATCACTACATTATCTAAGGACTTCAATGAAGCAGTACATGACTAACAAAAACAAATCCCAGCTCCTGTCTAGACAAACACACAGAGGATTGCAAGATTGATTCCAATACATATAACAGCTTCAAGAAATCAGTAAGCCATCCCATGCATAGCCTCACAAAATGGCGCAACGAATTAAGGTAATGTACAAACCAAGAAAACAACTCAAATGTAAAAATGTGCTTACGGAAAGGTACTAGGGAATATTTGGCACAACTAACACCCAAAGAAACACCATCATATCAAAAGCTTAACCGAGTTTATGTAGGAAGAGGTTCAGAGTGCTAACTGTACCTTTTTAACTTGTTGCGCGGTATCTGGTGGAGGTACAGACAAATATCGTGGGAGTTGAGCTTCAAACCATGGATGTTCCCGGATTTCACGAATGGTTATCCTCTTCATAGGATCAACAACTAGCATCCTTGGAATTAAATCCCTTGCCGGGCCTGATAAATGGCTCGGAAGGGTATATATTCCACCCTGAATGACAAATGGAATATGTTCTCTACATCAGTAGAAGCAGATAACGATGCACCACTCAAACTCCACAGATATTTGCTAACCTTTATTTTCTTAAAAAGATTGGGTATGTTCTCATCATCAAATGGAAGAGTACCACACAGAAGAGCATAAAGAATCACACCGCAGCTCCATACATCAACTTCAGGCCCAGCATACAATTTACCAGATATAACCTAAATAATAGGAAGTAAATTATACGGAGTGACACCAGAGAGACTGAAAAAAAAGACTACAATGTTGTCATGTCCTTTCTGTCTAAAAATAGTTCAAGGATGTATACCTCTGGAGCTGCATAATTTGGGCTGCCACAGCTTGTCTTGAGAAAGTGGCCGTCACGCATAACATTACTTAAGCCAAAATCTGCAATCTTAACATCACAATTATTATCCAATAGAAGGTTCTCTGGCTTTAGGTCGCGGTGCACCACCATGTTTCTGTGGCAATATTGAACACCAGATATAATCTGTATCAAGACAAAAAAAAACATCACATCAAGGGCCTGAGTGCAATGAGAAACTTCCTTACTGTGTCTCCAGTTCCCTCGCAAACTATATTCTCTTGTAAGTGACAAAAAGAGCAGAAAAGATTTCAAGACAATAAAGGAAAGCTTACCTGTTGAAAAAAACGGCGGGCCTCTTCCTCTTGTAGCCTACCTTTCTCAACAATGTAATCAAACAATTCACCAGACTTAACATACTCCATAACCACATAAATGTCAGCTGGTGCCTCTATCACTTCATAAAGGCGGATGATATGCGGGTGCATAAATAGCCTTAATATCTTGATCTCTCGCTTCACTGCAAGAAAACAACGCAAAATCTTCAACTGGAGTGTTTCATCTTCTAGACCAAGCAACTACATAAGATACAAACAAGAATAGAAGGTAGCAGATAACCGGTGGAGTGGAAAAAAAGTTGGAGGTTGCATCTTAAGTATTTATTCATTCCAACAGTAAAAGGGATGTACTATCCAAACATGTCCCTCCAGATGAGATGATGAATAGTGATAGCTATATAATAACAATGAGAGCACGCAAAGTGCTTGATACTTAAGCAGTCAATATTTTCTTAACCAATTCCCATTCAACATTAATAATCAAGAGCGGTGCTGCATTCAAATGACTGGTGTGCTTGGTCATACCAATAACAATTTCCTAAATGAATGCAAAGATGAAAAAACAATACTCTGGTATGTATCTAGAAAAAGAATAGTATCATGCCAAATTTCCATTCATGAGAACCATAATTACTACATCAGCCAAACACGTTGAACACATACTACCTGATAGTCGAACAATCCCCCAAAAAAAACTAATTGTGTCACTGTCACGATGGACCTCTTTCATGTATATATACATAATACGTAGGAAACTGTATACTCACGCAATGAACTCAACATACTAGCAAACCAGAGCACGAACCTTTCTCTTCCATCTCCAGGTTTTTGATCTTCCGGCGGTTAAGGATCTTGATGGCCACCTTGTGGCCAGTTTTAATGTGCTCCGCAATCTTGACTTTCCCGAAGGAGCCAATCCCCAGGGTCTTGCCAATACGGTAGTTCTTCAGAGGGTTGCCATCTTTGCCACCGTCCATCTTCCACCTTCATCGCAAAACCACACTTCAGGAAACGACGAGAAATGCTACTACGAAATTGTCGCGCGGGGATGATATGATACTAAAGCGCGCTGTTCCATCTAAGTACGGCAGATCCAGCTGGTCCGTGTGTTGAATTGCAGCTCCGCGCCTCAGGTGAGTGGGGAAAAGGGCGACGTAAAATGCTTAAGTCGAGGAGGAGAACGGTGACTGGCCATTTCCCCCTGAAATGGAGCTCCAGCTCTTCCCACCAAATTCAACCCGAGAACCGGCGTCCCCGATTAAGCTAGCGGGCGATGGTGAGCTCGAGAGCTCACGGATCTGTGGGGTTAGGTGGCGAGCGAATCCCGCTCACTCACTCCCGGAGCAACGAAATGAACACTCACGGTCCCCAGCGCCAGGAACCCAAGCGCTCCGCCGGTTTCTCGGACGGGGAGTGGGCAGAAAGGGAGATGCAGCGAGGCAGGCAGTAGAATCCCCTACCTGGCCGCCGGCGAGGCTGCCTCCCCGGTGAGAGGCGTACGTAGCGGCGGCGACGCGGAGGGGCGGGAGGGGGAGAGAGACGGACCACGGGCGGGGCGATGCGTCGCTCGCTCGCTCACGGGACGGTGGGAAAGTGGGGGAGAGAGAGGACGGAGACATTCGATTCCCGCAACACCGGCGGGCCCACCGCGACGGTGATTGCGGGTGGGACCGCGCGCGTGGATTCGTGCGGCTCACTGGTGCGGTGGAGGGTGGGGGAGAGAAAAGGGCTGTTGGGCGGGGAGGGGGATTCCGTCGCGATCTGTCGTGTTGTGCGGTGGGGCTGGATGCGACGCGACGCGACGGCCCTGGTCCGCTCGTGCAGCTTTGGTGAGCAGCTGAGACGGGTTCAACAGTACTCAGTACTCCAACGGGCCGACGCATCGAGTCCGCGCACGTTCGTCCCTGTCCGCGCGAGCCAAAAACACGGCCCAACGGGGCGACGCAAACGGATCGCGATCCGTTTTTTTTGTCCGCCGCGACGCATTTTTGGCCCAAATTTGGGCCACGGATGCGTCGGGCGCGGACGCGCGGCGGAGCGCAATTGTGTCCTCCTCTGGTCCGCACTTCGGCCTCTCCCTCTCCCAAAACCCCAGTCCACACTCTAACCCTAACCATGCCCGGTGCAGCCGCCGCCGCCTCCGACGCTGGACCTGCCGCCGCCGGCACCGCCTCCGCCGCCGCCGCTGGATATGCGCCCAAAGCTGCAAAAAAATCAAAGAAGGAAGTCACCGAAGAGCAGAGGGCCGCAGAGACCCAGAAGCGGGACGCCAGGAGGAGGAGGTTGAAGCAGGACAAGCTCGACGCCGCCAAGAAGGCCGCCGCCGTGCAGGAGGACGAATCTGACCTCGTGTCCAGGACCGCGACCGCTGCCCTCCTCCTGATTGGAATTACCCCGACGGCGGCCGCGGTCGGTGTCGCGACTGCGGCAGCCAGCTCCAACGCCTCGACGGCCCGACTGCCAAGGTCGAGATCTTCCGCGACGGCACCATCGCCACCGTACGGGTACCTTCCGGGAACCATGCCGCCGCGGGTTTCCCCTACCTCAGGCGAATCCGCGCCCAGCCCAGTCGAGGTACCTACGCTTGATCTGAACACGCCTGCTACACCTTTGGCCGGACACTCACCGGCGGCGCAGACTGCGGTCGCGCGTGCAGCTGCCCCAGCAGTGGTCGCCCCGGCGCGTAACCTGTTCGGCGAAATGCCCAGGCCGTCGCCGGGTGACCCCAGGTACTACGAGGAGGAGGAGGAGGTCCAATGTGAAGGGGACGACGTCCAGGAGGACGTCCTCCAGGACAAGATCAGGGACAACAACGAGTACGCCGAGGACGATTACGATGCCGGAGATGATGAAGTTCCGCCGACCGGCCCCGATGTGATCAACATCGACAATGAGCCAGTTTTCGAAGGAGAGCTCGAGACCCAAGCCCGGGCCATTGATACGTCTCCAACGTATCTATAATTTCTGATGTTTCATGCTTGTTTTATGTATCATTGTCACATGTTTTATATGCATATATATCATTATTATACATTTTCTGGGACTAACCTATTAACAAGATGCCACAGTGTCAGTTCCTGTTTTCTGCTGTTTTTGGTTCCAGAAAAGCTGTTCGGGCAATATTCTCGGAATTCGACGAAACAAAAGCCAAACCTCCTATTTTTCCGAGGGACACACGGAGCCAGAAGGGCAAGCCAGGGGGAGTCCCACGGCCTCCAAACCACACGCTCGCGCGGCTGGGCCCACAGGCGCGCCGGGAGGTGAGGAGGGAGCCCAGGACCTCCACCGACATCGCCCCTTCGCCTATTTATTCCCCCCGACGCGAAAACTCTAAAATACCAAGTCATATTTCCAGAAGAGTTCCGCAGCGCCGCCGCCATCGACGACAAGTTTCGGGGGACAGAAGTCTCTGTTCCGGCACGCTGCCGGGACGGGGAATTGCCCCCGGAGTCATCTCCATCGACACCACCGCCATCTTCATCGCCGCTGCTGACTTCCATGATGAGGAGGGAGTAGTTCTCCCCCGAGGCTGAGGGCTCTACCGGTAGCTATGTGGTTCATCTCTCTCTCACATGGTGTGATCTTTATGTGATCATGTGTATTGCTAGTATCGCTGAATACATTAATAATGTTTATGCTACTCAACTGATTTTGTCTAGTTTCTGGAGTCATTGTGACAACACGGTATCAAGGTGACAGTGTGGGTACTTGTGTGACTATATGAATAATTTAGACATTTATCATGGCTTATTCTTGGGAATTGTGGTGTTTGTTTACTCAGACTTTGAGGTGTGCTTTTGCAGCCCTACGCATAGTACTCTTGCTTCATCAAGAAGGAGAATAATCCCGATTGTATTTACTTGTGTTCAGTTGTGATAGTCTAGTTGAATATGTAGATGTTACTCTTTATCTATTATGCACTCTATAGGTTACTTTAATATGAACTCCGGACTCTCCACGGTGTAAAGGTGACAGTGTGTGCACCGTGTGTGATTCCTTTATGACGTTGTGGCGCTTGTTTACTCCGGCTTGAGGTGTGCTTTTGTAGCCCTACACAATGAATGGTGTTTGTTATCCAATAAGAGAGTGTTTAAGAGTAGTTTTTACTTATTCAGTTATGAGATCATTGTTGAGAGTGTCCACTAGTGAAAGTATGATCTCTAGGTCTTGTTTCTAAGCATTGAAACACCGTTTACAACAAGTTCTGCTACATGTTTGCTTGCTGCCATCTTTATTTCAGATTGCAGTTACTACTTATAATCATCCCTATCACTTGTATTTCACTATCTCTTCGCCGAACTAGTGCACCTATACATCTGACAAGTGTATTGGGTGTGTTGGGGACACAAGAGACTTCTTGTATCTTAATTGCAGGGTTGCTTGAGAGGAATATCCTTGACCTCTACCGCTCTGAGTTCGATAAACCTTGGGTGATTCACTTAAGGGAAACTTGCTGCTGTTCTACAAACCTCTGCTCTTGGAGGCCCAACACTGTCTACAAGAATAGAATCGTGCGTAGACATCAAGCTATTTTCTGGCGCCGTTGCCGGGGAGGTAAGGTAAAAGGTATTCACATCCTCTGGCTACAAAGCTATTTTCTAGTATTGTTGCTAGTGTGTGAGTGCTCGAAGTTATTTCCTTTAGATTCTGCAATTATATCTTTTTGTTTCTTGTTTTTATTTTCACTAGTTAGGCTTAATGGAAAACAACAAAAAAATTAGAGATCTTTATGAACTTTATATTGAATTAGGACATGATGCTTTTGAGGAGAAAATTTAAAAACCTATGGAGGCTTGTTTGCATGATGGTAGCAATGCTATTACTATAAATTCTTTGAACACCATTATTGCTAATGCTATGGAAAAGTCTAAGCTTGGGGAAGCTAGTTTTGAAAATGATCTTTTTAGTTCCCCAAGTTTTGAGGAGAAAATTTTCTTTGATGATACTTTGCCTCCAATTTATGATGATTATAATGATAGTGGTATTTTGGTGCCACCTACTATGGAGGATAAAGTTTATTATGATTATACTATGCCTGCAATCTATTATATAATTAAAACACAAGACAACCAACGGTTCAGATTAGCCACTCTGAAACAAAGATATTTAGACGGTGGAGATTTATCAAGACAATGGTAAGGATCCGGATCTGTATGATTTTACGGATTGGAGGAGAATGTCTATACGCCTTGATATGTCCGGCCACAACACGCACGCTTAAAAGCACACGTCTCGATGTCCAAATTGTCTACGGCTGATTGGATTAATATAAGTATGTTAGCACATGCCGGCTTAAAAGCACACGTCTCGATGTCCAAATTGTCTACGGCTGATTGGATTAATATAAGTATATTAGCACATGCCGGAGAGAAGCCTGCACGCCTGGACGACGAGCGAATCGAAACCAATCGGAGACGCCGCAAGACACAGATCGATGCCGGAGAGAAGTCTACACGCCTGGACGCCGAGCGAGTCGAAACCAATCGGAGACGCCCCAGGATACAGATTGAAGGCACGCCAGCATATCCCCTAAAGGTCGACCACTCTCGGTGCGTCGGCAAATCGACGAAAGATGCCCAGAAGATCAAATGCGACATATCTATACACGTCGATGATGCTCGGTTGCATCACCAAATCGATGATCCGACAGGGTGGCAGCACGGACAGGGGATCAAAGGCACATCTCATCAAGCTGAAATCTTCAAGTAATACTGAATTCCTCATGTAATAGCTATCTGCAATCTTCATGGCAGCACGGTCATGGGATCAAAGGCACATCACCAACCTAAAATCTTCAAGCAGTATTGAAATCCTCAGGTAATAGCTAGCTGCAATCTTCATGTGTGCTTAGATCTTCTCATCCCAAGACGCACCTTTCTCACGAACACCCTGCTCCATGTTAATCACTGATTAGTTTGATCAGTTATTATAATTAAAATCCAAAGGTGTATTACTGTATCATCAAGGGTAGGACAGAGCAACGCTTTAATAAAAAAAGGTCCTCTCTATGGAAGCACATTCAAATATTTGATATTGGAAGATCCAATGTATTTTCAGTCCTGACAGGCTCCAACTCTATTCTCCACTTCCCGGCCGATCGCACTTGAGAAGCGATACTGATCCAGCCACCTTAGCCTGTCACTGGAGGCAGTGGAGATGTTAATCATGTGTTTCATCGACATGCAGAGTTGCAGCAGAAAGAGCCAATTCTTCGGCGCCTCAGGTAAGCGAGACTCACATGTCAATTAGATTTGCTTATGCAACACGTATCAATGCCTGATAGACATACCGAGTGACCATCTCCGCATGTTACATGTCTCTCTTACGTGAGAGTTAACAACAAAGAGCATATGGTCTTAAAAGTACAACCAAACCATGGTATGCTAAGAGGTCAAGAAAAAAAAGACAAGTTCTTAGAATATGTATGAAATTCCTAACAGCTAATAATTTTGTGATAGTCAAATTGAGTTGTTTCTATTTACCTATGTATCGTCAAAGTGACAGGAAAAGCAACCATGCATGAATTAGTACTTACCGGGGATTTCATTGCGGCTCGAATCGACATAGAGATGCTTGGCTGTGGCGATAGAAGTTTATAAGAATCACGTAAACGGCAGGCATGACATTTTGTAAGAAGTATCTATTATATAATTAAAATAAAAGACAAATAACGGCTCAGATTTAGCACTTAAAAGTGAAGGTTCTCAGATTTTAAAGAGCTATGCACAGAAACCTACAGATTTTAAGTTAATAACCTAATATACATTTTTTTCTTTTGTTTCAGGTATGTGTATACTATGATTAGTTAATAACCGAGAAAAGGGAGGGCCATTCTTTCCAAAGTGAAGCAAGTTCAGATATTTTGATATGAATTTATTTGATCTGGAGAACCCAATTGGGTCATTCCCAGTCCACCATTGTTAATGTATCTGCAGCAGCAGCGGTACTTAATCCTTCAATAGTTCAATAAGTAGACACTCAGGTTTATACACTAAAATAATTTTCAGATCGAGTGATAATGTGTTTTACATGTTTTCTAAACCTTCTATATATTGAGGATAATCAATAATTGTATGAATATTTTATGATTTCTTTTTCAATTTTACAAATACTTTATACAACAAAACTGGCAAATACTATATTTGAGATTTTAAGGGTCAATCAATAAACATAGGAGTATTCATGTTTATAGCCTGTTTCAATGATATAGTGCCGTATTTCCGATGTGCCACAGTGACATTAACTTTCCTTCAGTGTTCACAACTAAAAATTTCTGGCGCTACTGCTGGAATTCCGGCATAAAAGAACATAAGTGACCTAACCAACTTATAAGCATCGACATGATCTTGATGGCCGAAAAGATATTTCCTTACATATTTAACAATTGATTTTTTTCTATTCTGTCTAACTTACTACTAAGATTTTATTTTCTTTTGTTTTGAAGGGTGATACGATACATGCTCATATAGAAGAATATGGTAGACACATTTAGATCAAAGATCAATGAGAGTTATGTATATGTTTTTAGCAACTTTAAAGTTGTATCTCCCAGTCAGCAATGAAGTTAAGATTACTTTTGCATACAATACAAAGGTGAAGGTGGTGAAGGGAACATCAGCGAAAATTTTCAGATTACTACTTTGAGTTTGATACCAAGTATACCTACAACAATGGAAAGGAAAAAACCAACAGTGCGTCGGTATGTTAATAGACGTATCTCTGTCTTCCAGGTAGTTAATCTTTGACTTTTCAGTCATATGTTGTAATTTCAATTACTGATTCTAATGATTCATCTGACATATTTGAGCTAACAGAAAATATAACGACGAAGTGTTTGTCAGATAATACAATACAAAAACAAAAGATCACTGAATTTGTCGAGTGGATACTACAAACAGGCAACGGGAAAACAACATCAGATGACGTAAGGATTGGATAAAAATACCAAAGGACCTACTGCTACAGAACGAAAATATGCGAAGTAGAAATAGTCCAAAGCATATACCAAAATTTGCTGCAAACATACCGTTGGCGGGAATTTCTAGATGAAAGTGTCCATGGATCAAACAGTCAAGGAGATAATGAGCACATAATGAGCCAAATACAAGGTGAAGAGGTGACATACCGAAGCCTGGATACTGTGTGCAAGGCAACAATGAAAAACGTCAGAGTGGAAAACAGGTATCCTGAGGTGTTCCTCAACACCTTGAAGATCCCAGGAATCCCAAGACCATCATCTAAAAACTGAAGGTAGGTTTGCCGGTGATGCTCCTTCACAACATCAAACAAGCTGCAGGTTATGCAATGGTACGAGAATGACAATAACACAGCTTGGAAACAAGCACATTGAGGTACAAATAATTACAGGAACGTTGTTTGGCGATAATGTATACAAACCTCGGATCATCATGTCACCTAGCGACTCAAAATGGACATTCTTGGTGAAATGAAGAAATATCCATTATAAGTTTGCCTCGCCGTGGCCATAAATATGAGATAAGGTCAGCCCTTGAACATGGTAGGAATATATTTGAATAAGAAAATATTCTGCCATGGGGAATTATATATGGCATTGTCAAGAGTCACAAGCAAAGAAGGATTGAAGCCGCTAACCAATCACAATGAGTGTCCAAGTGAAGATGGCGCAAAGAATATTGTTTATAAGGATATATTCTAATTTATAGAAGAGTACAAGACATCTAAAATCATGATTGATGGAATGGAGTCCTGATCGACAAAACACAGTAAACATACAAAAATATTGTGACAGAAAATTGTAAGCAGGAGATACAATATTCGAATTCAGCATAGCCTGTTTTGGCTTGCTAAACATGCTTCACATGTACTTCATCGACGCCATTATTTTTCATTAGCCACATACAAGTATCTTTCATGTTTATAGACAAAGTTCATATTTGCATGTTATATTTAGGTACTTATGAAATAATTTAATATCCACCTAATATCTCTCATGCTACAGACCTCATGAATCATAATTCTCAAACTAACATCTCTCAAGAATAGTCCCCCAAATAGTCACCTCTATGCTATAAAATCTCTCAACAAAAATGGCTATACCACTGAGAGAGGATAGTGGGATTATTTACATGTGCCTCATGCACTGAAGCGAAGTAGAAACGTAATCAGATTAACATTCTCTATTGATCCTTCTCTATTGCCCAATGCCACTACTTATCAAACTAATAACAAGTTAAAAATCACTGCTCAAATTCAATCAAATGCTACAATCAATGTTTTTTTTTTATCATCATGTATTCTCAATGGGGAAGAAACAGAAATGTGGAGAACTTGCCTGCTGAATGCGGGCCGCAGCTGCCGCCTTCGGCGTCGTCGACCACATCCAGGTCCTAGCCGACGGGCAACACCGAGTATGCGCCTCCTACGCGCATCAACGACTTGGTCAAGAATCGACTCCAAAAGCATGGCCTGCTAGAAAGGGAATTTTCTTGGGCTCATTCGGCTTAGTGGTACAGAAGAGAAAGAGGATTTTTCTTTCTGTGCTTTTCAGCAGACAGATAGAGTGTGTACCGTAAATACAATTACAGAACATGTCCTGTAATATGCAGTGAGAAAAATAATGGTTGGATAAAATACAACCAATTATATTTAAAAAGGGAAACAAATAACAAATATGCGCTAAAATAATCTGGGTAAGGAGATGTATTTGAAAGAACAAAAATGTCAACAAAAAAAAGTACGGCCATAAGAAAAAATCATCTATTGTCTATAAAAAGTCAAAATTACAATTCGGCACTATATTTTTGTCAAGAAGACAAAGGAGTCTACAGGAATCGACACAATATTTTGTTGGGCCCAATGATATTATTAAAGTTAAACTAAGTAAAAATATGCAATATGATTAAGCCACGTAGTTTACATGAACTTGAGAAGAAAAATAGAAGAAAATATCTAAATTCTTATTGAAACTCAAATGAATTGACTGTTTGAAAAATACTTAAATGTTTTAAATATTAGATTTAAATGGCTATATGATAATGTTCTTCTAAATTTCAAAAAATGTGACTACAAGATATATATAATCAATGGATAGTTTAGCCGCGCAAATGCGCGGGCCACCCTGCTAGTTTATGATGAATACAATGATGGTTGTGATAGTTTTACTCTCACTATTACTAATAAAATTGATTATGCTTATGTGGAGAGTAATGATACTTATATGCATGTGGATCATGATAAAAATGCTTTATGTGATAGCTATATTGTTGAGTTTATTCATGATGCCACTGAAAATTATTTTGAGAGAGGAAAGTATGATTATAGAAATCTTCATGTTACTAAATTTCTTCTCTTTATGATGAAGGTTTTGAGCTTTCTCTTAATTTGCTTTTATTTGCTGGGTACTTTAAGACCTACTGGTCCTTATGAGAGAGGGAGACATTGTTTCATATATCTCAATAATATTAAGTCTTCTCTCTTTATGTTGAAATTTTTGAAGTTGCACTTGTTTTGCCTTCCTATGATAGTCACTTTGTGCTTTATTGATTTATTTTTTTACAAGATTCCTATGCATAGGAAGAGTGTTAGATTTAAACATGTTTTATATATGCTTCTTGATGCTCTCTTTTATGTTTCAACCTCATCTTTATGTGAGCATCATAAAAATCTCTATGCCTAGCTAAAAGGCTTTAAAGAAAAACGCTTGTGGGAGACAACCCATTGTTTTTATTTCTGCAATTTTTGTTTTCTTTGAGTCAAGGAGTTTTGTCACTTCTGTAGCAACTCCTTTGTATCTTTATTTTATTGCATTGTTGTGCCAAGTAAAGCCTTTTATTGAAAGTTGATGCAAGATTTGGATTTCTGCGCAGTGACAGATTTTTAGCTGTCACGATTTGAGCTTTCTCCCTGTAGAAAATTCAAAAATTCTGAAAAAATCACGCATATTCCTGAGATATGTACGCAACTTTCATTATTTTAGGCCAGATCCATCTGAGCAACTTAAGTGCCTCAAAAAAATTCGTCATTCCAGACTGTTCTGTTTTTGACAGATTCTGCCTTTTGTTTTGCATTCGCTCTTTTGCTGTGTTTGTGTGGATTTCTTTGCTCCACAAAGCATTGGTGGCTGTAGCTAATGTCCAGAAGCTTTGGGATTGATTGTATCATTACAGAATATGAGAATTTTTGATTATGCACTAACCCTCTAATGAGAACTGTCTTGAGTTTGGTGTGAAGCAAGTTTTCAAGGATCAAGCGAGAAGGGTGATATTATGTGATCAAGAAGAGTGAAAAGCCTAAGCTTGGGGATGCCCCCGTGGTTCATCCCCAGCATATTCAAGAAGACTCAAGCGTCTAAGCTTGGGGATGCCCAAGGCATCCCCTTCTTCATCAACAACTTATCAGGTCATCTCTAGTGAAACTATATTTTAATTCTTTCACATCTTATGTGCTTTACTTGGAGCGTCTGTGTGCTTTTATTTTTGTTTTGTTTGAATAAATTCGGATCCTAGCAATCCTTGTGTGGAGAGAGACACGCTCCGCTTTTTCATGTGAATACTCATGTTCTTCACTTATATTTGTTGAGTATTCTTAACTAGCTACTGCAGTGCTTTTAGCTCCTGTTTTTCATGCATCTCTTTGAGCTGTTAGCACGTGTTTATAAATACTCTCTTGCTGCATTATATTATCATTTGGAGAGTTTATGTTTAAGTAAGTTGTTTGGTGTTTGCCTGGAAGAAAGAAAATGCTGCATGTGGTAGTGGTATGAAAACTTGCATAATCTTGTAGATCATTGAAACTTTGATAACTTGATTCTTTGCAAATGTTTTGAGATATTTAGATGGTAAAGCTTGCTGGTTAATTAAGTTAAAATCATTAGTGGATTGTTGTCTTTAAGCTTGTACCGTACTACAAACTCTAAAATTGTTGAAGGTGTAGTTGGACTTGATAGCTTTCCATGTCTGAAAGTTCATTGTAATAACTAAGTTGTGCTGAAGGTCGAGGGATCTAACGGGGTACTTGTACCGCCGTGAACGGCCCTTCTTGGAGTGAATTTTAATCATGCTCTTAATGTTGAACCTGCTAGTTGTTTGCAATAAACTTGTGAGTTCTTTTTGACTAATGTTAAGCTACGGTTTTTGGCACTTCCACCATCCAATTTGCTAGCCTCTTCGGTGCTGTGCATTGCCTTCTGCTCACATTGAGAGTTGTGCATACTTCGCCAGTACATCCAACCCCGTGGGAGGACTTCCTCTTGTTCTCCTACACATAAGCCCATACATCTTCCTCAAAACAGCCACCATACCTACCTACCACAGCATTTCCATAGCTGTTCCGAGATATATTGCCATGCAACATCCATCTTACATTACATGACTTGTTGTCATTCATCACATACATATTGCTTTGCATGATTCTATACAGCTGATGTGTGGTTTACCCATGTTACGCTAGATCATTGCACATCCTGCTACACTGGCAGAGGCATACAGTTTTATACATCATGTTTTGTTCATTATGAGTTATTTGTACCAAAAAGTTTGTAATCATATTAGAGTGTTGCCCCTGCTAGAAAAGAGCCATGGAGGCCATCGAAAAGTGAAACAGAAAAAGAAAAAAAATAAAAAGAAAAAAAGAAAAAAAAGAATAAAGAAAAAGGGGGCAACACTACTATCCTTTATCAAAGTTGTGCTCATGTTTAGCACCTGCAGTATTCATAGTCATCATTTGTGCTCATGTTTAGCACCTATACTCCATGTGAGAGAGTTTTCATGTTTACTAGTATAACTATGTGGGGAATTTACACTATAGAACTTGGGTTGTATATTCCAATGATGAGCTTCCTCAAAAGTGCTCTAGGTCTTCATGAGCAACCAAGTTGGATGCACCCCCACTAGTTCCATTGGAGAGCTTTCATACACATATAGCTCTATGTGCATCCGTTGCATGGCAATCACTACTCCTTACATAGCTTCGATTATAAGACTTCCTCTTGTCTAATGATCACTTATAGCTTTGTGAGACTTTCTTCCATTGGCCTTCCAAACCCCCATTAATGTTCTCTTTGCCATAACATCATGGTGCCAATACCAAATGCTTGCGCTCACCGGTTGAGTAGACTTCGAAACAGTTGATTCATGACGTTCATGTTTATGTTTACTTGGCTGAATCCTTCTATGTTATGAAAATTTACTTGATGCTTGGTTTGAAGGATAGAACTCCTATGCTGGATACTTAAATCATCTTTAATGAACCTTGTACGGTTTCATGTCTTTGAAGCAATAGTTCATGAAAACTTTTAGCTTGTTTGACTCTTGCTTTGTCTTTTGATATCAACTATATACATTTGCTTGAATGATTTGATCACAGCTTACATGTCTTACAATATTATGATCAAGATTGTGTGAAAGCATGTCT
This sequence comes from Poa pratensis, assembly GCA_947311845.1. Lineage (NCBI taxonomy): Eukaryota > Viridiplantae > Streptophyta > Magnoliopsida > Poales > Poaceae > Poa > Poa pratensis. The sequence continues at coordinate 38,258,431 of CAMZMU010000042.1, forward strand.
CCTCAGAAATTATTTGTTGTTATCGTTTTACCTACTCGAGGACGAGTAGAACTAAGCTTGGGGATGCTTGATACGTCTCCAACGTATCTATAATTTCTGATGTTTCATGCTTGTTTTATGTATCATTGTCACATGTTTTATATGCATTATATATCATTATTATACATTTTCTGGGACTAACCTATTAACAAGATGCCACAGTGCCAGTTCCTGTTTTCTGCTGTTTTTGGTTCCAGAAAAGCTGTTCGGGCAATATTCTCGGAATTCGACGAAACAAAAGCCAAACCTCCTATTTTTCCGAGGGACACACGGAGCCAGAAGGGCAAGCCAGGGGGAGGCCCACGGCCTCCAAACCACACGCTCGCGCGGCTGGGCCCACAGGCGCGCCGGGAGGTGAGGAGGGAGCCCAGGACCTCCACCGACATCGCCCCTTCGCCTATTTATTCCCCCGACGCGAAAACCCTAAAATACCAAGTCATATTTCCAGAAGAGTTCCGCAGCGCCGCCGCCATCGACGACAAGTTTCGGGGGACAGAAGTCTCTGTTCCGGCACGCTGCCGGGACGGGGAATTGCCCCCGGAGTCATCTCCATCGACACCACCGCCATCTTCATCGCCGCTGCTGACTCCCATGATGAGGAGGGAGTAGTTCTCCCCCGAGGCTGAGGGCTCTACCGGTAGCTATGTGGTTCATCTCTCTCTCACATGGTGTGATCTTTATGTGATCATGTGTATTGCTAGTATCGCTGAATACATTAATAATGTTTATGCTACTCAAGTGATTTTGTCTAGTTTCTGGAGTCATTGTGACAACACGGTATCAAGGTGACAGTGTGGGTACTTGTGTGACTCTATGAATAATTTAGACATTTATCATGGCTTATTCTTGGGAATTGTGGTGTTTGTTTACTCAGACTTTGAGGTGTGCTTTTGCAGCCCTACGCATAGTACTCTTGCTTCATCAAGAAGGAGAATAATCCCGAGTAGTATTTACTTGTGTTCAGTTGTGCTAATCTAGTTGAATATGTAGATGTTACTCTTTATCTATTATGCACTCTATAGGTTACTTTAATATGAACTCCGGTACTCTCCACGGTGTAAAGGTGACAGTGTGTGCACCGTGTGTGATTCCTTTATGACGTTGTGGCGCTTGTTTACTCCGGCTTGAGGTGTGCTTTTGTAGCCCTACACAATGAATGGTGTTTGTTATCCAACAAGAGAGTGTTTAAGAGTAGCTTTTACTTATTCAGTTATGAGATCATTGTTGAGAGTGTCCACTAGTGAAAGTATGATCCCTAGGCCTTGTTTCTAAGCATTGAAACACCGTTTACAACAAGTTCTGCTACATGTTTGCTTGCTGCCATCTTTATTTCAGATTGCAGTTACTACTTATAATCATCCCTATCACTTGTATTTCACTATCTCTTCGCCGAACTAGTGCACCTATACATCTGACAAGTGTATTGGGTGTGTTGGGGACACAAGAGACTTCTTGTATCTTAATTGCAGGGTTGCTTGAGAGGAATATCTTTGACCTCTACCTCCCTGAGTTCGATAAACCTTGGGTGATTCACTTAAGGGAAACTTGCTGCTGTTCTACAAACCTCTGCTCTTGGAGGCCCAACACTGTCTACAAGAATAGAATCGTGCGTAGACATCAGCCATGAAGAGAAAGATGAGCCAAAGGGGCGCCTCATTCACGGCCGAGGAAGACGTGCTCATTTGCGAGTCCTGGATCGAGGTTGGAACCAACCAAATTCTCGGGGCGGAGCAAAGAGGGTCGGCATATTGGGGCCGGTTCACCAAGCGCTACAATGAATGTAGAATCCTACCGCCCCACAACATTCAGACGCAGCGGACAGAGTTATCTATCTCCAAGAGGTGGCTCCACATATCCGCGGAGACGAGCAAGTTTTGCGGCTCCGTTGAAAATGTTCAAGCCCGACCAGCAAGTGGCTTCAGAGTGAATGAACAGGTGAGTTTTCTGGCTCCTCTTCCCTTCTTTGGTTGCAAGCTTTGGAAACCTTGTACAATTTGTATGCCCAGGTGTTGCAAGCTTTGGAAATTATTTTGGTTACTATAAATTTGTATGCCCAGGTGTTGCAAGCTTTGGAAACCTTCAAGAGGCAATACAAGAAGGCCTTCACCTTGACCCATTGCTACCGGGCACTTAAGGACCAGCAGAAATGGAAGGCCCTCTACGCCTCCCTCAAAAATGGTGGACAACCCCTTGATAAGGGAGGGGACACAACGAAAAAGGAAGGGAGTCCAAGGGGGAAGAACAACTCGAAGGCCGAGTTGAAACGAGATGCAACAACCCTTGCATTGCAATAGACATTGAACGGGTTCCTAACCCAAAAGGACAAGGCTGCCGACAAGAAGGAGGAGAGGAGAGAAAAGGAACGCCTAGAGAGAGAAACGGCTTCCAAGCTCTTCTTCGAATTGCAGAAGAAGAAACTCGACATAGAAGAAGAAAACGTCCGGACAAGAGCAAGGGAAGCCGATGCAAGAGCCAAGGACGCCGAGGTTAGGGCCATGGAGGCCGAGGCAAAAGCAAAGGACATTGAGCTCGCCCTACGCCAAGAGGAGGCCATGATCATGGACATGGATCTCTCGGCCTTCACCCCTACGAAGAAGGCCTACTACCTCAAGAAGCAAAGGTACTACATGGACTGAGATTGATCAAATCTCGGTCGTTTTATTTATGTTGAACTATGGCCGAAAAAACATGGCCGATGGCCGGAATTTGTAATATTTTGGGTATGTATGCAGACATGGCCCTATGAGGCCAGGATTATGTTTTATTTTAGATTCATATGCTTGCTATATACTTGGTTTGTTGCAATGTGATCACCATGGTCGAAAATGATCAAAAACCCTGGCCGGGCGGACTCGATGCGTCGGCCGCGTTGGGCGCACTGCCAAACGGACCAAACGCGCGTCCGTTTGGGTCGCCCCGTTGGAGTCATCCTTATAGCCAAAAGCTAAATCGAACCCCAAACTCCTAATCCCGAAAATTGACACACCGAACTTGTCAATCCCGGTCTATTTTAAACCCTGGAGCTATTTCCCATGGTACAATTAAAAAACTTAAATTGATACTTTCGCTGACAGCACAGACCCACTTGTCATGTTCATCTCCTATCCCCAATTCATGCTCTATCCCGTGACTGCCATGGTCGAGCTCGAGCACGTCCGCGCTGTCCCGGCCTGCTCCAGCGAGCCACGTGGCCGCCTGCGCGCATCGTCTGCACCTCCGTGAGAGCGCCGTCGTCGCGCCGAGCTCTGTCGCTCGTTGCGTCGCCGTGCTCGCATGCCGCGTGCCGCGCCACCTCGCCCTGCAGACGCCGCGCCGCCGAGCTCGCGGGAGAGTGCCGCCATGCACCGCGGACTGCACGAGGTCAGTGCCGCGCCACCACGCCCTGCAGACACCGCACCGCCGAGGTCGCGGGAGAGCGCCGCCGTGCATGAGGTCCGTGCCGCGCCACCGCGCCCTGCAGACGCCGCGCTGCCGAGCTCTCGGGAGAGCGCCGCCGTGTACCGCGCCCTGCACGAGGTCTGCCCCGCGCGCCATCGCACCCTGCAGACGTTGCGCCGCCGAGCTCGCGGGAGGGCGCCGCCGTGCACCGCGCCCTGCTCGAGGTCTGCCCCCGTGCGCCACCGCGCCCTGCAGACGATGTGCCGCCGAGCTCGCGGGAGAGCGTCGCCCCTGCATGAGGTCCGCCCCCGCGCGTCGTCTGCGCCGCGCCGGACGCGCGCCGCTGAGGATCTGTTCGCCATTATCTTAGTCAACCAGAGCAAGAGAAAAAGATTTGGGGAAGAATTGGTATGACATGTAGGGCCTACTGTCAATGTGAGAAGCCTGTAATCCCGGCTGGGATTTTCCCATTCCCGGTGTACCAAACAGTCTCAGGGTTTAAATTAGACCGGGATTTATAAGTTGAGAGTACCAATTTCCGGGATTACGAGTTTGGGGTTCGATTTAGCTTTTGCCCTATAAGTTCGAGGTTCATTTTGGACTTTTTCCCAGTACTGTCACGGTACTCGCTTCAGCCGCAGCTACGTGCAGCGGTAACATAAAAAAGTCCATTTTAAACTTGAACTCGTGAATTCCGGTGTAAATTGAACTCTAGACATGTTTGGTGTCCTAGAAATGCGACGATCCTACTTGGGTTGTAGGCTACATTCACTGACACGTGGACCCTATTGTAAGACGCTTCATCGCCAATCTTCCTCCTCCCTCCCCTCGCACTACGTCCTCTATCCTAGCTCCCAGTGGTCGCACCTCTCACCTAGGACATCAGCCGGAGCATCGGAGGTCATCGACCCAGCCATGCATGGCTCAGCCTCCATCCGGCAAGTAAATTGTGGTATGGCATCAGTGTGGCCACCTCCATGTTGTTCACATCACGCACGCTCATCGGTGTTGCACGCCTTTGATTAATCTTCAGCCTAGAGCGCCTTCTAAGGGCGGACGACGGCGGCCATGATGGGCGGTGTTTCGGTAGCAGAAGGCCGGGGTGTGGCGATGTGTGTTCGGTAGCTAGTTGTCCCGGTTGTGTGCAATGCGGGCGATGACAGAGAGCTTGGCCCCTGATGTTGTGTGCTCGTTGTGCAGAACTTGCTAAACGATGGAGAAAGAAATGAATCGAAGTGAGAGGACAGAGGTAGAAGATAAATATGACATGTGGGCCAATGTATTCAGTGAGAGTAGCGATGAGGTTTTCCCGTAGTGGAAAATTGGTTCACAATTCAAAATAGATCAGGATTCACAAGTTCAGTGTGCCAACGAACGATATTTTGAGTTTAGCGTTCGATTTGTCTAACCTCTACGAATTCAAGGTTTTAAATGGACATTTTTGCCATAACGTTGTCACGGTGGATCAACCGATCTGGTCGAGAAATCCTTCAGAACCAGACTAGCAGAGCATTTCTCTATCGCTGGATTCGCTCAGTACAGGACATGTCGCATGAGCTTTCGAAAACCTGATACAGGCATAACTTGCACTAGAATCATGGCATACAACCTTTGTAGGTTCCAAAAAGCAACCAGACACTTGAACACGAGGCTCTCATCAACTTGCGGTGCCACTTGTGGATCGAACACTCTTTGGAAGGGAAAGCATGTCAAGTGGGGGTAGGAATTGGTCACTCGCGTTTTCATTGGAAGTTGGACAACAGCATGGTGTGTGCACACTGCACACATAGGAGTGCGACTGGCGGACTTCGGCTATTCGGCTGCAAATATTGAAATATGCCACGAAATTCGAATGTGGAATTGCTACAACTTTGATTTTTGGACGTATTTTTACTGATTGCCAATAAAGCTAACGCATAGAACAAGAACGAAGGGGAAAAATGTTACGAAACGAAGCAAAATGGACTGGTGATAGCCTGATAGGAACGTTGTGCCGCGTACATGCTTTAGAATGAAACGTAGTAAAATTCGAAAGAATAATGAAAAAAAAAGTGTAGTGGCACTTCTTATTGAAAAAAAGAGCCCCGAAGTTCTTGACGAGCTCTGCTCATGTTGCCATCCATGTCATCATAGAGACCATCGTCATTGCGTCAAGTTTCATAGGCACCATGAAACATTAGTCAACTATTCAAAAGTTATGCAAGTCACAACATAAAAATTAGCCTAATCTCTCTGTGATCAACAAAAAAAATGTAAATATATTGTCTAGATTTATGTTGCAACTTTCCTCACTAAGAGACAATAAAGTGGAGCCTCCTATAAGTCACACAAAGATTTATCGTCCTTAACTGTCCAGACTTGAATGGAGAATAAAGTCGGAAAGTGTCCTTGGCTCCCAAGCTCCACTGCTCCTGCTATTTAAAAAATTCAAAAATTGTATTTACGAATTTCCAAAAAATCTGAAAAAAAATCTGGATGTAGCGCATCACGCAAACGTGCGAAATATGATTTTTAAATACTTATTTTGAAGTTTTAACCGTAGGAAAGGCTCCTACTAGGCTACATAAAAATGGCAAAATATGATAAAATTTAGATATTTGAAAATATGCATACTCATATCTACACTTTATTTTATCATTTTTGTGTAACTCAAACTACAAAATATTCTATATTAATTTTTTGCACGTTTGTGTGATACACCATTGACTACATCTAGAGTTTCCTTTTTCATATTTTTTGAAACTTATAAATATGATTTTTGAACTCTTTTAAATAGCAGGAGCACCGGAACTCGGGAGCCAAAAAAACTGGCATGGATATTTATTCGTCGAAACAGAATGCCAAGGTGAGGCACAAGGGGAGGAGCAAGCTGCTGCCACAGTACCGCGGCTAAAACAAACAAACATGACAAAATATTGTGCTTCAGGTGTGATCTAACCGGCCACGTTGCGATTGATAGTAGTGTTGTTCCCTTTTAGAACGGAGAAATTTCATAAGATGTTTTTGGATTCCAGATCTTAGAACTTTTTCTTATGGATTGCCTTTGAAGCAAAGGAATTGTCATTATCCAGTTTTCTATGCATTAGATTTCTATGCCTTAATTTTGTAGAAATTTGAACATCCACTTCGATTTCTTTTTAAGTCTCCAACTCATAGGATCAAGCCAATTTTTCTGTGTTGTCCCTATGTCCAATCGAAACGACTATTTGTAAAGTTTTTTGGTGTTATACATTGTCCCGATAAACTCGCGGCATTAGCCATTGGGATGGCTCGAGTGAGGAGAAAGTAAGGCGTATCCAAATGGAGAGCAGAGAACGAGATAGACCGAGGTAATTACCCAAGTTCAGCCCCTCGCGGTTGAGCCAAAGATCTACTCGTGCCTGTTTTGGATTGTGGACTCGAAACAATTTCTTATTTTTAGTAGATCGTGTTATGTCGTGCTCCTCATAATAATCCTACTAGGATTCAATTCTTTTTGCCGAAATCCGGTTGGATAATCTATCAAATGCTGGTTAAATGAATTCATGTCGGCTTATCAATTCATTTGCATGTGTATGTCGATTGTAGTGGAAATGTCTCTGTGTATGTGAATGTGTATCTTGTCGAGAAAATGATGTTGCAACTTGCAAGTACACACCTCGATCCACTGAGCCAGTACGCGCCACCTTTCCCGCCTGTCTCTCTCCGCTTTACCTTTACCTCGCCATCATCGCTGCACCGTCCGTGCGGCTGTGTCCCACGGCGGGGCGCCTCGCCGGAATTCGTGCATGGCTCAGCATGGCGCGGTCCGCGGTGGCGCCTGCCGTTGCAGCGTACGTACCACTCAGTCACTCACCGATCAGACAGAAGCGCGCGTGGGCGTGGCGAGCAGGAGGGCAGGCAGGGATGGCCGGCGTACCGTGCGCCGTGGATCAGCACAAGCAGCGCCCATCCACAGTTGGCGACTGTTGCTATAGCTTTCTCTTGGTGTCTGCTTGTTGCGCTTGCGCGCGTGCCACAATCGTGTTGTCATCTCGTCTGAAACTCTGAATAGTTCAAGTACTTGCAATGGCAAACTGTGTGTTGCGCTATGAAGATGCAGTTTCCCGTTCGCCGCTGTTTAATTCGATATTTATGAGGCGGAGCATGGTCACGTGTGACTGTCCGGAAGAGCTGACAGTAACATTTCCCGTCGAGAGAATATATTGGGCTACAATCCTTACATACTACTCCCTATATTCATTTTCACAAGGCATTCTAACTTTTATGAAAATACACGTATCTAGACACATTTAGTGTAGGTTAACTAATTTTGAACCGTATCTAGTCCATATTAAAATATATAGAATGCCTTATAAAAGTGAACAGAGTGAGTACAATGTTTCCATTAAGAATATCAGTTTTTAATGTTTTATTTATTTTTTGAAGCGTGAACGTTCACAAGTAAAATGTGTCTACAACCACCAAAAAATTTAGATCAAAATTCGAAAGAAAAACTGATAAACAAAAAAACACAGCTCCATATGTGAATACTGTCAATTTTGTTTCTATCCTTTTTACACTATTCATACTAGATTTATCCTTTTTATTTCTCAATGTACCTTTTAGAATTTGGATATGAAATTCTGTGAAGGTTGTAGACACATTCCTTATGACCATTCACAATGTTTTCTAATTTTTTTGAAACATTATTATTTTTTTAAATGAGAATGTGGTAACATGTGAGAGTTGTTAGCACTAGATACTTCCTCGGATGACAAGGCAGGCATGCAACTCGAATGAAAGCTTAGCGTGAGTTAATTTAAGCGTTTTAACTCGAACACTCGATCGCGCCAGCAAATGCAACTTGTCATTTTAGAATCTCTTTGCTCCGCGAGAGAATATCTAGTGGTACGACCCCCTTTAGATGCTAACATGCTTCCATATTAAAAAGAATCAATTCTAAACCTTTAAAAAGTAGAAAATCTCAAATTCACATTAGTGGGCTGTTGTTGGTTGAAGCATGCTCACATCTTCATGACCTTGAGATCACACTTTGTTCGATTCAGCTGTATATCTCATCTGCTTGAAGAACCTGCTTTTCATCCTTTGTACTTGTTTGTATGAAATATGCATATATCTCTACAGACTTATGTGATTTCAATATACTTGCCATCAATCTCTGTGTTCAACCCGTTCATCTCTCTCATTATATCTTTATCTGCTTGATAATTACCGAATTTACGTGTCAATTCCGATGCATTTTTATAAACTCCCATTCACCCTCCCCATCTAGTCGTCATATCAGGTTCTTCACATTGTTTCCTTGCACTCCATTCCATTTGATGAATATATGTTAATTGCTCGATGGGGTTGGTCGTCACTATGTATAATAGTGTGGAGAAAAAAAATCATTTGATGTGTCCCATTGTTTGCTCGAATCGAATGGGAAACCAAAATGGTGCACCTGCTTCGAGGATTACAAGAATCCCACAAAGAAGATGAAGAACAATGATGGATCTACCTCTGTTGATGAATTGGTGTTGTGATCGACCATTGCATGTGTCCCATTTGTCGAATTTTATTTTAAATTGTGTTGAATTGTTAAAGTGTTGACGAATTGGTGTTGGGATCGACCGTTGCATGGATTTAAGGGAAAGATTTGAGGCGAGGCTACAAGACCGGACAATTGAGTGATGTCTGATCCCTATTCGACGTGTCCGCGGACATATAAGAGACCAAATTTGCCGGTTGGAGATGCTATGATTGTTGGAGATATGCCCTAGAAGCAATTAATAAATTGATTTTATTTGTCATAACTCTATTTGTTCATAATACGTTTTAATACCATGCTATAACTGTATTACGCGGAAACATTAATACACGTGTGGTATGAAAACAATCATGTCCCTAGTAGCCTCTATTTAAGTAGTTCGTTGGGTAACAGATGATCAAGGTTTCCTGATCATGGACAATGGCGTCGGTTAACAACAGAGTCGTATAATTAGGTGAATGATTTGATGGACATACCCAAAATATAGAAACGTAGTGTTCATACCTTCGACTGTGAGATCATATCGAATCTCTGCTTATGAAAGATATGGCTGATCGCATCAAACGGCATGACTTATATAGCGTGACAATAAAGGTGACACTTTCGGGTATCGGAAGGAAGCAGTAGAAGCGAGTGATCAAGAGCGGGAATTGCCAATCCATATAACAAGATAGATACTCTGGGCCCACTCGGTGAGATTACATCAATGTTGCAAGCATGTGACTAGGTCTCGGGGATGTAATGTCACAGACGAGTAAAGATAGATTTGTCATTGGCGAGGTCATGCTCGGTAATCGTGATACCGGAGAACGACGATCATACAATCTAAGTATCGCTAGGCAAGAGGATGAGACTGGACGTCCAAAGGTTCAAACGATAGAAGACATTCGTGGACACACAGGGGGCTATCATGGATATCCAGATCCCGCTGTTAGTCATTGATCGGAGAGGGTGTCTCGATCATGTCTGGAGTGATCCCGAACCGTGGGGTAACACACTTAAGGGTGGATGACGATTAGATTGGATTTAGAGAGAAAATAAACCGGGAACTCCGGAAGTGTTCCGGAACTTGTCCGATGTTGATCGGAGGCAACGAAATATGTTTCGGAGCCCGAATGAATTAAATAATATGTATTTAATATTAATAAGTGATATTAATGATTAAATATATTTTTATTTAATTAAATTCAAATTTTAAAAGGCATTAAACCTAAATGGGCCTTAGAGGCCCATTAGGGGAAAATCCCAAAAAGGAAAAAGGAAAAAAAAAAGGGAGGAGGGCCCACCTAGGTGGCCGGCTTCCCCTTGGCCGGCGCATGGCCATGTGGGGTTTAGTCCCACATGGCCTAGTCAAGGGAGATGGTCTCCCCTCCTCCTCCTTTAAATAGGGGAACCCCCATGCCTTTGAAACACACCAATTTCTCCCTACTTCTCTCCTACCTTGAGCGTGGTTCCGTTTCTGGAGCTGCGTACGGGGAGGGAAGTCTCTCTACTATACGCGCACCGCCGTGCTGCTAGATCCACTCTTCCACTTCCACTGCTCTGCTGGATCAGGAGTCCGGAGGTCGTCATCCACACCGTACGTGACGAGGTATTTTCTCGGCATACGCCACGGGATGGCTTATTTGAGGGGTAGCTATGGCGCGAGCGACGGCGTTCCGGCGGGATTGTGCACGAGCACGTCAAACAACTCGATGTACCAGGTTCAGGGCCCTCGCGAGGAGGTAAAACCCCTACATCCTGCACTGATCTGTATATGGTGGAGTATATGCGGTGCTACACTCTGCTCCTTGAGCTCTACATATCTTTGCTAGCTTTTAGCTTAAGCTACCTGCTTGGTTGCTTGGGAGGAAAAGTATCCAGTACGTGAGTCTGGTGAGCTAAGTGTGAGGCCTGGCCTCCTGTACGTGAGTGTGGTGAGTTGAGTGTGAGGCCTGGCCTCCTGTACGTGAGTGAGAGTATGAGAGGGAGTGAGGGATCGATCCCTTTGCTAGCTCTTCCCTGGTGCTCTTATAGAATGGAGCCTAGGGGACAAGGGTGAGACAAGCGGGGGCAAGCGGGGGCCCCGGTGCTGTAGTGCATAGTGCTTGCTTATTCATCAATAGTCTTCTTCCTTCTTGCTATTCACCAACAGTGCCGGGTGTCTTGTCCGAATAGTGGCAGGGAGCAGTGTACTGGGTGGCTTGCTAGCCACGACTTGGAGGAGCAGCCAGACGGAGAGCGGCCAGCCGGACTCGGGCCTCCAACCGGAGTCGGGCAGCCGGGCTTGCGGCCAGTCGGATGGCGGGAAGCCAGACTTGCTTCTTCTGCTTTCTTGTCGAGTCGTGTACTTCGGTAACCTGGGGGTCATCCCCACGTCACCAGCCTCCGAACACGTTGGAGCGATGCCGTCGGCTACGGCGGGGAGGGCTTCTGCGTGTTCATCAAACTCTGCGTGTATTGCCTGTAACATCAAGGAAACGAGTCAAATCTGCAACGGTGCTAAGTAAAATACCGGGGACGCCAAACGAATCTATATGCAATGCTGACGCCGGCTCGCCTTTGCCCGGTTCCTTCGATCTTTTTCGTGTGCACCCCGTCCGGCGCAGGCTCTTGCCGGCTGAACTCTGCAGCCGGATCCGAAGAGATGCCGGAATGACGGGCGTGGCACAATACTCAGATCTAGAAGCTGGATAGAAGCGACTCGACGAAACGACAGGGAAAACTTATGAGATGCTGATGCCGGCTCGCCTTTGTTTTGCCACCCGTGCCCTTCCCGTGCATGCGGCCGACCGACCCCTGCTCTTGCCGGCTGAACTCTGCAGCCGGATCCGAAGAGAGGGTCGGCCGGGGGCGCACGTTACTGAGATCTTGAGAGGCTGGACTTAGGCGAGCGATGACACGATTTTTCTGTCGCGAGCCGGAAACTTTTCTTATGAGCGTTTCACGTGTGCCTCCTAGCCGGTTTCTGGCCAGCGTGTCAGCCGGGTTGCGGTCTGCAGCTGGATCCGAGAGTAGGCGTCGGGGTCGAGCACGCTACTAAGCTATCGTAAGCGAGAATCGGTAGTCGGCTAGCCACAGTTTCACAGAAAGTAAACGAGCGAAAATGCGAGGCGTAATCGTCACTTAGCTGTTTTTATGCCGTAGTCGGGGATACGGTTCGCGTTGTCGAAGCGGGGACGTCGGAGTCCGGAGCCGGGCGAGGCCGGCCGGGCAGCAGTCGGCCAGGCGGAGGAAGTTGGGCCGCCGTTGCCGGGTGGAGACCTTCAGCCGGCCTGGACCCAGCCGGCCAGGCAGCCAAACGGGGCGATCGGATCGGAATCCATCCGGACAGGGACCCGATCGGCCATCGAACCAAACAGCAACGTGGACCAGCCGGTACGTCTTCTTCTTTTTCCTTTTCTTCGTTTTCTCTTTCTTTCTTTTTCTCCCGAGCAGCCGACCCGACAGAGCAAAGCGAGAGGCCGGAGGCCGGAGTCGGGAGCGGGAGCCGGGAGGCCGGCCGGCCGGAGGCTGGAGCCGGAGAGCGGCGTCGGCCCGCCGAGGCCGAGGCCGAGGCGGGAGGCTGGAAGCCGGCGAGCGGGGGCCGGGAGGTCGGAGGTCGGGGAGCTGGCGAGCGGGAGGACGGCCGCCCGCGGCCAGCCGACGCCGAGGCGGAGCCAGAGCCGATGAGGATGGCAGACCACGGCCAGCGCGGGGCCGAGGCGGAGCAGCAAGCCGGCGCGGATGCAGGACACGGCCACGGGGCGCAGCTAGACGGGTCGGAGCAGGCGGCTCACGCGCGAGACGCGACCGGCAGGGGCGGACCCTCGCGGAGGCCGGGGAGCCGTCGAGTGGAGCGCAGGAGCTGGCCTGGACGCGCGGGGCAGCGAGGTCGACATGGAGTAGGGCGGATGGAGTTGCGAACGGGCGCGGTCGAGGTCAAGCCGGGGCTAGACGAGGCCGAGGCGCGAGGAGGACGGCGGGCTCGAGCAGCAGAGGAAGGAGAACGACGAGGATGTGCCGGCGTGCACGGAGCTTGGCGCGGCCGAGCCTCCGGGCTTCTCCAACGGGCACGCAGGGGTGAGGCCGCACAGACGGAGGACGAGCGTGACGAGGTCGGGGACGCGCAGCACACCGACGAGGTGGAGCAGCGCGAGCGAGGACGACGCGAAGCGAGCGCGGAGCCCCGGTGACGCCGAGCCTCCGAGCTTGCCGAGCCTCCGGGCTTCTCCGGGAGGCCATGCCGAGCCTCCGGGCTTCTCCGGCGATGGCAAGACGGCGGCGACGACGACGACGATGAGTGGTCCCGTCGGAACGGAACTCCGATCACCGCTTAGCCCCACGGTGGGAGCCAAATGACGAGTATCTTCTCGGCATATGCCACGGGATGGCTTATTTGAGGGGTAGCCACGACGCGAGCGACGGCGTTCCGGCGGGATTGTGCGCGAGCACGTCAAACAACTCGATGTACCCAGGTTCAGGGCCCTCGTGAGGAGGTAAAACCCCTACATCCTGCACTGATCTGTATATATGTTGGAGTATATGCGGTGCTACACTCTGCTCCTTGAGCTGTACATATCTTTGCTAGCTTTGAGCTTGAGCTACTGATTGCGTGGATCACACGTTCATTGGGAGACCCCAAGTGGAAGGTATGATGCAGTGTAGCAGCAGTTTCCCTCAGTATGAAACCAAGGTTTAATCGAACCAGTAGGAGCAAGAAATCACTTATGAAGGTTGTTGGTGGCGGAATATGGCACGGCGCAACACCAGGGAATCCGGCGACCGACGTGGAACCTGCATACAACACAATCAAACTACCTTGCGCCAACGAAACAGTGAGGTTGTCAATCTCACCGGCTTGCTGAAAACAAAGGATTAAACGTATGGTGTGGAAAACAGTAGTAAATTGCAGAGAATGAAAAGGAACAATGTTTGCAGTTGGTTGTATTATCAGTGTAAAAGAATAGACCGGGTCCACAGTTCACTAGTGGTGTCTCTCCATAAAAGATAACTAACATGCTGGGTGAACAAATTACAGCTGGACAATTGACAAAATATTGAGCGCATGACAATGCATATATATGACATGATGATTACTATGATATTCATGTGGGCATTACGAGAAATACATAGACCGTTATCCAACAGCGTCTATGACTAATAATCCACCGCCAGGTTGTCATCCGAGTTCCCTGTTGGTATTAAGTTGCAAGCAACGGATAATTGCATTAAGTAATGTGCGTAATGTAAACAAATACATTAGACCTAACGACGCACCCTTAAGATAAGCAACGGTTATTTTATCCCTAGTGGCAACAGCACATCCACAATCTTAGAAGTTATTGTCACTCTCTCAGATTACCGGAGGCATGGACCCACTATCTAGCATAAATACTCACTCTTGGAGTTACAAGCATCTACTTGGCCAAAGCATCTACTAGTAACGGAAAGCATGCAAGATCATAAATAACATATAAGATAGATTGATAATCAACTTGACATAGTATTCAATATTCATCGGATCCCAGCAAACACAACATGTAGCATTACAATAAGATGATCTTGATCATGATAGGCAGCTCACAAGATCTAAACATGATAGCATAAAGTGGAGAGACAACCATCTAGCTACTGCCATGGACCCGTAGTCCAAGGATGAACTACTCACGCATCACTCCGGAGGCAGGCATGGTGATGTAGAGCCCTCTGGTGATGATTCCCCTCTCCGGCAGGGTGCCGGGAAGAGCTTCTGAACCCTCCCGAGATAGGGTTGACGACGGCGGCGTCTCTGAAACTTTTCGTGGATAATGGCTCGGGTATTTAGGGTTTTCGCGTCGGGAGGAATAAATAGGCGAAAGGGCGGCGGCTGGAGACCCACGTGGGCCCACACCACCCCACGGCGCGGCAGGGGAGGGCCCGCGCGGCCCCATGGTGTGGGTGCCACGTGGCTCTCCTCCGTGTCTCCTCTGGACTCCGTGTTCGTGTTGAAAAAATAGGAGGTTCTGTCCAAGTTTCGTCCAATTCCGAGAATATTTCCAGACTAGCTTTTCCGGAATACAAAAACAGCAGAAAACAGGAACTGACACTGTGGCATCTTGTTAATAGTTAGTCCCAGAAAATGCATAAAAATGCTATGAAGTGTATATAAACATGTAACAATTGGTATAATATCAACATGGAACATCAGAAATTATAGATACGTTTGAGACGTATCAGCTACCTGCTTGGTTGCTTGGAGGAAAAGTATCCAGTACGTGAGTGTGGTGAGCTGAGTGTGAGGCCTGGCCTCCTGTACGTGAGTGTGGTGAGCTGAGTGTGAGGCCTAGCCTCCTGTACGTGAGTGAGAGTATGAGAGGGAGTGAGGGATCGATCCCTTTGCTAGCTCTTCCCTGGTGCTCTTATAGAATGGAGCCCAGGGGACAAGGGTGAGACAAGCGGGGACAAGCGGGGGCCCCGGTGCTGTAGTGCATAGTGCTTGCTTATTCATCAGTAGTCTTCTTCCTTCTTGCTATTCACCAACAGTGCCGGGTGTCTTGTCCGAATAGTGGCAGGGAGCAGTGTACTGGGTGGCTTGCTAGCCACGACTGGAGGAGCAGCCAGACGGAGAGCGGCCAGCCGGACTCGGGCCGCCAGCCGGAGTCGGAGTCGGGCAGTCGGGCTTGCGGCCAGTCGGATGGCGGGAAGCCAGACTTGCTTCTTCTGCTTTCTTGTCGAGTCGTGTACTTCGGTAACCTGGGGTCATCCCCACGTCACCAGCCTCCGAACACGTTGGAGCGATGCCGTCGGCTACGCGGGGAGGGCTTCTGCGTGTTCATCAAACTCTGCGTGTATTGCCTGTAACATCAAGGAAACGAGTCAAATCTGCAACGGTGCTAAGTAAAATACCGGGGACGCCAAACGAATCATATGCAATGCTGACGCCGGCTCGCCTTTGCCCGGTTCCTTCGATCTTTTTCGTGTGCACCCCGTCCGGCGCAGGCTCTTGCCGGCTGAACTCTGCAGCCGGATCCGAAGAGATGCCGGAATGACGGGCGTGGCACAATACTCAGATCTAGAAGCTGGATAGAAGCGACTCGACGAAACGACAGGGAAAACTTATGCGATGCTGATGCCGGCTCGCCTTTGTTTTGCCACCCGTGCCCCTTCCCGTGCATGCGGCCGACCGACCCCTGCTCTTGCCGGCTGAACTCTGCAGCCGGATCCGAAGAGAGGGTCGGCCGGGGCGCACGTTACTGAGATCTTGAGAGGCTGGACTTAGGCGAGCGATGACACGATTTTTCTGTCGCGAGCCGGAAACTTTTCTTATGAGCGTTTCACGTGTGCCTCCTAGCCGGTTTCTGGCCAGCGTGTCAGCCGGTTGCGGTCTGCAGCTGGATCCGAGAGTAGGCGTCGGGGTCGAGCACGCTACTAAGCTATCGTAAGCGAGAATCGTAGTCGGCTAGCCACAGTTTCACAGAAAGTAAACGAGCGAAAATGCGAGGCGTAATCGTCACTTAGCTGTTTTTATGCCGTAGTCGGGATACGGTTCGCGTTGTCGAAGCGGGGACGTCGGAGTCCGGAGCCGGGCGAGGCCGGCCGGGCAGCAGTCGGCCAGGCGGAGGAAGTTGGGCCGCCGTTGCCGGGTGGAGACCTTCAGCCGGCCTGGACCCAGCCGGCCAGGCAGCCAAACGGGGCGATCGGATCGGAATCCATCCGGACAGGGACCCGATCAGCCATCGAACCAAACAGCAACGTGGACCAGCCGGTACGTCTTCTTCTTTTTCCTTTTCTTCGTTTTCTCTTTCTTTCTTTTTCTCCCGAGCAGCCGACCCGACAGAGCAAAGCGAGAGGCCGGAGGCCGGAGTCGGGAGCGGGAGCCGGGAGGCCGGCCGGCCGGAGGCTGGAGCCGGAGAGCGGCGTCGGCCCGCCGAGGCCGAGGCCGAGGCGGGAGGCTGGAAGCCGGCGAGCGGGGGCCGGGAGGTCGGAGGTCGGGGAGCTGGCGAGCGGGAGGACGGCCGCCCGCGGCCAGCCGACGCCGAGGCGGAGCCAGAGCCGATGAGGATGGCAGACCACGGCCAGCGCGGGGCCGAGGCGGAGCAGCAAGCCGGCGCGGATGCAGGACACGGCCACGGGGCGCAGCTAGACGGGTCGGAGCAGGCGGCTCACGCGCGAGACGCGACCGGCAGGGGCGGACCCTCGCGGAGGCCGGGGAGCCGTCGAGTGGAGCGCAGGAGCTGGCCTGGACGCGCGGGGCAGCGAGGTCGACATGGAGTAGGGCGGATGGAGTTGCGAACGGGCGCGGTCGAGGTCAAGCCGGGGCTAGACGAGGCCGAGGCGCGAGGAGGACGGCGGGCTCGAGCAGCAGAGGAAGGAGAACGACGAGGATGTGCCGGCGTGCACGGAGCTTGGGCGCGGCCGAGCCTCCGGGCTTCTCCAACGGGCACGCAGGGGTGAGGCCGCACAGACGGAGGACGAGCGTGACGAGGTCGGGGACGCGCAGCACACCGACGAGGTGGAGCAGCGCGAGCGAGGACGACGCGAAGGCGAGCGCGGAGCCCCGGTGACGCCGAGCCTCCGAGCTTGCCGAGCCTCCGGGCTTCTCCGGGAGGCCATGCCGAGCCTCCGGGCTTCTCCGGCGATGGCAAGACGGCGGCGACGACGACGACGATGAGTGGTCCCGTCGGAACGGAACTCCGATCACCGCTTAGCCCCACGGTGGGAGCCAAATGACGAGGTATCTTCTCGGCATATGCCACGGGATGGCTTATTTGAGGGGTAGCCACGACGCGAGCGACGGCGTTCCGGCGGGATTGTGCGCGAGCACGTCAAACAACTCGATGTACCCAGGTTCAGGGCCCTCGTGAGGAGGTAAAACCCCTACATCCTGCACTGATCTGTATATATGTTGGAGTATATGCGGTGCTACACTCTGCTCCTTGAGCTGTACATATCTTTGCTAGCTTTGAGCTTGAGCTACTGATTGCGTGGATCACACGTTCATTGGGAGACCCCAAGTGGAAGGTATGATGCAGTGTAGCAGCAGTTTCCCTCAGTATGAAACCAAGGTTTAATCGAACCAGTAGGAGCAAGAAATCACTTATGAAGGTTGTTGGTGGCGGAATATGGCACGGCGCAACACCAGGGAATCCGGCGACCGACGTGGAACCTGCATACAACACAATCAAACTACCTTGCGCCAACGAAACAGTGAGGTTGTCAATCTCACCGGCTTGCTGAAAACAAAGGATTAAACGTATGGTGTGGAAAACAGTAGTAAATTGCAGAGAATGAAAAGGAACAATGTTTGCAGTTGGTTGTATTATCAGTGTAAAAGAATAGACCGGGGTCCACAGTTCACTAGTGGTGTCTCTCCATAAAAGATAACTAACATGCTGGGTGAACAAATTACAGCTGGACAATTGACAAAATATTGAGCGCATGACAATGCATATATATGACATGATGATTACTATGATATTCATGTGGGCATCACGAGAAAATACATAGACCGTTATCCAACAGCGTCTATGACTAATAATCCACCGCCAGGTTGTCATCCGAGTTCCCTGTTGGTATTAAGTTGCAAGCAACGGATAATTGCATTAAGTAATGTGCGTAATGTAAACAAATACATTAGACCTAACGACGCACCCTTAAGATAAGCAACGGTTATTTTATCCCTAGTGGCAACAGCACATCCACAATCTTAGAAGTTATTGTCACTCTCCCAGATTACCGGAGGCATGGACCCACTATCTAGCATAAATACTCACTCTTGGAGTTACAAGCATCTACTTGGCCAAAGCATCTACTAGTAACGGAAAGCATGCAAGATCATAAATAACATATAAGATAGATTGATAATCAACTTGACATAGTATTCAATATTCATCGGATCCCAGCAAACACAACATGTAGCATTACAATAAGATGATCTTGATCATGATAGGCAGCTCACAAGATCTAAACATGATAGCATAAAGTGGAGAGACAACCATCTAGCTACTGCCATGGACCCGTAGTCCAAGGATGAACTACTCACGCATCACTCCGGAGGCAGGCATGGTGATGTAGAGCCCTCTGGTGATGATTCCCCTCTCCGGCAGGGTGCCGGGAAGAGCTTCTGAACCCTCCCGAGATAGGGTTGACGACGGCGGCGTCTCTGAAACTTTTCGTGGATAATGGCTCGGGTATTTAGGGTTTTCGCGTCGGGAGGAATAAATAGGCGAAAGGGCGGCGGCTGGAGACCCACGTGGGCCCACACCACCCCACGGCGCGGCAGGGGAGGGCCCGCGCGGCCCCATGGTGTGGGTGCCACGTGGCTCTCCTCCGTGTCTCCTCTGGACTCCGTGTTCGTGTTGAAAAAATAGGAGGTTCTGTCCAAGTTTCGTCCAATTCCGAGAATATTTCCAGACTAGCTTTTCCGGAATACAAAAACAGCAGAAAACAGGAACTGACACTGTGGCATCTTGTTAATAGGTTAGTCCCAGAAAATGCATAAAAATGCTATGAAGTGTATATAAACATGTAACAATTGGTATAATATCAACATGGAACATCAGAAATTATAGATACGTTTGAGACGTATCAGCTACCTGCTTGGTTGCTTGGGAGGAAAAGTATCCAGTACGTGAGTGTGGTGAGCTGAGTGTGAGGCCTGGCCTCCTGTACGTGAGTGTGGTGAGCTGAGTGTGAGGCCTAGCCTCCTGTACGTGAGTGAGAGTATGAGAGGGAGTGAGGGATCGATCCCTTTGCTAGCTCTTCCCTGGTGCTCTTATAGAATGGAGCCCAGGGGACAAGGGTGAGACAAGCGGGGGACAAGCGGGGGCCCCGGTGCTGTAGTGCATAGTGCTTGCTTATTCATCAGTAGTCTTCTTCCTTCTTGCTATTCACCAACAGTGCCGGGTGTCTTGTCCGAATAGTGGCAGGGAGCAGTGTACTGGGTGGCTTGCTAGCCACGACTTGGAGGAGCAGCCGGACGGAGAGCGGCCAGCCGGACTCGGGCCGCCAGCCGGAGTCGGAGTCGGGCAGTCGGGCTTACGGCCAGTCGGATGGCGGGAAGCCAGACTTGCTTCTTCTGCTTTCTTGTCGAGTCGTGTACTTCGGTAACCTGGGGGTCATCCCCACGTCAGTACGTGTGTGAAACAGGGAGGCGCCATCGTTTGGCGATGGGAGCCGTTTTCTTCCACTACACGATCCCGAGGTCGGCGCCGTCGTCTCCATCGACAACGTTTGTGCGGGAACGTAATCCCGCTTCCGGTCTACAAGGGTATGTATTCTGATCTCCTCCGTATTAGTATATCTGCATAGTATAGATCCTGGCTAGTTTATGGTTATCGTCGGTAGGAAAATTTCTATTTTGTGTCTACGATCCCCAACAATGATGACGTACCGGAGAAACCTCCTTGCCTACCTGCCTGTGGTAGGATGGTTAGGAGGGTGGTTGTACCCCCAGCCCACGAGAGTTCAAACGCCAGGTTTGATACTGGTGTTTCTCATTTAGACGGAATATTATTTAGTGGGAGACGACGTTCCCGTCGACAGCGAGACGCTTGTGGTGACTTCGTCAATCTGAAGACTCGACCCGCCAGCCCAGTCTATCGGAGGTGCTCATGGGGTAGGGTGTGCGTGTGTGCGTTTATAGGAGTGAGTGTGTGCACGTGTATGTGATCGTCTGCGTTTGTACTATGTTTCGCAAAAAAAAACCTCCAAAGTCAACAACTTCCACAATTGTACTGCTTCTATATACTACGTAGACAAACTTAGCATTGCAACGCACAAATACGTGCACGGGTACTACCACATCACGGATCCTATCAAATACTACTACGCCTATGCACTACACATTCAAAGGAAGAAAAAAAAACATGCAAGATATCAACACCACGCACACAAGGCCGATGAGGTGAAACCGTAAACTGTCCGTGGAACCTCTCATCACTCCCCCGGGAGCACTGCTCACCGAGTCACGCGCCAAGGAACCGTCGCCATCGCCGCCGCCACGGCATGCAACAATGCCGATGCCGACATCCCGCACGACGTCACGGCTGTCCAGGCACAGCCCCGAGTTGCCGCTGAGATCGAGGTTGCGGCCGAGCCGCCGCAGGAACGCGCCGTCGAACGGCACGGCCCCGCCCAGCCCGTTGTTGCTGAGGTTCAGATGGTACATCCTGTGCAGCCTGCTCATACCCGCCGGGATCCCGCCTGTCAGGTTGTTGTTCTCGAGCGAAAGCGTCGTCAGGCTCGCCAGCTGACCAAACGCCGCCGGTATCGGCCCCGAGTAGCCGGAGCCAGCTAGCCGGAGTTCTTGAAGACGGGCGAGGCTGCCAAGCTCGGACGGCAGCGGGACGTCCATCGGGTTGCTGTCCATGATCAGGTACTGCAGGTTCCGGAGGCCGGAGAGGCCAGGAGGGAAGTGGCCATTCAGGCCGTTGTTGCTCAGCGCCAGGAAGGTGAGCGAGGTCAGGTTGGCGACGGTGGCCGGAATGGCGCCGGTGAGATTGTTGGAGCTGAGGTCCAGCTTCTGCAGCTGCCGCAGCTCGCCGATCCGGCTCGGGATGGGGCCGGAGAGGGAGTTGTAGCTCAGGTCCAGACCGACCAGGCTCTTGAGGTCGGTGATCTGGGTCGGCACCGGCCCGGAGAGCGAGTTGTAGCTAAGGTCGAGGTGCACCAGCGACTTGAGCTCGCCGATGCCCCGCGGTATCTCGCCACGGATGAGGCCGTTCTACGAGACGGTGAGCACCTGGAGAGACCTGAGGCTGGCCAGCTGCGGCGGCATCACGCCGGATAGCGACGGGTTGGCCCTGATGCTGAGCTGCTGCAGGCCGCAGGAGGAGAGGTTGGCGGCGGCGGGGAGGACGAGCGCGGTGGTGGCGGCCGGGTTGTTGAAGCAGTCGACGAAGAAGAGGGACTGGAGGTGCGGCAGGGCGAGCACCTGCGGCGGGAAGGTGGCCGTGTCCTTGCACGACGGTTTGGGCTCCACGCCGAAGTCCAGCCGCGTGACGTGCAGCGGCGCGGCCACGGCCACGGCTGCAGCAGCGTTGCCGTTGCCCGGCAGGGCGGTGGCCGGCTTGCACTCGAGCCCCGGCCACGGCGCGCTGCAAGGGTCGGGGCTCTCGGAGCGCCAGTCCCGGTCGGAGGAGACGGCCTCCATGACGGTGAAGAGCGTCTCCCTCTCCGCTGGGTCCATCGCCGCCGCGGCTGCCACGGTGAGCAGGCACAAAAAGACCGCAATGGTGGAGGCCGGCATTGTTGTCACTGTGGTCTTCGTTTGCTCGTGCATTCCGGGGCTTTGCCTTTGCTGGGTGTGGTTTTTCCATTTCTAGGGGTTTAAAGAGCAGTGGAGCTCGGCCGTGCGGTCCATGCAGATGGGGCCGGCCAGTGCACGGCGATTGACGTGACGAGCCTGACGTGATCGGCCATGGCCAGAGAGAGAGAGACGGAGCTATAGTACCTCAAAGAACGGGCACCGTGCAAGCTTTGCATCTGGGTCGCCCGAGAAAACCTCGGCCATTGAAGTACTCCGAGCTGTGCACAAGAGGTATCTGTCTGCACAGTAGGAGGCACCAAGGCACAGTGCGTACAGCATGGCACGTCATGCTTTCCACAAGGAACCGCGCATATGGTCCTCGCTCGCTGCAGGATCGCAGATCTAGTACATAATTTGACGGGTTGGGCGGCAAACACTGGGTATACGCATGCCTTCCAGGCCCTACCTGCAGAAGCCGATCAGCTCAAATGCAAACGGGAGGACCCCCGTCTCGGCATTACCTACGCTACAAGTAAGGTGGTGGGTCATCTATATCTGCATGCGGCATGCTTGTATGCTGGTGTTTATCCATCAGAAAGGTGTGGTGCGGAGTGCTGACAGTCTGACACTAACCACTATAGATGACTAGAGAAGGTTATTTGTTTGCTCATTTAGTCGGCAGATATTAAAAGCCATTTCCGAGGATAATAAACAGAACCTTAGCAACACAATGTAATTAATTTAGATAATAAACACAATGTATGTGTACATGTAATATGTCTAGATACATCCAAATGTAGATATATATAAGTCAATTAATTTAGAACGGAGTGAGTAGATGACTAGAGAAGGTTATTTAATTTCAGTGGCAGTCAAGGAAACATGTCTGAGGATAATAAACAGAACCTTAGCAACACAATGCATTGCAGACAAAGATAGTTATCGGATACTAGTATCAGTATGCAACAAAAGCTAATGCATTTTGTACAAAGTACTTCAGGACAAACATTTCAAATAAAAAACCATCATATAGACATATAGATATAGTCATGCATGTTCCCAACATTCGTAACCACAAACCTAAGCAGAAGCAAAAGCAAAGACAGGATAAGACAGAAAGTCTGCACAGTGAAAATTCTTGAAATACGTCGCAAGAAAAACATGCCAGAAAATGCATTGTCTAGCGCACAAGCCAACGAGGAGCAAAAGTGAGCTCGTACGAGGCTACCATCCAAAGCCCTCACCCAGGTGCGGCCGTGCGGGCCGTGACGACACGTCCCGACCGACATGACAAAAGATCTCTGGCCCATCCAATAGTGGGAACGCGTGCATGGCAGGTTGATATGATATGACCGATCAAGTGCAGATTCTCTACAAAAGCAAACGCCATGTGCACTTGGCCAGAGCTACGGAGCTGCAACCGTGTCACCTCACAAATCACGATCATGGATCACACACATCATGTAACTTAATCATCGTTTGCAGATTGCATGAGTAAACACAGATTATGTTGTCAAAATACCAAGTAGCCAGTAGCATGTCAGCCATCTCAGCCTTTCAACTTTCAGAGAGAGGTTTCCTTCCCAGGCCATTGCAAGCTACAACTAGCAGTACTGGAAAAACAAATTATTGATATGCAGTAAGAATTAGAAAGGAGGTGAAAAACGAAACAAAATTACATACACAGATGTACATCCACTGAACCGTAGCTCCCACTGGTCCAAATCTACCATTCTAGTTCAGACGGCCAAAAAGCATGGAAGCAATTGGCATAAAGTCAAAAAGAATGGTCACGAGCGCAAAAGCAACCGCTGCATTAGAACAGCCAAAATGGCACCAGCGGAGATATTGAGCACGTTGACAACATCGTTATTCAGCTGCACATGGAAATAATGACCATTAGCTTTGTGTTAACTTCCAGCGCCATGAAAAAAAGTGTAACTACACTTTAAATAAGCAACATTCAATCTCCTGGCAATGTTATAATGTTCCTGGAACAGAAATAATGTCACCCTGAAGAACAAACCGAAAATTAGCTTGAATTAGAGTAGATCAATGTGAATTCAAGTTTTTGGTGGATATTTGGGAGAAAAAGGTCAACGCTAATTCTGGTAACTGAATGCTCCATATACACTTAGCCGAGATTTTACTTGGCATGCGTAAAAAAGAAGGGATAAAGAGTGCTGCCCAGTCTTTATGACTCAGGGGTTTATTTTTGCAAGTTGCATGCATAATGCCGGGCAAAATGAAACAGAATGTGGATATTAAATTGGTAAATGCTGTACATGCAAGCCCTTAACAAGATGCAAGAATGGACTACGCCTCCAAGTGGCATGTCAATATCAACATATTAGAACTGTTTATTATGTATGAGCATTTGCATTATGCCATAAGCTGAAAATATTGTTCAGGCCTTCAGGTGGCAACAGCATCATGCCATACGCTGAAATATGCCCTCCGGACATTTAGGCTTCATGATCTGGGAACTCCCAGATATGTATGCTGAAAATGATCTAGGAATTCACGTTGGGTAGCTTGTCCAAAGAGGACAAATATAATCAGCATGTATGAAAGATGCCCCTATTTTAAAATTTTAAGTATGGCATTAGGCTCAACTTGTGGTTATTGTGATGTACATGCTTATTTTTCATAGCTCACAATTTTTTGTTCTGTTTGGTAAAACAGATTAAAGTTTGATAAATTGTACTATCCAAAAGTTATGTTCTCACGTTTCATCTAAAATATTTTGGAGTGCAATATACATATTCAATATCAACCTGATTAAGAAAAATCTAGCCTGCGAAGCGGAACACTAAAATCCTATATAACTAAGTAGATCAGCCCCACTAACCTATTTCTCTAAACACGCAGGCTATACGGGAAAATATCTAGTGATCCCACCATTTAAATGATACCATGATACCACTCGTTAAAATTCAAATTACAAGTGTCACAAAATTTCAAAAAAAATGGTGGGTGTTCATAAGATGTATGTTAACATTCCATAAGTTTCAGAACCAAATTCAAAAAACACACAGAGAAACAAAAAAGACAAAATGCTATGTGAATAGTGTCATTTGTGTTTTTTTTTCGTTTTGTGACACTATTCACGTTGGATTTGTCTTTTTCGTTTCTATTCGTATATTTAGGATTTTTTTGGAACTTCAAAATTTGATTTTTGACAAATGGTATCACGGTATCATACGAGGGTGTGGATCACTAGATACGCACTCCAGGCTATACACATCAGCAAGTTTCTAATTGGTACACATCATTCAGCCATCCACTACCCTGTTAGCATCAGAAAAAAAATGGTCTACCTCTTCAGCAAAAATAATGACCCTCCCAGCTTGACGCTTGCTCTTCAGTTTCTAATCGCAGCGAGGGGCGATGCTAGAAACAGAGTTGAATTGAAGCGCCAGTCTTAATGACTTTTAATTCTCTCCTCTCCTCTTCTGTGCCTCTTATGCACACACTCCTTCTGCTTCAAGATCCAGCCATGGCCTCACCTCCACAACCCAGCTTGCGCCAGGTTCGTCTCTCTTTGCTTCTTCGGATTTACAGATACCACTCAAAACTGTGGTTAAGTATTTGCAACTCTTCATGTTCGGAGATACTTTGTTGACGATAACAGCGATATGCTGATCTCCTCTCCTCTCATGAATCCTGTTGTAGTTGTGGATCCAGGTAAACGGCGGCAATAAGCATTCTAACATATTGCTGAGTGGCGCTACAGCTTCATGTCGGATAGGAGAGAAGCACCCAACACCAAAGCAAACGGCTTTCCCAGGCCCTCTACTGGTGCAGAGGCATCGACCAAGCCACAAAACCTCCTCATTCTTCCCTAAAGGTTCTCTTTGATTTAGTGTTAGGTTCTGGTCGATTTAGTGTTCAACCAAGGGATTATGTACCACCTGTGCGTTATGAGTATCCGATGAAATACCCCAAGTGGTAAAACATAATCTACGATTGTCATGTTGGGACATCAAGGTACCAGCAAATTAATGTACTTTTCATGTTTATACTGTTTTATATGTCCATTACCCTGAACTTGAGTGGCTACCTTTGTCTTACATGAGTGTTCTGCAATTTTCTGTGGTGCTCTCTTTATGTCTCTGAATTTGTGTACACTTTCAGGTGATTCTTATGTAAGGTTCTTGGTTGCTTTGCTAAGACCCAATGTTGCTGACATGCGCTTTATCCTCTCTGCATCGTCTGTCCTGCCCCTGCCATTTATTTGGATAATAGCTCAAGGTAGCTTTCCTATATCAGTTATGTCCCTGCCATTTGTTTGGATAATAGCTCAAGGTAACTTTTCCTATACAAATTCAAGTAATAAGCACTAGGCTATCTGAGCTACAGTGGATGTGTATTACATCTTATAATTTTGATTGACTGATATACATGTTACAAATTCTGAATTAGGTGTCAGCTGTCGGTGCTTTTCTTATAAATTTCAGATGTTTGCCTCATGCCTTTTTTTTGTATGGTTAAACTATGTGCATTATGAAAGAAATATATATAACTAAACATGTCCTACTGTTGCAAAATTACTCTTTACATGTTGTGTTTTCCCTTTTTGTGTTATCATCTCATTACTATTCCGAGAGCTACTTGAGAACCCATCTGACGGTTGCCCAAAAAAGTAAATTTCAGGTAGTCCGTATTTAGGACGGCTTTATTTTTCAGTTGTATCTTCTTCTTCTTTTTTTTTTTGCAATTGGATTGATCCCAAGTTCAAATCTTATTACAGCCTTATTGATGAAAATTCCCCCAAAAATTCCGTGTGGCTTATAATTTTTCAAATGCACAACAGTATACAGTATGTCTCCTACGAATTCCCGCTGCAACGCGCGGGGTATCATCTAGTTCTAAATACAGTTCAACCAAATAAGCTTATCACAAGACACCACAAATGCCAAATGGAACCTTTAGCTAGGTAGTTGAATATACTTCAGGCAGGGCAATTTGCTTATGCACATAAGAAAGGCTAACTTTCAACAAAAATAACAGAACCACAAAAGGCAAAACACAGCTGGCTAGGGAAAACTCTAAAAAGGCTTCTACGTAAAGCATCATTATGTAAACCATCTAGAAGTTCAGCTCACCCATTCAAAACCTTCCTTGTCTTGTAATGTTGCGCCAATAAAACTCTCACCATAATTTGCAATCTGGGATGCAAGAACACATAGCACACCTTGTGGTACATTCACCTGTGATATAAACCAGTTCTTTTAGAACCATATTACTGCATTACAGTGTAAGGTAAAAAGTATATAATTCACAATTTACGGTCACTTCCATATCAAAATTGTGACTCAGTAGGTGTCATATGCAAGGAGTAGACCCAAGAAATGCAGGTCTAATGCTCCCTACCTTGGTCCATTACGTGTTCCCATAGCAGACAATGAGAAAATGGCATAACAACGACAGGACGCATGCATGTCTGGTTGTAGTAAAATCACTGAAGAAGCTTTTCATAGTACAGAGTAGTACATAATTTCAAAAACTTATTTTACCTGTCCCAGAATATAACCAACACCTGCCAGCAACATTGCTGCTACAATTCCAGCAAAAGTGCCTTCAACGCTGACCGCACCTTCTGTACCTCTTGGAACAACCTTAAATGTTGTCACCAGGTACCTACTCTACAAAAAGAACAAAACTGAGCTCTAAGTATGGTATTAAAACTTCAACATTTACAAAGTACTGAAGGAACTTATTAAACCAAGAACTATTTAAAGGTTGTGCAAATAAAGTGCTAAGTAACAGGAATCTTACGTTGTTCTTCCGTAGGCCTTCCCTATTTCACTGGAAACTGTATCACTGAGTTTGGTACAGAAACTAGCAACAAAGCCTAGTCTCCAGAGTTCAACCAATGCTCCACCGCCCACATTATATATTGACAGAAGAGCACAGACACAACCAGCAGCACCTGAACCAATAACACTTCCAGGCCCTCTCCTTCCTCCTCTTTTCTCAGCCACCCCGAAAGCTTCTTTCTGTTTTATCTTCAACTTCGTTACTGCTGTGCCCTGCATACCAAATGCA
Organism: Poa pratensis; assembly: GCA_947311845.1. Taxonomy (NCBI): domain Eukaryota; kingdom Viridiplantae; phylum Streptophyta; class Magnoliopsida; order Poales; family Poaceae; genus Poa; species Poa pratensis. The sequence continues at coordinate 38,286,600 of CAMZMU010000042.1, forward strand.
AAATAAGGAACCAAGACTTACGCTGTACTAGGATTGAAGTGGTAGGTAGAAATTAGTTGCCTTTGTCAGTTAGTGCAAGCAAATTAAGAAGTCATGGAACTATGCCTCACAACCGACAGAACACACACATCGCTAAATTTAAAACTGATTGATTTCCAAAAAGGCCCAAAAAGGCAGAGATAACTGCACCATACCCCTGCAAACCTTGCTTATTAATGACGGAATAATCATAGCATGTGATTATCTTGTAGCCATAAATTTTAAACAATTTTACAGGAAATACCTATCTCAATTTTCCTTTAGCAAGTGCAAATTATAAACACAGACAATGTATTTTTCAGTTAAAAAAAGGTATCCTTATGCGCAACCTAAATCTGATTGGAAGATTAAAACATGCAATGATTCACCACACTCATGAGTCATCAGCAGTTTCAAAGAACAGAACCAATAAAAGAAGTTAAGAAGATTTGTTATTGCGTTGATTTCCAAATTGACGAGATCGCCAAACCAATATTATCCCCATTTCAATATAAGCAGCATAAGGAAAGGGTGGCGCTCTTACTAGCCGGTTTCTCTCCCGATGTAAGAGACAACCACCATCTTCCAAGTGTTGTCTTGTCCCTGCCACCATAACGCATTAATCTCTCATATGTGAACAGAAAGTGAGGTAGAAGAACTGCCCTCCCATATTGCCAGCAACACGATGTTGTACCTGGGGTATAGTTTCACGGCCAAATGCAATACAAATGGCTTTCTAGGCATTTGGCTTGTGGTTTTCCTAGGCTTGGTGGAGTATCTGTCTCCGCCACTAGTGTAAAGATTTGCATCGTTAACAGATATGTAACTGGAGCCACTATGATTTTCGGCCAATCCACCTACAAGATTGAGCAAGATAGAAATTCGAAACTATTTTGACCGTCTTCAAGTGTTTAAAGCTAGCTCGTCACTTACTATTGTGGCATAATTGGCTGTGGGGAATCGTTATTTTGCGTCAATTGCTCGGTGACACTACAAAAACATCGGTTTGCCAAGGACCATTATAAACACTAGGTACTCTGCTAGAAATTGAAACATAAAAAATGAAAATTACCGACCTGTGACAACCTCATGAGAATAATTCTAAACCGCGACAACAAAAAAATGGCAGCATTGCTAAATTTCAGATTTATCAAAGCAGCGCAGACTTCGAATTCAAACAAACAACGCCATCCATGGGACACAACAACTGGCAATGCAGCAGCGGATGAACTCACCACTAGGAAGTAAGCGACGACGAGGAGGAAGCCCCGGGATCCGAATGCGCGCCACGTGAGTGTGCCGAGAACGTAGGCGGCCGCGAAGCCGGAGGCGGAGAGGCCTGAGAGGAGCAGCGGCGTGCCGGCGACGAAGATGGACAGGTTGGTCACGGCAGCCGAACTCCATGTCGGTGGATGTGCCAGGAAGGCGTCGGCGAGCGCATCCCGGAGGCCCGCCGCCGCCGCGGCAATGTCCGGGAGCGCGCGCGGCGCGGGAGGGGACAGGTGGCGCGAAACCCTAGGCCCGCGAGGTGCTGGGTTAGGATTCTGGGACCGAGGGGGAGGAAGAGCGGGAGGGCAGGGGACGAGGCGGGGAGGGGAAGGTGGCGTGGAGCAGCGGCCGGAGACCGCACGCCATGGATGGCTTGGACTGTCAACCGTGCAAACTCTGCAAGACTCCTCCAATCCTCCTCACTTCCAGGATGCCGCTGATCCCGAAATACGCCTTTGCGTTTGGTTTGTGCTACAACAAGAAGACGTCTTTGGACTGGATTGGCAAAGTGCTGTGGATACGTTTCCAGTTAGGTTTCCGGTGTGTATAAAGAATGCGCCAGTGCGCCCCGTTCCGAAAGTTTGGCCGCCGCCGTTTTTCTGCTACACTGCGACGAACCCTAGCTGCTGGTATCGCAGATATCGATTTGCGTCTCTCTTCGCATCCTTTTGTTGATCTTTTCTTTGGATGTCTCCTCAATTTTGGGCGCGTTTCTTCTTTTCTTGTTTCTGGAAAAGGTCGTTGCTTCTTCTTGCTGCCAAGTGATGTTTGGATTATTGCGCAAGGGCTTTGAGCAATTCATGGCATGGTTTTGCCTGATGCGATGAGATCACAAACTATCTACAATCCCTTCTGATGGCAGCGCTTCATTTCCCTCTATCAAGAAAATTGTGCCCTTCCAAGTTTTCATTATTGAGTTTTGGGATTTGTTTTTGTGAGCTGAAGATAACAGTTTGGTGCCCGTTTTGCTCGATTGACTTGATAAAATCTTTCGTTATCACTTGCCAATGCTGGGTAATTGCGCAAGGGCTTTGAGCAATTCGTTGGCACTTTTTGTGCTAATGCAGTGAGATAAAACTACATGACATCCTGATGGCAATTTCCTTCAAAATTCATTAATAAACTACATGGCCGCTGTGTATTTCTTTTGTCGATAATTTGCACTTTTTGTTGTTGTTGGTAAACACTATGTTTCTATGTTGCACCTCCATACCAGCATTAAGCAGTGTTGATTGATTGGACTTTGCTTACTAGACTAGGAAATTTTGCCCAACCAAATCCATAGATAAAGATGACAAAATGTTGTAAAATAAAGATCACCTGCAGTGTGATTATAGCGCCACACTGACCATGTAGAACTAATAAGACATAATTTGGATTAGGTGCAATCAGGATCATGGGCAGTGCTAGTGAGGGGTCATCCCGGTGAACAGACGGCGGCCAAACTGAAATCCCCATCAAAATACGTAGGTCTTGCTCGTTCTTAGGGAGACTTAGGCCTTGTTTAATTGGGGTGTATTCACAGGATTGAGGATGAGAGGGAATTTGGTGAAATTCTTACTTTTATCCAATCCCCACAAATATTATTCCCCTATACACTAGCATGAGCTTGACTATTATCGATTTTTCGAGATTCAGGATAATTCCCTCAATTTTCCTAAAATACAGTCCAAATACAGTAGAAGTAAACAAGGCCTTAGGCCCAACCGTTTGTTGACAAAGGCGCGTCAAGATTGAATCCATTGAAGGCCTAATATCTCAACTGGGCTGGTTGTGATGTTGTGGTGAAGTTGGTCGGATAAGGCTACGTTGAAGGTTCGACAAATTCGGCGGGAAGTACAAAGTTTGCTTGACCCCAAAAGTGGGGGTATTAGCATCCTCAACTTCGAAAAGTTTGTCACTGAATTGTGGTGGCTTTGGCTATTGTTTGAGTGGGTGGCTCCTGACAAGCCGTTTGTTGGCCTAGAAACCCTAAATAGCAAAACTGATAGAGAATAGAGAATTATTTAACGCGGCAACAGAAGTTACCATCAGCAATGAACGAAAAGCATCCTCCTAGTCCTCTTCTTGGCTTTATGGGATGGCGTCAAAGATAAAGAGGTGTGTTTAGGATGCTCTTGCCAATCTCAGTAGGATTGCTGACATTTCGACTCAGAACTTCACGGATGGACATATTCCTTAGTTCGTCACCCTATGGGAATTGCTCCAGGGTATCACGATGGACCCGTCGATCGAGTGGACTCTCACTTCTAGCAGGTGCTACACAACTGGATTGGCCTACAAGGCTTAGTTCATGGGTTCTACTACTTACTCCTTCGAGCGTGTGGTTTGGAAGGTTTGGGCGTCGCCAAAATGTCTTTGTTCGACTGGCTTGTCGTGCAGAAGAGGCTCTGAACATCGGATCGTCTCGCCGTTAGAGGGTGACTGCACAATCTGTTGTATCAACTCTGTAAATGGGGGAAAACGACTAGGCACATTCTGTTTGAATGTCGTTACTCTTAGCGCATTTGGCAAGGTGTGGCTTCTTTGCCTTCATGCCCTTCCTTGATGTAGGACTTGGGTGAGGGTCGTTCAACTGTCCCCCACTATTGCACGCGATTGCCAAGACGCCAACTAAGTGCCCCAGAAGACTTAAATTTGCAATCACGCTGCTTACCAGGAGATCTGGAAGGAAAGAAACACACGGTTCTTCAACAATGTATCTTCATTGGCATCGGTCCTCTTCCAGAAGATTAAGGATGAGAGGAAGAGGTGGATTTTGGCGGGCGTGAAACACTTAGCAAATATTTATTTCATATGTCATGTTGCCTTGTGGTTTATGTTTTCTTTTTATGGCCTGGGACACACTAGGTTTGCTTCTCCTATATCCCCTTAAGGCACAAGCGAACCCTCATCCCAGGTAATTGCTCGAGGCTGCCTTGCTCTAGACTCCTTCTCGCCTTTCCGCTACGGCTCTCTAGTGGTTGATATGGCGTCACCGACTCCGGCGAGATGGTGAGGGAGATTCGAGAGAAAGTGTAGTGGGATAAGAGAAATATGTTTGAGAGAGTAGGGAAGGAAGGGTGTGTTGGAAGGGATAAGACTCCTTCATGGTTTCATTTCAATGCGGGGAATTTTCATCGTATCCAGTGCTTTTGGTATAGAGGATATGTGATCCCCATGCTTCCATAGGAACCTTGTTGAGCCGAATGTCACGGATGATCGATTCCACGACCAGCGGCCTTCATCCTAGCTAAGGATGTAGTCCGGGTGATCCTTGCAGTAAATATGATTTGCGTCTCCGACCATCGCATGCACTTGTTGGGCTTGTAGTGAATACTTCACGCACTCTAACCTTTCGGCGACACTCGAATTCATATCTGGCGGGGCCACCAAAGATCATGAATGTTCCCTCCCCTTCTTCTCTCCCTCCTTGGCAAGAGGATTTTTCTAGAGCTTGTCGGCTTTGTCGAGTTTGTGACCCATGCCCTTAGGACCTTGTAGTCCTTCGCCAAGTGGGCTAACTTACGGTCATGAATTATGCAAGGCTTGTTCATGAACTCCTTGGTTGGGGGTTGGTGGGGTTCGATTTCATGTTACACCGTGCCACCGGGTTTTTTGACCTTGTGCTTCTTGTTCACCTTTTCTTCTTGGACGACTTACATTGGCCGCTCTGCCGAGCTAGGTGAGTCAACCCCCTCCCCCCTTGTCCTTCAATTTAGAGTCCCGCTTGTGATAACCACCTCGTCACTAGTGACGTAGTTGTTAGCGATGTCGATGAGCTCTATCACGGACTAAAGATCCTTCGGTTGATCTTTCTTATCAGTTGCTTGTGTCTGAGCCCTCTCTAATGAAAGTATTGATGACGTCGCCCTCCCCAGGCAGGGAGTTTTCTAATTCCACGACTGAATTGTCGGCCTCCTGCGCGTAGGAGTGAGGTCGCACTTCATCCTTGCCTCCTTGCAAGTGCCTTGAAAATGAATCCCGATTTTTCATGAGAAAATTTGATTCCGACAATTCAGGATCGGGAAATCCCGGATTGCCCGAATTTCAGCAGAACAAGAGCATCACTTCAAAAATTCCTCTATGTGGCAGGGCCGAAGCAATATGAGGAGGACGCCAGACAGATGTAGCCATGGAGGCATGGAGCGACGCGGTTGTGCACCAGCACGCAGTTGAGAGAGGCGGCCGGCGTAGCACGGTGCTCCACCACAGCACGCCGTCAAGCGAGGCGGCCAGCACGGCGCGGCACCGCATCACGTCGTCGAGGGAGGCATCCGGCCCTTGTGACATAGCACGCCGTCGAGAAAGGCGGACGTTACACGAGCACAGTACTGCTCCTTGGCGCTCTCACGCAGAAACGGGGGTGGCGGGATGTGTGGGAGCTGTCGAGGGAGGCGTCTGACCGCATCGCAGGCGGCGACCAGGTTGGGGACTCGGGGTCACGAGCCTCTTCGCGTGAGCCTGTGAGGGACTGCAGAGGTTAGGGTTAGCGATAGGGATCGAGGACGAGGTGGGTGTGCGATGCAGTGATGGGCTTTTGGGCTGCTGGGATGTGCAGGAGTGCGTGGTGTGCTCAGATTTTGTATCTACTTCGGGATATTCGGGCTGTTCGAGTTTCAGGAGTAAATCCTAAATTTCCCGCTTAAACTTCAGGTTTCTTGATCTGACTCCCGAATAGGTGCTCTCGGAAGTTTTGGGTTCAACTAATTCGGGTTTAGGATGGGGATATTCGGGTGTCAGGATCGGGAATCAGGAAATATGCCCGCCCTATAATGCCACCACCAAATTCCAATTCCAACAGTTAGTACTCTCTCTGTCCATAAAAAGATGTCTCAACTTTGTCTATACACCTTTTGTGGACGGAGGGAGTACTTTGATGACTGAAATCTCTCTGAATTCCATCTTTTACAAAGAATAAAATTCGCGTCTTAGTACCGGGGTTTGTACACGATGCGCAAGGAATTTTGATACGTGTCCCTGGCGCAGATGCCACGTTCTGCTTCGAGAGCTCCCACTCATGGTTCTCGTGCCTTCTCTCTTGAGCTGCGACTTTGTTTGGACGCCACGTCTTGCCCCGTAAGCGGCGCTGCGGCACGCGTCAGGTATACGTTGCACGAACGCCACGACGTTTGCAAAAATAAAACCACGTCCTCGAGCGAGCGATCTGCAGACTGAGAAAGCGATGTCTTCTAGTGATCAGAACCCAGCGCCCACGCCCGCGTCCGGCACCGGCGGCACGGCGCCGCCGCCGGGCAGGCCGACCACGGTGTCCTCGCAGGTGATCGACATGGGCGCGCAGGTGATGCAGCCACTGAAGCCGGTGCGCCAGATGAAGCAGCACGCGTGCAGCTTCGCGCTGTACGCGCACGACATGCGCCGGCAGCTCGAGGTCCACCACTTCGTCTCCCGCCTCAACCAGGACGTCCTCCAGTGCGCCGTCTACGACTCCGACAAGCCCTCGGCCCGCCTCATCGGTATGAATTCCATTGAGCCTTGCCGGTCACTGCGTTTGCATCCATGTCTGCACGTTTGGCTGCTTATAAACTTGGATGTGCAGGCGTAGAGTACATCGTGTCGGACAACATCTTCGAGCACCTGCCGCCGGAGGAGCAGAAGCTGTGGCACTCGCACGCCTACGAGGTCAAGGCCGGGCTGTGGACGGACGTCGGCGTCCCGGAGATGCTCCAGAGCTCGGAGATGGCCAGGATGGCCAAGACGTACGGCAAGTTCTGGTGCACCTGGCAGGTGGACCGCGGTGACCGGCTGCCCCTCGGCGCGCCGGCGCTCATGATGTCGCCGCAGGCCACGGAGCCCGGCCGGGTGCGGGCCGAGCTAGTGCGCGACCGCGACCAGAGGTGCAAGGTCGACAGCTCGGCGTGTGGGCTCAAGGCAGAGAGGGTGGAGATGGAGGAGCCGGAATGGATCAACCCGAACGCCGACTACTGGCGGCTGCACGGCAAGGGGTTCGCCGTGGACGTCACGGCCACGGAGATGAAGCAGCACGCACCCTTCCCGTGATAGATCGATTGTGTAGTGAAATGCAAATTTTCTTTGCCCTTATGTTGGTCGTGTAATCGAGTTTGCCAGTCGAGCCATCGTTGTACTCGGAAACTGTTCGTGGAAACCGGGAGATAAGTGAATGTGCAGTGCTCTGTTGTTTGCCTTCACATTTTCAGCACTTTTAAAACCGCCACCACAACCTTCCCCCCAAAAAAAAGAGAACTCACATCTCGATCTATATCACATTTATAAAGATCATCCTCACTTTTGAAAGAGTGTAACATATATGACATTAAAATTGTATATTTTAAAACTTCATTTCAAAATTAAATAGTGATACTAATTTAGCGTCATAAATGCTGATATTTTTGTCTATAAAGTTGATCAAATTTGAATAATTTTGAATCGGGATAAAAGTAGAAATAAAACTTATGGCAGGAGGGAATACTAGGACGAGAACGCTGTTTTGACTCCCGGTCTACAGGTTTTATTTCAAAGTTTCACAAAAATATAAAAAATATGTACAACATACAATGATGTATGATTCAAGTGTGCAATGTTTCAACATATTAAGTTTCAAAACATATGAAAAATATGTACAACAGGTAATGTATATAATTTCAATCGGAAATATGTTGTAAGGTACATAAAAATAATAAAATCTGATAAGATTTGGAGGTGAAATGTTACACACGAAGATATATATATTTTAGAATAGAATCTGTTCCGCATTGATACTTTGCAAATTTAAATAATACATCTTCTGTCTTTTAGAACAACGTTTTGACTCCATAGCTCACGTTTTTTTACCTGTTTTAGAAATACAAAAAATATTAAAAACACTTCAAAAAAATCTGGAAAAAAAGGTGGCAAACATATGCTAAAGTTACACATATGTGTAAAGTTTCGTGACAAAATAACATGTGTGTTGCTCTGTGTGAAAAAATAAATCAGTGTTTATTTGTGGCAACAACAAATTCTTAAAATGACCACAAATTTTGTTATTTTTACAGTGCGCCATAAATATTATTTCATCACGAAACTTTGCATATATGTGGAAAAGTAGCATATGTCTGCTCCCTATTTTTTTCCATATTTGTCTGAATTGTTTTCATTTTTATTTGAATTTCAAAAAAAGTCAGGAGGAGGTGAGCTCGGGAGTCAAAGGGGGTTTTCGTCTTTGTCTAGAAGTACATATTCCAGAATTTATAAAACTTTTTTTTGAAAGGAATACGGTATAGAAAGCCCCTACAACGGATTTTCTATTTTAAATAATAAGAATATAAATCTGCGCCCGTGGGGAGTTGAACTTGAGTGGCTAGGGATTGTACATCCACTTTCCTAACCAAGTAAGTTGGGTCTACTTCTTGAATTCATGAAACTTCGAAATACATTTTCAAAATTTTCAAATAGAACACTACATGTAGCTTGAGCTCCGAAAGCCTTGTTCATCGTAAGAGCGAGTATGATAGATCCTATGCAGCATAATGTAAAGATTTAATGCAATAATTTCCTTGAGTCGGAGGAGAGAGAACATGAGAGAGTTTAGACCAATTGCAACATGTGCTCCAACACATTTTGTGAGGGGATAAGATGAGTCAGCTAATAATAAAGTATACATATTTATAACCATCATACACATCAGTTATTAGACTGATTATAGATGACATTACGTGCAAGGTTTTTTCTTCTTCATGAGTTAGTTTCTCTCCGAATTTTTTCTTTTCTTTTGGGGCTAATATATATTTGTGTTTATTTAGGGCAACACTTTTCATTATTAAATGGCCCGCACGTCTGTTTTAAGCGGGTTTTAGTTGGGTTACGTTTATTACGGTGAAATGTTGGCCCCGAGCGCCTCAGTCCATCGCCACACGCGCTCATGCACCTATTTCTTGTGCCCGAGCTCACCAGCCTAAGAGCATCTCCACTCGCGGCGCCCAAACGGCCGCCCAAAGCCCTTTGGGGCGTGCCGGACACATTTTCTCTCCCACTCGCGCCGTCCAAACGCGTTTTCGGTCCGGCGCGGCCCAGTTTTATGTCCGGCACGCCCAGCCCACGCCCTCAACTTGGGAAGGCTTGGGGCGGCCCCGGACGGAACGAAACGCGATGCCACGTCTGCCTCCGACGCGCGGGCCACGCCTGTCAGTGAGACGGCAATCGCAATAAATACCGGCTTCCCCAATTTCTCCCCCAAATCCCATTTCTCCCGCCATCTCTCCGCCAAAAGAAAAACCCCGGCGCTGCGTTGGCTCGGTTTCCATGGCGCCGCCGTCCGTGCCCAAAGTGCCCATGGAGAAGGGGAAGGCAGCGAGGACGAAGGCGGCGGAGAAGACGCTGGGCGTCAAGCGCAAGCCCCCCCCCCCCCCCCCGGCCTAAGGAGAAGCCGGAGGTGATGGCGGAACAAGATTGGGACCTCGAAGTACTCCGGCGCCGATTGGAGACGCAGAGCCGTGGCGGGCGCCGTGTGAAGCAGAATGCTAGGAAACTGCTCGACCCGCCCCCGGCGCGATTGACGGCGAAGAACATCGCCGCCATGAACAGGACCGTCGCCGCCTTGAACCAAGCCTTCGCCTTGGGAGGAAGCCAAGAGAGCAGCGCCCCTCTGCGATGCAAGGTCAGCGGCTCGCCGTCGAGTTCCTCCTTCTTCGCCGACAGCGCCGCCGGCACGCCTCGCACCAGGTTCTCCCCCGAATACGGCGACAGCCAGCATCACGGCGGCTTCGACCCCAACGTCATCTTCCCTTCTTGTGGGCTCGATCTAAACCACCCCGTCGATCTGAATTCGCCGGCGATGCGGAGAGAACCCGCCGTCCAGACGAACGCCGGTCGAAGCCTTTCATTCGACGCAGGCGCCTCCCATGTGATCGACGGAATTACCCCCGATCTCACGCTGACGTCAAGATCGACCTCGAGCGGAAGAAAACCGCCGTCAAGAAGCGGAGTCAGGACTTCATGATCTTGACGGCCGACATCTCCAACATGGACCCGCTAGCGAGGGCGGTGCACAACATGTATCGCGCCGCGATCCTGCGAGAGCTTGGGCTCGTTCCGCCCGAGACCGGCGGCAACGTTACGCCCGAGACCGGCGGCAACCAGGGCCACGGCCAGGTCGACGATGACCCGGACATGACCCAGCCCGGCGAGGGCTATGTGCCCCAGCCCGGTGACTGCATCTTGACCGGCGGTGGCGACAAGCAGACACCGGGTGATGGCCTTCACGTAGTTACCCCACAACGGCGCCAGAAAACAGTTGCTAGCCCCTTCGCGTGGTACCTGCGTGAAAAGTAAATGGGTTAGGTTGAGACTCCAAGTGCAGAGTGTATGTAGTAGTGGAAGACAGTTTTCCCCACGAGGGGTGACTCGAGGGTTTAATATCGAACTCTCGGGGAACCAGTATTTCAGGTGTTATCTCCTTATCCTTCTCTTGAGAACCTGCAACAAAATAAATTGTTTTGTGCCCTCAACCTCACCAAGTGGTTGTCAAGCACAAGGTGTGAGAATAATAATAAAATAATATGCAATGCAAACAATAGTAAATATGCAATGATGGTAAAATAAATATGCAAGGATGGTGGTAGTAATGATAAATGATATTTTTGGTTTTTTATAATTAATGCAAGATGTAAAAGTGTTTTTGTATTTTCGGATTTAATAATGGCAGCAAACAAAAGTGGTGATAAAAGTGTTGGAAAGGTGTTTCTTATGATTAAAAATGGACCGGGGTTCATGGTTTCACAAATGCACTCTCTCTTGATAACGTGGTAGACAATGGAACACTAAAATTAACATGTAAGATGGCAAGACATGGTTTGACAAGTTATTAATAATATGGGCATCACGTCCTAACATAGAGATCTCAAGTATAAGTTGTTCTCTCTCTTATGCTCCACCAAGATGCGAACTAAATCATAACACCTTAGTAATTAAGATAAATCAGAGCATAGCAATAAGTTCAATGACATGAAGTTAAAATAAGAACATGCTAGATCTAGTCATGGAGGTAGTGGCCAAGGTCACATCCACTCTCCGGTAGCATGGTATTTTTGTTTATCCCTAGTGAGGCAACAAAGTAAGGTAGAAAACCCAAGTGGATCGCAGAACTTTCTCTCACGTTCACTGCACTAGCCACCCCTGTTACTCCAACTAATGCACACGTTCCCCCTCACATGCTCTCATAAACATGCTTGATCATGACAAGTAAATAAGAACGGGGTACATAATATGCATCTACTTTCATAACTGAAACAAAACCATTGCAATCTCAAACATGTATTAACTCATAATAAAGATCCACCACAAAGGAATTACATAGATGACCGTAATCATGTTCAGCAGCTCATACGGTACTAATTAGTGAAGCTCATAGAGAGGAGAGATACATAAGTTACTTCCACAAACCCATAGTCCAGGGGTGGACTACTCCCTCTTCATCATGGTGTCGGTGGAGATGTTGTTGGAGGGGAAGGAGACCACACCGGCAGCGCCCCGCCGGAGTTTTCCCCCTCCAATCTTCAGCTCCAGTCTCTGTTTCGTGGTTTCTGTGTTTCGGCGGCGCTCCCTTTCGCGAAAGCCCTGGGGGGTCTATATATAGTCGTTTTTAGGTCAAGACGAAGCTTCGGGAAGAAAGATCGACGGCAGCGGAGGCCCGAGGGCCATGGTGGGTCCCACGCGGTCAGGGAATCTGGCCGCGTGGGCCCACCCCTTTTGGCCTTCTGGTCTCCGTTTCTTCGATTCCTTTGCGCCTACGTTTCGTTCCTTCCAAAAAAGTGATCCCCGTAAAATTCAGGTCATTTGGACGTCGTTTGGGTCCCTGAAACATCAAAATATAGAAAAAGGGGTTTTCTGACAGCGCAGGGTTAATTCCAGAAAAATGGGGAAGTTGTTAATTATCCCCAAAACTCAATATAAATCATGAATATAACCCTTATATGATGCAAATAACATGGAATAACATGTAATAAAATGTAAAGTTCATGTATGCATTTTACATGCATCAACATCCCCAAGCTTAACCCATGCTCGTCCCGAGTATGAAGGTGATAAAACTAACATGGACTTTGCATTTTAATACTATCAATGGATATCAAAGGTGATTACTATTGCTACATAGAGTCAAATGATTCATTCTTCAAAGGAATAACAATATGCAAGATAAATTATGAAGTGATATCAAATACTCAATGTAAAGATGTTCAATGATAAATTCACAAAGTGTAATATAGAAGAAAGTACTATGGACCAAATGTATGCATAATGAAAAGTAAAAACATCCTATGGTGGTCATAGAGTACTTCTTATGAAAACTGAATATAAAAGGTGGACACTTTGGATAGATAAATAAGTAGAGGTAAAGCATGAATAAGTTTCATCTAACTTCCAAACACTTCTACTTAAGTTAATGCTTGCAATGTGGTAGTCATTGGTGTGGAGCTCTCATTACCCCTATCATAGCATCTTGAATGATTAATGTTTAAAGTGAAAGCAAATATGAGTGGTGTGCTTGACAATGTATTGGTTGAATGTCTCATGTCCCTTGAATACAAGTACCTACACCATGTGTTACTCACTTTGGTCCACAAAGTAAATTCAAATAAAGGTCATTGCAAGTAATAATAGTATCATCAAGAACTGCACTGGGGTACCTCTTGCCCCTTGACATGAACAAGCCCATGTCAAAACAACAAGACAAACAGACAATGAACAATCTCAGCACTCTTTTATTTACTATGGGTATAGCTTTTTATTATGAGGTGCATCACTGAATGAACATTATGGTTATGCTGTAAATTTCCACCATGAATGATGCATGGCTTAGATTAGCGGCCCAGGCATTTCTCTAACCATTTATACAAACTCTTTGAACTTACTAAGTATCCACATTCATTTCACCCATGATAGGCATCCATAAACAAAAGTACATGACATCAACTAAATATAAATAAGTGCAATGTTGAAAGCTTGCCATGTGACAGCACATATGGGCTAACTCCCAACCAAAACAATTGTCAAGCCCACAACTTCATAATTTTAATCACAATGGTTCATGCTTATTAAATGCAATAAAAGTAAATTGTGCATCAAGTTCGTGAGAGCTTTTAACCAATTTTTCCCATGACAATCAATAACATAAGCATTTAAATTCAGAAATGTAGATAACACAATATAACATGATAAACATACTTGGAATAGCATAAAGCTAATAGGTAGATATGGTGGACTCACTGGAAAAACTTTGGTTGAAGGTGTTGGGAAACAAGCTTTTTACTTGTTGTAATTTTTGGGCTAGCAATAGGGAGAAAGTTGACCATCTAAATGCATGCATAAGTGTCCATAGAACTAATCAATCCATGTTAAACCAAGTAAAGTTAAAATTCAACATCTAAACATGGTAAAAGATAGCTCTTGACAACACACTTGCAAATTAACATTCATTCAAAGCACATGAATTATGCAACTATATGTATCTTTTAAAATCAACTCAAACATCCCTATCCCAATATATTTAATAGCATCCAACATAATTCAACCCAAACTTCCAGTAGCTCTCTCATATATAAATGATAGTGGTGGTCTTATTAACAAACCGAAATAACAAAAGCAAAAAAACAGACGCTCCAAGTTTATACGATAAAGTGCTTTGATCGAAAAACAGAAGTTAGACGTGTGCAAACCGAGAGTGTGTTGGTCAGTGGGGTTGTCTTGACATCCCCAAGCTTATGGTCTTCACCATCCTTGGATAGCTCTTGGTGCAGCTCCTCTAATCCCTGTGAAAAAACTTCAAAACACCGTTTCTCCCATTTCTTTTCTGTGGGGTGATATTAGTAGTGATAAACAAATAGGTTCCTTGCTGCATAAAATCCTTAGGCAAAAATTCATATGAATGTCCAGAGAGTATATAATGTTGTATGCCTACTCATAAACTCAATTGAATCAAAAAGATTCAAGCAAAAAGCTCAAAGAATGCATCAAACAATATCAAGACAGAATCTGTCCAGAAAAACAGCAGCAGCAAAACGCATTTTTCTACCCTACTTAAACTCGTCAGAAAAATCTGCAAAAAATCACGTATACAGAGGATGAAAAGTTGAAGCTACAGTTCAAATTACAGCTCAATCGGAGTTACAGATAAAAAATGAAAAATCAAACCGTGCACAGACTTCGTGCAGGCAGAAAACTCTCCGAAAATGAATAGCAACTTTTCAAACCCAAAATAGGTAAAACTTGGTTCTTTATTAAAAATCCCAGAAACAAAACTAACAAACTACTCTCTTGTTACAGCAAGAGGACTCAAAGAAAATCTCAAACAAAAACAACCGGGTTGCCTCCCGTAAAGCGCTTTCTTTATAGCCATATAGCTAGGCTTACTTACTTGATAATCAAAGGGGACGTAGCTCATGAGGGAGCTTGAACCTTGGTGTGTCCCTCTTCCTTGGGAAGTGTTCCATGCACAATACTAGGGTCCCATGGTGTTCTTAATCCAATCAAAATAATAGCCAAGTTGAAACCTAGTAGAGACAAAAACAAAACACATAAGTAATAACAACGAAGTCTAACTTTCTTTCTATGCATTGGCATTCTGTATATGAATGAATCACCATAAATAGAAGTTTCCCAATGCATATTAACAATATTTACTTGCAGCATTGACGAGGTGTACCCTCATCAAATCCCATGGTTAAGGACCTAGGGTTGAGATTATAGGGAGAGAACGTGGTAGTACTGGTAGTTTCGTCGGCTGACAAGCAGAGGCAAATATTTACCCAGGTTCAGGCCCTCGGGTGGAGGTAAAGACCCTACTTCCTGCTTGTCTGTTATTGATCGCTGGAGATTATGAGGTTACAGGTGGCTCCGGCGAGATGACGATCTCGCAAGAGCTTTGGTGGTTCGAGTATGGCTTGGTTCCAGATCGGTACCCCTCCCAGCCTTTAAATAGGCTGGGTCTCGGGAGTTTGTAACCGACCTAGTTTACACGTAAGGAAAGCTAAACCGACTATGCCTATGTCTAGTCTTGGAGGGTACTCCATCTTCTTGGGCCTCTTGTCTTGGGCTTCGAGTAGGCTCTTCGATATTGGGCCTTAGTCGTACGTGCACCAGGTACCCTCATGATAGGGTACCCGATATGTATACCCATGTCAGTAGCCCCCGAGTACTTGGCTGACTCGAAGAATCGGGCATGGACTCTTTCGTAAGTGCACGTCATATGCTTTGTATTCTGTATATATAATTTGGAATTCCTGTATGAATAGCACACGTTTGGCTATGTCGAGTATCTCATCGACTGTGTTTTATGATGATCAAGGGATAATAGCTTAGCAGGCCCAGTACACTCGACGGATCGGGACTGGTTAACTACTCATTCGGGTAAAACCTTACTAGCTTTCAATCAAACTCGAGTCCCCGGACTCGAATCTGGAACAAACTGGTCAGATTCGACTAGGCCGCTGAGGTCTTACTGAGTCGATCTGCAGTATAACTTTGAATTTTACCCAACGCGTCCGTCGGGATTTTTCATCATGTCTGCTGACACGGAAAGTATAAGGATTGACGTTGCTGGAACGGTCCTTAGCCCAGCTCGAAAGTTCGGCGGGTCTTACCTTTGCACTATGCGTGCAGCATCCGAGGTATTTGCGACGGACGCAACTCGGGAATGTTTCGAGTATGTTTTCTGAACTTTGTTGGACGAGTCATGCCCTTTGTCGACTGATATTTGCTGTTATGCTATCGGGTGCGCGACAGCGCTCCCGATGGGAGTAGCCCCGAGATTGTGCTTTATTGCTTTGCAATGGAGGATAATCTCAAAAATCTTCTTACTCTGCATATGTTAATCGAAAAATTTGTGCCATAATTCTATCGGGTGCACGACAGTGCTCCCGATGGGAGTAGCCCCCGAGATTATGCTGTATTACTTGTAAATGGAGGATAATCTCAATCATTGTTTAAGCATCTTCAGTCGAAGAATTTTTTGAATACGCTCCCGATGGGAGTAATATGACTTAGTCGAAGGAACGGTCGAGTGACCAATTTTGCCTTAAGAAAGTTTTGTCACACCCGAACTAATCGAGGCAATCGAGTGACCAATATGCGTTGGGCATACTCGAACGTATTTTCTGAACAGATGCTTCAATGACGTCAGGGATGACGTTTATTTCGACTGCGATTTCTGACACGCGTGGCGTGCGTTATGCTGCGATTGATGGGACGTGACACGTAGGTGGGCCCATTTGTGCAGAGCTGACCGAAGACGGTGCCGTTTGGACTTGATTTGACTATACGGGCCCACTTTTTCCGCAAGCGTGATGATGGCTCCTCTTTTTACGTGCGTAGTGGGCGGAGTGGCCGGCGACGGTTGCCCTCCGCGTTTGCCACGTGTACGGTCAGATTGCGTGCGTAACGCACGATTTGGATCTGAATGGCTGTGATTGCTTTTGACTTGTGGTAAATAGGGGAACGGCGCTGGCATTTGTTTTTTACTGCCATTTGCTCTGCGCGCCGCCCCTGTTCCATCGTCTTCCTTGCGCTCTGCCTCCATTGCTCCTGTGCTAAAGCTTTGCGCGCTCCTCCACCTGCTCGTTGGCAATGAAGAAAGCGGCGGGCAACAAGCGCTCTGCCTCGACTGCTGCCGCCGCGCCCGATGCGGCGGCGATGAAGGGGAAGAAGACTGCGGCTAGCGCATCTGCGGCCGCCGTCGACCTCAAGAAGACCAATGGCGATTGGATGAAATCCACCTGAAGGAGGCGCAGCTGGACAAGCTGCGCGAGGAGGATTGCTGCCACCTTCGACCAGCTCTTCGTCCGCGCACCTTCGCCCAAGGAGGTACTTCCCGAGCCTCGCGCTAACGAGCGCGTCTGTTTCGCGGAGTTTTTGCCTAGGGGTTTCTCGCTCCCCCTCCATGATTTTGTGCGAGGTTTGCTTTTTGCCTACGGGGTGCAGATCCATGATCTCACCCCGAACGGTATTCTGCACATTGCGTGTTTCATCACGCTGTGCGAGTGTTTTTTGGGAGTTGCTCCGAGTTGGGCATTATGGAAGTCTATCTTCATGGTCCGGCCAACAACCGAGGCGGCCGAACCTATCCAGTCGGAGGCCTGCAGATCCAAGTGCGCAGCGACACCCGGTACTTCGCCCTGAAGCCAGTCGACTCGGCGCAGGGGTGGAGGAAGAGGTGGTTCTATGTGCAAGTCGACCAGGATGTGGCCCCAGCATTTTCGACTGCTGGTATAGCCGCTAGGACGAAAGCCTGGGACCATGAGCTTTCGACTGAAGAAGTGGCGGAAGCAGCGCCTATGCTGGAGACAATTGGGGGCTCCTTAACAGCGTCACGGGTGTGCATCTGATTGCCACCTTTGTGAAGATGCGGGTATGGCCGCTCCGCGCTCGTGCCCACCCAATGTGGGAGTACGAAGGTCCCCTCGACTCCACTCGAATGAGCAAGGAGGAGCTGTCTAGGAGTGAACTGGTGGCACATGTGCGTCCATCACCAGTACAAAACAAAGCGAGCCCTGCAACGTCGACTGCCCAGTCGATCCTTATGGGGCTGAAAAGCCTTTGCCAGAGGTTAGTGAATCTTTCGAGTCTATGATCTCCTGTTTTTGTTATCCTTCTGTGCATCTTTTTGACTTTCGACTGCTATATCTTGTATGCAGGGCCACTCGACTACCTCAACTCTTCCTCCTCTTCCCGAAGATGGCCCAACTTATGAAACAGAGGTGACAGTAGAAGCGAAGGGAGGGGATGAATCGCCTTTACCTTCGGCTACCACTTCACCCACAGAAGAGGTTGAAGAGGAAGGGGTAGAGGAAGCACAGGGCAAGGAGCCTGCCGCGACTGAGGATGTTAGCGAGGTTCCTGCTCGCAAGCGCCGTCGGGCAGCCCAAGTTATGTCTTCTTCCACGAGCTCACCCGCGAGGGAATCGGATGTGAGGGATGATGGAAACTCAGGTCGTCTCCTACGACCACAGCTGCTCCCTTGGACGTGAGTCCTTTGAGCTCGGCTCCTCCTCCTCCTCAGTCGGGTGGGCAGCTACCTTTTGGAGGCCCAAACTTTGACGAGCTCGACACTGAGGATGAAGAAGAGCACAGGTTTGCTCCTTTTTTACTAATTTTTTTTTATGAGTTGAGTACTGTTTCTTTATGTTGCATGTTTTCGGTCACTTGCAGTGCTGAGACTGTGCGACCTCCAACTCCTCCAACCGAGAGAGCTCGACTCCAGACCAGCCAGAAGCCCCTGTTGCGGCTGAGGTTGTGAGAACAGTAGCCACGGCTACTACCTTTGAAGCCGCCAAGATCGCGAGTTCGTCACTCCGCAAGTTGGGACTTCTGCTGCCAAGCCTGCGCCTTGGGTTGAACACGTAAGTGTCTTTTGTCGAGTCTTCATCTAGGATTTATTTGTGTATAGCTTATGCTGGTTCCATTGTGCTTGCAGCCCTTCTACCTCAACCTGGTTGAATCAGGCAAGGCTTTTGTCCAGGTTGAACAAGAGAGGGACAACCTACGCTGCCATGGAGCAACTCAGCCGTAAGTGTATTTGACTTCTGTATGCCCTTGCTTTGTCGATTGTGAATGACATCTGTCCATCTATCTCAGGTGACAAGGCAACCGCTGAGTCTCGGGTTAAAGAGCTAGAAGAGGCACTCGCCAAGGAGCGCGCGGAGTCGAAGAAGGCCTTGGATGATGCCAAGGACTCCGCCGCTTTGCGCGAGAAGAATTATGCTGAGCGCCTGGCGAGCCTCACCCGAGACGTAGGCGGTGAGTTGAATCTTTCACTTTTTGCCTACTTCTTTTTGCCACTGAATAGTATGTAACATTTGCTGTTACTTCTGCTTTTTTGAAGGAGCTGTTGGGCACCGGCACCTGAGACCAATCGAGTGTCGATTTGTCCCTTGACCGCGCAATCGGCGACCTGGATGTCGTCTCCACCCAAGCCAAGGACGCACTCGCCAAATCTACGAGCACTGGCGCCGTATTCAAGGATGTGTTCCCTCCAGCCAACCTCCTTCGACTGTGGATGGCTTCGCAGACGTCCTGGGCCCGGGAACTTCGACTATGGCGAACTTTGCTCGCACTTTGACGGTACGCGGCTCAGAGACCACCTCAAACTCCTTTTAGGTCATGGGATAGAGGGTGACTTCGAAGCCGCTCTGTCTGCTTTCCCTCGCAAGCCTGGCGGGAAACTGGTGTCCCTAAAGCATTTGAACGAGCCAGCCGCAAAGTTGGCTGAAACTTTTATGGCCACCATGGAACGCCGGGCAGAAGAGGTCGCCGCTCGTGCGAGTAGTGCTAGGTCGGAGTCGATGTCTGAGAAGTAGGGCAGTCGTGCCTTTTTATGCTTTGTAATTAAACTTATGACCATGCGAGTACGCATGTGTTTTGCTACCTTTGTATGAATTACTTCCTTATTATGATCTGCGTGTAAGGCTGTATGTTGTTGCTCGTCTGAGCTTTGTGACTAGTTTCTCATGAAACTTTTATGATGCTTGGAACAGAAACGGCCAGCTGCCACTTCATCCAGTTCGTCGCGGCATCATGCCCCTACTCGATCTCGAGTTCAGGCGGCAAATGATGCCGCAGTAATACGTTATATGAAGGCTCGACTCGCAAAACAGGAGCAAGAGCTGGCGAGTGCCCGAAGCGAGCTGGAAAGGATGAGGGCAAGGCCTGCTTTACCTCACCAACGGGAGGAGTATGTGCTTGGCGAGATGGAGATCGTGAACAGACAGCTCGAGTGTAAGCATGACTGCCTTGATCTTATGAGTTCACTGCCTGTTCTTTTTTGTTCACCCAACTTGTGTTGTTGCAGGTTTTGTTCAAGATTTCCAGGCGGAGCAGGTTCGCGTGGATGAGCAGTTGAGCATGGCAACTGACGAACCTATGACTGGCCGCCAGCACTTTCGATTGGACAAGCACCGAGCACGCATACTCGCGACCCTGTAGGATCGGGTGTGGCGGAGCACTATGCTGCTTGAGTTATGTAGGTCGGCCTTCAGTCGAATCAACCAGATACTTTTTCCAGCTGGGCCGCAACCTCAAGGAATCCATGCGTTACTCGAGCTCTTCCGGTCAACAGGCTCCATTCGAGGCTTTATCACCCAAAGCTTGTGGATGGCGCCAACGCAACCATGGCATATCTCCGAAGTCAACGTCCAAATTTGCAGCTACGTCCACCCGCGCCTGGATCGTCTTTGTCCCAGTCGAATCTTGACGATACATTCGATCATGCGAGGACATTGGACGATTGCTATCAAGCGCAACTTATGGGCCTGTTCTTCCAGCAAAGGATGAACCGGAAGATTAGGTATTTATGTATAGGGAACAGCCCCCGAGTGTAAATTTGCCACTTATACGTAGTGCTTATTTGTTTATGTGTATGTATGCAGCCCCCGAGTGTATTGAGTGGGGTTTATGAGAAATTACTTAATATAGAACGTGAATTGCACAGCCCCCGAGTGCTCGAGGGGCTATGAATTTTATGAGAGTTGAAGCTTCAACTTATGCCTGCTGGCTCAGCCCCCGAGTATACGGGTGAGGCTAATTTTGTGCTGATAAGTTATGCGAGTAGTAAGCAGGTAAAGTATGAGGAATTTATTGACTATATTCCATTTATGAATGTTAGGCTGCAGGCCGCCTCATTAAAAACCTTCCAGTCCCCTTAGGTACCCTGGTAAGGAAAAGAGCGCGTCTGAAACCTGCAGCCATCCGACATATGAGCCTATTACATTATGCGACTGAGCAATCTAAGCATAGAAACGGCGCAGCTGCGCAACGTTCCAAGGATTGTGGGAGAGTTCGCCGGTCTTCGCATGCTTCAGTCTGTATGCTCCACCACCTATGACCTCGGTGATGATGAAGGGTCCTTCCCATGGAGAAGCAAGTTTATGCACCTTCTTTTGCTTCAGTCGAAGTACCAAGTCACCCACCTCGAAGGACCTGGTACGCAGTCGACGGCTGTGATAGTTGCGTAGATCTTGCTGGTAGACAGCTGTGCGTGCTAGCGCTGTGTTGCGTGCTTCTTCGAGCAAGTCGACTGCATCTTCGAGTGCTTCATCTGCATCGTCTTCATTGTATGCTTCGACCCTTGGTGCGTTGAACCTTACGTCTGATGGCAGGATTGCCTCTGCGCCGTAGACCATGAAGAATGGAGTGAATTGCGTTGAGGCGTTGGGTGTTGTGCGTAGGCTCCATAGCACAGACGGGAGCTCTTCTACCCAAGCACCCGCAGCCCTTTTGAGTGGCACCAGGAGGCGCTTCTTGATTCCACTTGTCACAAGCCCATTGGCCTTTTCGACTTGGCCGTTTGATTGCGGGTGCGCCACAGATGCATAATTGAGCGTGATATCTTGCTCTTTGCAGAAGGATTTGAATTCCTCAGCCGTGAAGTTTGTACCGTTGTCAGTGATGATGCTATTTGGCACACCAAAGCGGTATATGATGGATTTTATGAAATTGACTGCTGTAGTGGCAGTCGAACTTGTGATGGGTACTGCTTCAATCCACTTGGTGAACTTGTCGACCGCCACCAGAAGGTGAGTATGCCCTCCATGGGAGGATTTTTTGAGTGGCCCAACCATATCGAGCCCCCACTGGGCGAAGGCCAGGCCAATGGTATTGTCTTCAACGCCGATGCGGGTGCGTGCGGCTTTGTGGCGAATTTTTGGCAGCCGATGCACCTTTTGACTATGTCCTCCGCGTCTTTGAGTGCTGTGGGCCAGTAGAAGCCTGCGCGAAAGGCTTTGGCTACGAGTGATCGACTGCTGGCGTGATGCCCGCAAGTACCTGCATGAATATCACGAAGGATGGCTTGGCCATCTTCAAATGCTATGCAACGCTGGAACATACCTGATATGCTGCGTTTGTAAAGTTCACCGTTGATGACAGTGTATGCTTTAGATCGTCGAGTGACGCGTCTTGACTCTGTGAAGTCTTCGGGTACCTCGCCGCGGAGTATGTATGCGAGGAAGGGTTGAGTCCAAGTTGGCTCGATGAGGAGTACCTCGACTGGTGGGTCCTCTGTGCTAGGTGTTTTGCTCTTGGCTGGTGCGGCTGTGCAGGAGTTGCCGCTTCTTTTTGATTGATCTGTGCTATGCGCTCGAAGAAGACACCAGGTGGCACTGGTGCTTTGGTCGCACCAATGTTGGCTAACTTATCTGCTTCTTCATTGCTTCACGCCCTATGTGCCGCAACTCGCAGCCTTCGAAGCTGCCCTCCATGATGTTGTACAGGTCACGGTAGGCGATCATGTTATCTGCGATTGCGTCACAAGCCTTCATTGTTTGCTGCACCACCAATTCGAGTCGCCGTAGATCATCAGTCGAGTGCACCCGAGGGCTTTGGCCATCCTCATGCCATGGATCAGAGCCTCATATTCTGCTTCGTTATTGGATGGGAACTCGAATCCCATTTGCAGGATGTAGCGGAGCTTGTCGCCTTTTGGTGATATGAGGATGACACCTGCGCCTGCGCCTTCGTTTTTCTTCGAGCCATCAAAGTACATAGTCCAGGAATTGGACACATCTGGTGCTCCTGGGAGCTGAGCTTCAATCCACTCGGTGTGGAAGTCGGGTAAAACTTGTGCTTTGATGGCCTTCGGGTAATCATACTTGATGTCTCTTGGTGCTAGCTCGATGAGCCATTTTGCTACTCGCCCAGTTGCATTGGGGTTTGTGAGGATGTCCCCGATCCCTGAAGTGCTGATTACAGTGATCGGGTGCTCGGAGAAGTAATGCGTCAGCTTCCTTGAGGACATGAACACGGCGTAGCCAGCTTCTGATAGTGCGGGTACCGCTGCTTTGATGTGGAGAGCACTTCACTCAAGTAATAGACTGGACGTTGTATGCTTTGGGCGTGTCCCTCCTCTCTGCGTTCGACCACAGAACAGTGCTCACCACCCTGTTAGTTGCAGAGACATATAGGTATAGTGGCTCGCGTTCCCTTGGTGCTACGAGGATTGGAGGGCTTGTGAGGACTCGCTTGAGGTCCGTGAAGGCTGCTTCGGCTTCTGGCGTCCACTCGAATTTATCTGCTTCTTCATCAGTCGATAGAACGGGAGTGCTTTTTCGCCTAGCTTGCTGATGAATCGACTGAGTGCTGCTACTCTACCCGCCAACTTTTGCACGTCGTGGAGCTTTGAAGGCCTTTGCATCGTCAAGATGGCCTGTATTTTCTCCGGGTCCGCCTCGATTCCTCGAGCTGAGACTAGATACCCGAGGAGTTGCCCGGCTGGCACGCCGAACGTGCACTTCTTCGGGTTGAGCTTGATGTGGAAGCGTTTGAGGTTTGCGAATGTCTCTCGCAAGTCATCGAGTAGTGTGTTTTCCTCTTGTGTGATGACATCTACATAGACCTGGACGTTTCGCCCAATCTGCTTCTTGAGGCAATCTTGCATCATGCGCTGATAGGTTGCGCCTGCGTTCTTGAGCCCGAAAGGCATTGTGGTGTAGCAGTAGACCCCGAGTGGGGTTATGAACGCCGTTTTCTCTTCATCCTCTTCCTTCATCCTTATCTGGTGGTAACCCGAGTAAGCATCCAGGAAGGACAAGCGAGCGCACCCGGCGGTGGAGTCGACGATCTGGTCGATTCGAGGTAGTGGAAAGTGATCCTTTGGACAACACTTATTGAGTGCTGTAAAATCTACACACATCCGAAGGATATCTGTGTGCTTCTTCTCTACGAGTACGGGGTTGGCCACCCATTGTGATTTCTTGATCTCTCTGATGAATCCTGCTGCGAGTAGCCTGTCGACTTCGGCTTCGACTGCAGTTCTTTTTGGGCCGGATATGCGGCGCATTGTTTGTTTGACTGGTTTAGCACTGGAAGTAGCTGGAGAGAGTGCTCGGCGAATTCCCTGGGAATACCTGGCATGTCTGCTGGACACCATGCAAATATATCCCAGTTCTCACGGAGGAATTCGACGAGCGCGCTTTCCTATGCGATAGGCAGACTCGACGAGACATTGACTGTCTTGGTCGGGTCAGTCGGGTGCACCTGATGCGATCTTGTGTCATTGGTGGCATTGAATGCTCTGTCGACTGCCACCTTTTTGTGCTCTGGCATAAGTGTTCGATCGTTGGAGACCGCTAGATCAGCGAGTGTTGCTTCCATGCCAAACATCTCAGAGATTTTGCTGAATTCTCGGTCGCAAGAGTCAGACTTTTGGAAGTTCCCCTTGACTGTGATTACTCCTTTTGGTCCAGGCATCTTCAGCTGGAGGTATGCGTAATGTGGCACCGCCATGAATCGAGCGAACGTCGGGCGTCCAAGTATAGCATGGTATTGTGACTTCCAGTCGACCACTTCGAACTCAATCGACTCTGTCCTGAAGTGGTGCTTGTCCCCGAACGTTACGTCGAGTTGTATGGTGCCTCTGGGCTTATTGCTTTCCCTGGAACGATACCGTGGAAGGTATTTGAAGATCTTGGCAGGTTTTCGACTGACCTGTTCATTTTGCGGAGCGTATCTGCGAAGATGATGTTTATGCCGCTCCCACCATCCATGAAGACCTTGGACATGGCGTAGCCTCCAATTTGCGCGTCGAGTACCAGAGCAGAGTGCCCTGGGCGAACAACCGATGGAGGGTGGTCCTCTTTGCTGAAGCTTATTGTAGTTTCGGCTCCTTCAAATATTCTGTTACCGCAGGAGGTGACATGACCGCCATGTTTACTTGTCGAGTGCGAAGTTTTTGCTCCCTGTTGGAAGGTCGACCTTTTCGTCAATTGCCCAGCTGTAATTTGTTCACCCAACATGTTAGTTATCTTTTTATGGAGGGACACCACTAGTGAACTGTGGACCCCGGTCATTTTACACTGATTAAACAACCACAAACTGCAAACTGTTCCTTTTTCATTCTCTGCAATTTAATACTCATTTTCCACACCATACGTTAATCATTTTTTCAGCAAGCCAGTGAGATTGACAACCTCACTGTTTCGTTGGGGCAAGTAGTTTGATTGTGTTGTGTGCAGATTCCACGTCAACAGTCCAGACTCCCTGCGACAGCTATTTTTCTGGCGCCGTTGACAACCTTCTGAAGAGTTGCTGCTCCTACTGGTTCGATAACCTTGGTTTCTTTCTGAGGGAAAACTTGCTGCTGACTACATCATACTTTCTCTTGGGGTCTCCCAACGAACGCGTGTTTCACGTCATCAAGCTATTTTTCTGGCGCGTTGCCGGGGGAGTTAGAAGCGCTTCAGCAGACTGCCACTGTTTGCTCTCCCGTCAACAGCTATTTTTTTGGCGCCGTTGCGTGGAGATAGCAGTCTTCTGCAAGGGGAGTTTCCGCTTCCAATCTCTTTACTTTGTTTTTGTCTTGCTTAGTTTATTTTATTTATCTTGTTTGCTTTCAATTATCAAACAAACAAAAAATTAGTTACTTGCATTTAGTCTTGAGAGGACGTGCTAAAGAATGGTTGCTATCTTTGCCTAGAAATAGTATTGATTCATGGACTAAATGCAAAGATGCTTTTATTGGAAAATATTATCTCCTGCTAAGATATTTCTTTGAGAAGTAGCATAATGAATTTTAAGCAATTTGATAATGAACATGTTGCTCAAGCATGGGAGAGAATGAAATCATTGGTTAAAAATTGTCCCACTCATGGACTGACTACTTGGATGATCATCCAAACCTTCTATGCAGGATTAAATTTTTCTTCGAGAAATTTATTGGATTCGGCCGCTGGAGGTTCCTTTATGTCCATCACTTTGGGTGCTGCAACAAAGCTTCTTGATGATATGATGATTAATTATTCTGAGTGGCACACCGAGAGAGCTCCAACAGGTAAGAAGGTAAATTCTGTTGAGGAAACCTCCTCCTTGAGTGCCAAAATTGATACTATTATGTCTATGCTTGCAAATGGTCAAACACATGTTGATCCAAATAATGTTCCTTTAGCTTCTTTGGTTGCTCAAGAAGAGCATGTTGATGTGAACTTCATTAAAAATAATAATTTCAACAACAATGCTTATAGGAATAATTTTGGTAATAGCAATTATAGGCCATATCCTTCTAATAGTGGCAATGGTTATGGAAATTCCTATGGTAACTCCTACAACAATAATAAGAGTGTACCCTCCGATCTTGAAGTTATGCTTAAGGATTTTATTAGTACACAAACTGCTTTCAATAAAACTGTTGAGGAGAAATTTGGGAAAATTGATGTGCTTTCCTCTAAAGTTGATAGTCTTACTCTTTATGAATGTCTGAAACTTTCATTAGTTCAGAGTTTCTCGATCTGAGCGTCGTAAGTGCCTCGAAAAAATTCGTCTTTGCGGACTGTTCTGTTTTAGACAGATTATGCCTTTTTATTTTTCGCATTCTCTCTTTTACTAGTGTTGAGTGAAATTCTTTTTTGGGTGGAAGAGCTTCACATAACATCAGTGGCTGTAGCTAATGTTTAAAGTAACAAATCATATTGCGTCTTTATAGAACATGTGAATTTTTGATTATGCACTAACCCTCTAATGAGATCTACTTTGAGTTTGGTGTGACGGAAGTTTTCAAGGGTCAAGAGAGAAGGATGATATAATAGGATCAAGAAGAGTGAAGAGCTTAAGCTTGGGGAGGCTCCCATGGATCTCCCCAGCATATTTCAAGAAGACTCAAGCGTCTAAGCTTGGGGATGCCCAAGGCATCCCCTTCTTCATCGTCAAAATTATCAGGTCATCTCTAGTGAAACTATATTTTAATTCTTTCACATCATATGTGCTTTTCTTGGAGCGTCTGTGTGCTTTTATTTTCAGTATTGCATTTTTATTTTCAATAAAGCTTGACTGGACCCTAGCATTCTTGATTGGGAGAGAGACACGCTCCGCTTTTTCATGAGAATACTCCTATTCTTCACTTATATTTGTTGAGTATTCATATCTAGCGCTGTTCAGCTTTTAGCTCTTGTTTTCATGTATCTCTTGTCAGAGCTATTAGCTTTCTTTTGTAGAAAGTACTCTCTTGCTTCACTTATATTTGTTTGGAGAGTTGATGAAATAAATTGATTGGTGTTTGGTTGGTTCAGAAAATGTTGCATGTGGTAATTGGTATAAGGAAAAACTTGCTTAATCTTGTAGATCACTAAAATGGATAACTTGATGCTTGTCAATTGTTTTGAGTTAACAAGTAGATCATGATTAAATTGTGCATCACATGAGTTAAGCCTATTAGTGAAGAACTACCGTAAAGCTTGTTGAAAATTTGGTTTGCATCGGTGGTACCTCTAAGGTCTAGATATTTTCTAATAACAGGGTTTGGTTAACAAGGAAGACGGTATGAAGTCTTATAACGTTTGCAATATGTTTGTCATATAAAACTTGGTGTACGGGTTGATATTCTTGTTTGCTTACATAACCTTGCTAGCCTAAACTCTGTACTGAGAGGGAATGCTTCTCGTGCATCCAAATCCTTGAGCCAAAATCCATGCCATTTGTGTCCACCATAACTACCTATATGTGGTATTTCCTTGCCACTCCAAGTAAATTTTTCATGTGCTACCTTTAAATTATTCAAAATGTTATTATTCCCTTTTTGTGTCAATGTTTACTAGCTCATGAGGAATTAGTGTGGTTATTCTTTATTCTATTTGTCGAGTGGACTTTTACACCTGGACTAGTGGCATATACATCCGCTTATCCAATAACTTGCAAAAAGAGCTGGCAACGGGGTGCCCAGTCCCAATTAATTACAACTTTAACCAATTAATTCTCTTCACACTTTTGCCCTGATTCATCAGTAAGCAATGACAAACAGTGAAATACCTGAATGTGTGTAAACCAAAGAGAAAGAGGGATGATCTGCCTTGCTGGTAGAAATAACGTCCTTCATGGGAGCCGCTCTTAAAAGTCCGTTCGACAGGTAGAATACTGTTCTCACCCGCTACCATTCGTTGACAATTAACAAACACCTCTCAAAAATAGATACTCCTCCATGGTATGTGATTGATGGAAGGCACCCGAGGATTCGGTTAGCCATGGCTTGTGTTAGCAAGGTTGGGAGGAGTATCAAATATTTTATGCAATCTCTATATGCTTTCAAAAACCTAAAAGCTCTAGCACATGATTTAATCCCTGCTTCCCTCTGCGAAGGGCCTTTCTTTTACTTTTATGTTGAGTCAGTTTTCCTATTCTTTCTGTCTTCCACAAGCAAACACTAGTGTCAACTTTGTTACAACATGCGTTATATGCAATGTATTGGACTTGTTATACTACTTTGTGTTGACAATATCCATGAGATAAATATGTTGAAAGTTGAAGCAAATGCTGAAACTAAATTCTTCCTTTGTGTTGATTAAATACCTTTTGTTAGAAACTATTGCTTTATGAGTTAACACTTATGCAAAACTGTTTGATGCTTGTCTCGAAAGTACTATTCATGAAAACGTTTAGCTTGTGTGATTCATTGTTTACTCATTATCTATTTGTAGCAAATTATAGACCATTGACTTGGATCACTTCATTCATTTACATGTGCCTTGCAATATTATATGATCAAGATTATGATAGTAGCATGTCACCTCAAAAATTATTTGTTTTTATCGTTTACCTACTCGAGGACGAGTAGGAACTAAGCTTGGGGATGCTGATACGTCTCAAACGTATCTATAATTTTTGATGTTCCATGCTTGTTTTATACCAATTGCTACATGTTTTGCATCTACTTTATATCACTTTTATACATTTTTTGGGACTAACCTATTAACAAGATGCCGAAGTGCCAGTTCCTGTTTTCTGCTGTTTTTGTATTCCAGAAAAGCTAGTCTGGAAATATTCTCGGAATTGGACGAAACTACACGGGGGTGCCTATTTTTCCAGAACACACCTGACGGAGCGAAGGAGCAGCAGAGGAGGGCCACCAGGGCCCCACACGCCAAGGGCGCGGGCCCCCCTCTGCCGCGCCCTGGGTGGTGTGGGCCCCTCGGGGGTCCGCAGCCGCCGCCCTTTCGCCTACTTATTCCCCCCGACGCGAAAACCCT
The DNA here is from genome assembly GCA_947311845.1 of Poa pratensis. Classification (NCBI taxonomy): domain Eukaryota; kingdom Viridiplantae; phylum Streptophyta; class Magnoliopsida; order Poales; family Poaceae; genus Poa; species Poa pratensis. The sequence goes on from CAMZMU010000042.1 coordinate 38,315,819, forward strand.
AAGTACCTGAGCAAATATCCACGAAAAGTTCCAGAGACGCCGCCGTCGTCAACCCTAGCTCGGGAGGGTTCAGAACCTCTTCCCGGCACCCTGCCGGAGAGGGGAATCGTCACCGGAGGCTTCTACATCGCCATGCCTGCCTCCGGAGTGATGCGTGAGTAGTTCATCCTTGGACTACGGGTCCATAGCAGTAGCTAGATGGTTGTCTCTCCACTTTGTGCCATCATGTTTAGATCTTGTGAGCTGCCCTACATGATCAAGATCATATTATTGTAATGCTACATGTTGTGTTTGCTGGGATCCGATGAATATTGAATATTATGTCAAGTTGATTATCAATCTATCTTATATGTTATTTAAGATCTTGCATGCTTTCCGTTACTCGTAGATGCTTTGGCCAAGTAGATGCTTGTAACTCCAAGAGAGAGTATTTATGCTAGATAGTGGGTTCATGTCTCCGTTTAACCTGGGACAGTGACAGAAAGTTCTAAGGTTGTGGATGTGCTGTTGCCACTAGGGATAACCTAACGATGCTATGTCCACGGGCATATGTGTTTGTTTACATTACGCACTTTACTTAATGCAATTATCCGTTGCTTGCAACTTAATACCAATGGGGACTCGGATGACAACCCGGCGGTGGATTATTAGTCATAGATGCTGTTGGATAACGATCTATGTATTATGTCGTAATGCCCAATTAAATATCATAGTAGTCAACATGTCATGTATATGCATTGTCATGCGCTCACTATTCGTCAATTGCCCAGCTGTAATTTGTTCACCCAACATGTTAGTTATCTTTTATGGAGAGACACCACTAGTGAACTGTGGACCCCGGTCCATTCTTTTACACTGATTAAACAACCACAAACTGCAAACTGTTCCTTTTTCATTCTCTGCAATTTAATACTCATTTTCCACACCATACGTTTAATCCTTTGTTTTCAGCAAGCCAGTGAGATTGACAACCTCACTGTTTCGTTGGGGCAAAGTAGTTTGATTGTGTTGTGTGCAGATTCCACGTCAACAGTCCAGACTCCCTGCGACAGCTATTTTTCTGGCGCCGTTGACAACCTTCTGAAGAGTTGCTGCTCCTACTGGTTCGATAACCTTGGTTTCTTTCTGAGGGAAAACTTGCTGCTGACTACATCATACCTTCCTCTTGGGGTCTCCCAACGAACGTGTGTTTCACGTCATCACCTGCGGCTTCGCGAGCCGCTTCTTTCCTTCGAGTGGTGGCGACGACCACTGTGATTGTGCTCTTCCCGAGGCGCGTCGACTAGGGCACGGTCTCGACTCCCACCTGGAGTTCTTGGATCTCACAGTTGATGTCTTCATCGCCTATGCTCATCTCGGCGTTGGAGTTATTATGAATCTCGAGTCGAGGTTGTTGTTGTTGGTGCAGATCTCGGAGTCGACGTGGTTGTCGATATGAGTTTCGAGGTCGTCGAAGTCGCTGAGGGAGATCCCGCAGTCGAAACTATCCTCGAGTGGAAGATCCAGCTCGGGATTGTTTGTGCGATATGCTGATTCGGCCTCCTCGCCCTGGAGTTCTTCAATGAGCTCGCGCATCTCTCGTGTGGACATGGTTGTTGCAGACGAACAAGCTTGGAGGGTCGACGATGGTATGGATACAGTTGAGGGATCCGCAGTCGAAGGAGCCGCACCCGATGGAGCCTCAGGTTCGGTAGTCGCGAGTTGGCGTGGATCCGTCAAGTCCTGCACACCAATCTTGTTGACGAAAAAATTGAACGAACCAATGGTTAAACCCAAACCTGACTCGAGATCGGAGAAGGCCTCCTGGAATCCTGGCGAGTGTGGCTCGAAATCCATTAGAGGATCCGATGCGCTTTTTGCGGGTGAAGCCGGCGTGTTGCCGTTTGTCGAGTGAGCGGCAAGTCGCCGTGTGCCGCCTGAGTCGGCGAGTTCTGGTTTGTCGATGCAGTCGGCGAGTTGCCGTTTGTAGATCCGATCGGCGAGTCGCCGTGTTCTGACGGAACCGAAGAAACCGCGAGTCCGACACTATTCTTTCCCACAGACGGCGCCAATTGACGAGGTGTACCCTCATCAAATTCCATGGTTAAGGACCTAGGGTTGAGATTATGGGGAGAGAACGTGGTAGTACTGGTAGTTTTGTCGGCTGACAAGCAGAGGCAAAGATTTACCCAGGTTCAGGCCCCTCGGGTGGAGGTAAAGACCCTACTTCCTGTTTATCTGTTATTGATCGCTGGAGATTATGAGGTTACAAGGTGGCTCCGGCGAGATGACAATCTCGCAAGAGCTTTGGTGGTTCGAGTATGGCTTGATTCCAGATCGGTACCCCTCCCAGCCTTTAAATAGGCTGGGTCTCGGAAGTTTGTAACCGACCTAGTTTACACGTAAGGAAAGCCTAAACCGATTATGCCTATGTCTAGTCTTGGAGGGTACTCCATCTTCTTGGGCCTCTTGTCTTGGGCTTCGAGTAGTCTTTTCGATATTGGGCCTTAGTCGTTACGTGCACCAGGTACCCTCATGATAGGGTACCCGATATGTATACCCATGTCAAGCATATAATTATTAGTAACATAAAGAGGGTTCTTATCACCTCCTCTTTCATAATAGTTGCAAGTAGTAGAAGTGTATTCAACCATATAACCAATAGAATCTTCCAACTTAGATAATTTAGACACATAAAGAGGATCATTAAATTTATTATGGAATTCATTAGCATGCTTCCCTCTTTCAAAATAGTTATTAAGATCAATATTAAGTTTAATATCATGGTTGCAACAAAGATTTGGAGCTAAAGGTAATTGCAAACCACATAAGTATTTCTCAACATAAGCAAATTTCTCCTCCATGGTGTAACTAGGAGAATTTAAGAACAAAGTAGGACTCTCATGAGTAAGAGTACCATCACAAACAACAAGTATATCATTTTTATCCTCACATAATTTAGTAACAACTAAACATGGAGGTTTATCAATAAGCATAGGATCATCATCTAAAGCATTATCATATAGCATATTTAAACAACACTCCTCATTATCATCAATAAGTTCACTAGTAGCATCATTAAAAAGTAAAGGAGCATTTTTAGTTTCACACTCATCATAACTTGGATTCTCATAAATAACAAAAGATTTTTGAGTTTGAGTGCTATTATCAAATGTTGATGGTGAAGTTGGGAGATCCAACTCTTCACCAAGCTTAGGTTGGAGCACATCCATTTCAATCTCCTCTTCACATACTTCCTCTTCCAAGCTTATGTTTTCATCATCCTCTTAAATATTAGTACTTTCCATGGAAGCAAGAATTCTTTCATTAACATAAACATTATCACTAAATTCCTTTTTGCAAAGTTGGAGAAGAATAGAAATGTGTCCTTTCATTACACGAGCTTCATGACTAGTTGCAAAAAATTTATCAATAAGAAAGTCTATCTCATGGGTTGCAACATAAACAATATATTTCTCAACTTGTTCTATATCATGGCATGCAAATTTACACTCTTGATAAGAAGCAATAATAGGATCACTATTATACTTACATTGATAGAGAGAGTGTTTATAGTCTTTTCTAAAGCAGCAAGTTATATTATGTAATTCACAAAACTCAGTGGCCATATCATTGAGATGTTCAAGTAATTCAAGCATTCTATTTCCTTCTTTGGTTGATCGATATTCATAGTAAGCTCCCATAGTTTTGACATAACCTTTCTCCATAGCTTAGCATACATATTAAAAACAACACTAGTTTTTATGGGTTTTTTAATTTTTTATGCAAAACTGAAAGTAAAATGACACTAATGCAACTCGAAATAACAAATGCAACACAAAAATGCAAAACTGAATATAAATATGCAAACCGAAATATAAAGATGATATGCAAGACAAGAACAAAACAAAATAAAATGATTGTAGGTAAAGATGGATAAGATGATGCTCACGTAGGTGCAACTTCCCCAAGCTTAGGTTGTTACACGAGTTGGTGATGAAGTTGACTTGATGTGAGTGATCCTTGGATAAACCTTTCAGCTATGGTTCCCCGGCAACGTCGCCAGAAAACGTCTTGATGGCCCTTCACGTAGTTACCCCACAACGGCGCCAGAAAACAGTTGCTAGCCCCTTCACGTGGTACCTGCGTGAAAAATAAATGGGTTAGGTTGAGACTCCAAGTGCAGAGTGTATGTAGTAAGTGGAAGACAGTTTTCCCCACGAGGGGTGACTCGAGGGTTTAATATCGAACTCTCGGGGAACCAGTATTTCAGGTGTTATCTCCTTATCCTTCTCTTGAGAGCCTGCAACAAAATAAATTGTTTTGTGCCCTCAACCTCACCAAGTGGTTGTCAAGCACAAGGTGTGAGAATAATAATAAAATAATATGCAATGCAAACAATAAGTAAATATGCAATGATGGTAAATAAATATGCAAGGATGGTGGTAGTAATGATAAATGATATTTTTGGTTTTTTTATAATGAATGCAAGATATAAAAGTGTTTTTGTATTTTCGGATTTAATAATGGCAGCAAACAAAAGTGGTGATAAACGTGTTGGAAAGGTGTTTCTTATGATTAAAAATGGACGGGGTTCATGGTTTCACAAATGCACTCTCTCTTGATAACGTGGTAGACAATGGAACACTAAAATTAACATGTAAGATGGCAAGACATGGTTTGACAAGTTATTAATAATATGGGCATCACGTCCTAACATAGAGATCTCAAGTATACGTTGTTCTCTCTTATGCTCCACCAAGATGCGAACTAAATCATAACATCTTAGTAATTAAGATAAATCAGAGCATAGCAATAAGTTCAATGACATGAAGTTAAAATAAGAACATGCTAGATCTAGTCATGGAGGTAGTGGCCAAGGTCACATCCACTCTCCGGTAGCATGGTATTTTTGTTTATCCCTAGTGAGGCAACAAAGTAAGGTAGAAAACCCAAGTGGATCGCAGAACTTTCTCTCATGTTCACTGCACTAGCCACCCCCCGTTACTCCAACTAATGCACACGTTCCCCCTCACACGCTCTCATAAACATGCTTGATCATGACAAGTAAATAAGAACGGGGTACATAATATGCATCTACTTTCATAACTGAAACAAAACCATTGCAATCTCAAACATGTATTAACTCATAATAAAGATCCACCACAAAGGAATTACATAGATGACCGTAATCATGTTCAGCAGCTCATACGGTACTAATTAGTGAAGCTCATAGAGAGAGAGAGAGATACATAAGTTACTTCCACAAACCCATAGTCCAGGGGTGGACTACTCCCTCTTCATCATGGTGTCGGTGGAGATGTTGTTGGAGGAGAAGGAGACCACACCGGCAGCGCCCCGCTGAAGTTTTCCCCCTCCAATCTTCAGCTCCAGATCTCTGTTTCGTGGTTTCTGTGTTTCGGCGGCGCTCCCTTTCGCGAAAGCCCTGGGGGGTCTATATATAGTCGTTTTTAGGTCAAGACGAAGTTTCGAGAAGAAAGATCGACGACAGCGGAGGCCCGAGGGCCATTTTGGTGGGTCCCACGCGGTCAGGGAATCTGGCCGCGTGGGCCCACCCCTTTTGGCCTTCTGGTCTCCGTTTATTCGATTCCTTTGCGGCTACGTTTCGTTCCTTCCAAAAAAGTGATCCCCGTAAAATCTCAGGTCATTTGGACGTCGTTTGAGTCCCTGAAACATCAAATATAGAAAAATGGGTTTTCTGACAGCGCAGGGTTAATTCCAGAAAAATGGGGAAGTTGTTAATTATCCCCAAAACTCAATATAAATCATGAATATAACCCTTATATGATGCAAATAACATGGAATAACATGTAATAAAATGTAAAGTTCATGTATGCATTTTACATGCATCACCGGGCAACGACATCTCCCGACGTATTTTGGCTTATTTTGATGGCCTAACCTTCGAGTTTGTGGCCGATCGTGGCCAGAACTCTGAATTTGTGGCCGGTTGTGGCCGAGTGTGGCCGAAACTTTGAATTTGTGGCCGTTCGTGGCCATGGCGTGTTGAAACCTCTAATTCCCGCCATTATTTAAGATTCCTCTCATTTGAATTTGTCAACAAAAAAACTCGATTGGTCCGAATTTGGGCGCCGCGAGTGGGGAGCGAAGGCGCCCAAAGGCGAATGGTAGTCCGGGCGGCGCTCAAAGGGCCTGTTCGGATGGCGTTTGGGTGGCCATTTGGACGCCGCGAGTGGAGATGCTCTAAGCGCTTTCCTACTAGTTCCTTCCTTTTCCTCCTCTGTCATACTCCCTCCGTTCCACAATAAAAGATGTTTTAGCTATTTGGCATGTTAACTAGATACGGACTAAAATGAGTGAACATATACACTAAAACATGTCTAAATATATATGTATATATGTGAATCTGAAAAAAGGTTAAAGCATCTTATATTGTGGAATGTAGGGAGTAGGTCAGATGTATTCGGTGTCGTTGGGGCTTTGTCGAGCTGGATTCCTCGTCGGCGAGACCATGGGACGGTGAAATTGGTAGTCCAGTTAGGATTATAACTTGCGGATTTTTGTTTTTTCACATGCATTTTTTTGTTGCATCCGTGTTTTGAAATGATGCGATGTCTTTTAGTGCCTGAGAATATTTTTTATTGTTTTGCCCTCCATAAGTTTTTTTTGAGTGTTTGACCCACCACAGGTGCTCCGCAGCGGTATGGCGGAGAGTACTGCGGACGATGCCCCGGCCCACGAAGTCAAAACACGCGCGCCTCCCGATGCAAGCGGGAAATAAATGAAAAGCCGCCTGGTGAGGCCCGCCAGCGTCATTCTTTCCACCTTTCTCCCCTTTTGGCCTCACAGTATCGCCGGCCGCTGCGGAGTCCAACCGGGCAAAACCCTCGCCGGCGAAGCGCACCGCGGACCGCTCGGTAGCCAAATGGCGGCGGCCTCAGCTACCGAGCCCTTCTCCATACGGTAAGCGCGCGCCCCTGCTAGTCCCTCGTCTTTTCCTTTCTCTTCCTTCTTCGGACAACGCGCGCGGCTGACGCTGGCCTGCTCGACTGAATGCCGCAGGGGGTTCGCCGCCAGGAAGCGGGCCGAGGACGCGGCCAAGTGCAGCCCATTCGGCGGCCGCGGCGAGGTGGAGACTGAGACGCGCCTGCCGCAGCAGCAGCTCCCGCCAATGGACCCGCCGCCGCGGTCGCGGTGGTGGGCCCACGAGATTGCGGCGGCGCGGGCGCGGCCGGGCGCCTGCGTCGTGGGCGGAGAGGCTGCCATAGGTGTCGGCAAGGGGGGTGGTTTGGGGAAGGCGACGAAGAGGAAGGGATCTCTTGCGAGCGGCGGCTGTCCCGAGAGGGCTGAGAAGCGGCAGAGAGCGCTTCAACTTAGCTGCTCTGAGCACAAGGTATTGGGCCTCCGCTTTGTTCGTCCTCCCTGGAGTATTCAGTAGCAGCTGTTCTCTGGGTCCGTAGATCGTAACCTCATGTGCTGTTTTGTTATGTTATTGTGTTCGCAAGTAGGTTTAGGAGGGGCCTTGTTGTTGAACTGTATGTTGATTGCCCAACCTTCTCCATTGCCTCGGACTTTTAGTTCTACTGGTTGGTGCATTACACTTAATATGGTATTTGGGTTAGTCAAAACTAATTGGACTCGGAAGGCACATATTGCAGAGCAATCATCATTCACCAGATCTTCATTTACACCAATATGGTAGGTGAGCTCATGCTTCACAGAGTCGCGCACAATACTGATATCACTTGAATTGTTAGTGAAAGAAACACCAAAATCCTCAAGCAACCACCGTAGCCAAGTAACCTCTTTTACCAAAAGAGCCATAGCTCGCAACTGCACTCCAATGGGAACTGCAGTCTGTTGATTTGTCTCCTCAGGCTCCTCTGGTGGTTCCTTCATGCACTGTCCCCTCCCATCCTCTCCACTACACTCGCCGTCCACGAGTTTACGATGCGCCTGATATGCCGTCTTCTCCTGATGGGCTATCTTCTCCTCATGGACCATCTGCTTTTGGTGTGGCATCTTCTCCTGATGTGCCGGCTTCCCCAGCCTATGGATGATATTTGCTTGTTCAAATGTAGAAGTATGTCTTTTTGCATGGGTAGGCATGAGCTATGATCACGCTGCGTTGAACAATGCCCACACTCGATGGCACGGTGGCAAAAGCTTCACATTATGCTTATTTTAGCCTTTTGAAGGTGTACAATGTGAAGTAGCTGTTTAATCCATAGGATTTACATGTTCTCTCGATCCTAGAAGAGGAGAGTGGTGCATATAGCTTGTGCCTAATTCATGAATTATAGAAAGGAGACAAATTTTACCTCCTGACCACTTACCACCTTTACGACAAAACCGGGTATTTACTCCCCAAAGTTTACAGACCATATCAATTTTGTCGGATGGTGGTTTTGTTGGTATGGAGATGACTTTGCCACCTGCGCACACCACGAAACTATGCTATTGTTGCATCCTAGTGACCAGTGGAAGATAAAACACCTACAACATAATAAAATCAATGAGTCATCCATGTACCCAGAACAATGCATCACAAAGATCTAATTGTCATGCTTCTAGTCCCTTCTTCTCTGTCAGTCTCTCAGCCTTCAAGGGCGCTATTCATTTGCTATTGCTGGATATGAATTAAGCTACTGACGTGCCAAAATCATTTCTACAGCAAAACCAGCCAAACTGCCCTGTGGTCTTGTCTAAGTCCATGGGGGACGAATCTCCGGCTTTGTATTTTAGGGTTTTGTTATTGTATTCGTCCTATTGGTAAGATTACAGGAACATGATTTCATGCTTTGTTAAGTTCCATCTTTTAGATTTAGTTTAGTTATCCACATTTACTTTTCCATAATTTTAAACATGTTCAATTCTCTTTCCTTGAGAACATGTAGAAAAGAAACACGAAAATGCATGTCATACAGTATTATCTGTTGATCAAACTCTACCACTGAAGTTCTGTTGGCTAACCACCTAATTCGATATTGTATTCCTCTATCTAGTCAGCTTACATTGTTATTTCAGCTAATACTATGTAAGACATGTTCATTAACACGAGAGAACTTCTAATCTCCAATCACCATCTTGCTTACTTCAGCACATGTTCTATATGGAGAAACGCAAAGCCTGTACTATTCCTACAATGGAAGAACTCGTAGCGAGGAAAAAATCGCAAGATCGAGAGCATCATATTCATATGTCAACTCATGGAGACAGCTTGAAGAATCAGTGCGGGAGAAGAGTGGATGACAATATAAGCAGAAAAGTCACTAGGCCAGCTAATCATCCGCTAAATCCTGGCGATGAAGTGGTAAAAAATGTTGCATACCCTCCCAAGGATGATATATTTGGAGATTTACCCCTTCTAGAAAGCTCCAAAATAATGTTTCATACTGGAGTTGATATACTGCCGACTGTTATAGAAGATCCTCTTGTAGCAAATCAAAATGGACTAGATGCTATATCGGAAACTGAATCGTTGAAACTAAAGCAAACGCCATCCCTCCTTGAAGACTCAGTGAAGATGGAAGGGACTCATGATAAAGAGTCAACATGCATCTCTCGCAGTGATGCAGGAAGGAATCATTCTTCCGCTGCGGAGTTTGATGTTCCGCATAATCATACAAATGTCAGCAGGGCGAAGACTTGTCTTGCTGGAATGCAGCTGAAATCTGCTGATAATCCTGCTTTTAGTTCGTATTGTAAGGAGGGAGCAAAATCTGGTCCTGGCAACTCTCCACAGGGTTGTTTCTACATGAACACAAACTGCTTTCAGGAAATAAAAAGACCTGTTACCAGTTCAGTGTCCATGAGAACCAGAACTGAAGAAATTAAAGAAGATAGAAATGCAGCAGTCGGTGCCAAGAAGAGCACTGATATCTCTGGTCGACTGGTTCCTACCGAATATCATCTTTCAAGTGAAGGCAGTCTATTGTCCTCGGTTATATCACAGGGGTCTGTCAATGCTGGAATAAACATATCTGGGAGGTCTTCCTGTAGGAGTATGCCTACCCAGAAATATGCCCCTACTTCTAGTCCATCTTGTAAATTCTCAAGCAATGTATGTCATGGAAGTAGAAAGTCTGTGGATACATGCACATCACTATCAATGGATGACAAATGTAGCTGGTACTCAAAAGTTCACCCTCAAGCAAATATTGGTTTGCCTTTGATGAAGTTACCTGGCCTTGAAAGAATAGAGATCTCGAGCTATGATCCGAGAACAGACAAAAATAAATTTTTGAATGGACCATCAATGGACACAATAAGATGCCAAGAACATCAGCTGTTGAGTGGCATGACCAATATCATACAAGGTCAGAATAAGATTGGTTTTAGCGACTCCCAAGCTGACATAAAAGCTCTGGACGGTTTTCTGAGACGTGATAATTGTCACTCCCACCAACCCACCATGCGCTCAATGGGCGAGACAGTCTCAGTTTGTAAGCGTAGTAAGGAGCAGGAATTATCAACTACGGGGAAAGTTTGGATGGAGAATAGTGTTACTGAAGGAGACAACCCCTCATCAATTTCACGCCAGGTCCCCCCAAAGAGTTTGTTCCCTTATCAAGATTCTGTGATACCAAGAGCTTGTGTTCATGAATCTCAGGCACTTTGCCAAGGAATCCCAGCAGTACTGTGGCAGAGGCAAGGCCTGTTGTCAGTGATGCTCAAAACCATAGGCCGCAACAGACTAATAGTATTTCCTTGGCAGTTAAAGATTGCACTTGGAATTCTGGCAGTCAATTTGGCCAGCAAGCTCCGGTAAACAAGGAATCCATCATTGGTGTGAATTCCAGGAGCAGACATCTAGAGCAATATCAACCACCAAAGTTCATAAGCCGTAATCAATACATGCACTTAAGCACTCCTGCATCAAGCATTCATGCAGAAGATCATGCCACTTTTGCTGGTTCAGCATTAAATCGATCTTCTCCTCCATTTCCTCAATGCCCATTAGATTCGAGCATGCAGGGGAAGTACCAAAAACCCACTTCATTGAATTACATTGATCCTAAATCTGTTCCTACCTACGAACCGTGCCAATTACCTGGAACACATTCATTTTCCACATCAGTCTTATCTTTTCATGACTGTGGTACAAATTATCCTGATCAGCGAGCACACCCTTCGCTTACAGCTAGTTTGGCAAGTAAGTCCATTTCAGCAAGCAGCCCAATGTGCACTGGCAGTCTTTTGAATATAGATGGCAGGAAGGGTGTTTCATTTGTGGACCAAACAAGCAAGAGACCAGCTTTTGCAGATAATTTTCCACAACAACCTACAAAGAGGCAGCTTGTTGCAGACAAACTGGAGTTAACAAGTCCGATGTTCCCAAACACGAAAAACTACTCATCTGGCTGGTCACTGAATGACGCAGTTGGTCCACAGATACTTGACTTCAGTAACACATTAGCAGGAAATGCCACACGGATATCAAAAAACGAAAATAATAATTTACGGAACCCTTCAGCTCCGGTTGTTGAACCAAGGTCAAGGATTGTAAGCATGGTTGCAGGAGCTAAAACCACGTTGAAGCCAGGTCAAAATCTGATCGATCATTCAAAGATGCTATATTCCACTAAATTCTCAGTTGATAATGGGTTCAACCAGCTATGCTGTAGTGGAATGCCAAAAAGAAACAACGAAGTTGTTCCTGGTCCAGTTGTACTTCCAGAGTTGTTCGGTATTTGGATAGTCAGCAAAAGTTAGATTTTCTACAATTCTAAAAAATGTTAGTTTAGCAGTTGGTGGATTACTCCTATCATGTAAACTTTTCGGCCAAATGTGCAAGAATGCCAACCTGATACCAGCACGAGGGCATCATAACAATGCCTCGACTCCTGGAGTATTCTGGGGGGCATTCTCTTTTGAAGTGTATGTAGTCTGGCCCCTTGATGCATATCAGTTCAATACTGTAATATGCGTACTCTTTTGATCAACAATTAGAAAGTAAAGCAGTAACGTTGCTGCAAAGCTGCTAGTTCCACCTTTTGGAAATGTTTGCCTTCCTGTTCCTGGTGTTCTGATTTAATATTTTTTGTTGAGCGATTAGCAGTCTTCACTCTAATATACCCCCTTTCAGCTTAAAAGAGCATCATTAGCTGTAGCTAAAGCATGCTCCTTTTGTAGGTTCATGCTCTGCTTAATAAGCTAGGCGAGACAACGACATGTGCATCGAAAGTACGGTTTCTTTCAGAAAGCAGCGCCCAATCTGAACTGAACTAAAACCCAAACTTGTGATTCCTCACCACCTAGGTAGCCCCCTGGTTGTGCAACCGTGGAAAAGGTTCCTGGCGGTACAGGCAGTTGCTTCAGGCCTTTCCAACTCCATTTGTTCTTTCTTTCCTTGGACCAAGAGTAAGGGAGACTTTGCACCGTATCTCCAAGGATGCCTTCCTTCTCCCTCTTTAACCGAGTTTTAAACGCCCTTGACCGAAGTATAAAACCATCAGCTGTATCTCTTGTCGTCTACACCGTCCCATACCGGCCGAGAAGAACATCAGGAAACCTCAGACAAAGCTTCTCACAAGTTGCAGCGACGAATCATGGGTGTACTTGGTGCCCTTGCCAGGCATTTGGATTCTCTTGTTGGGTAAGCACACTTTTCTTATCAGAAATTCATGTCTCATTCTTTCTGCTCCTGCTGGTGGTGTTCTGTTCCATATGAACTACAAGTGTTTCGTTCTAAAATTCTTGTTTCTCCTACGTTGCACTCAACAGGCCAGGAATCATGCTGCTTTATCCGCTGTAAGTAATTTATCGCTTCGTTCAGAAACAATGGTTGGTTTGAAGAAAAAAAATCAACAGTGTTCTGAATTCTAACATGGACACATGTTTTTTCTTGCACGATTAGATACGCGTCGATGCGTGCCATCGAGAGCCCTTCTACCCTGGATGATCAGCAGTGGCTCACCTACTGGGTCTTGTACTCCCTGATCACCCTCTTTGAGCTCTCATGCTGGAAGGCTCTGCAGTGGTAAGCTCTTAACCATGACTCACCTGTCCTCTGTCAATTCATTCAGTTATTCCTCAAGCACTGAATTTCTGATGATTTTGCCCTGCCTGCCTATCTTTCAGGCTGCCTCTGTGGCCATACATGAAGCTCCTGTTCTGCTGCTGGCTGGTGCTGCCCATCTTCAACGGGGCGGCATACATCTATGAGACGCACGTCCGGCGCTACTTCAAGATCGGCCAGTACGTGAGCCCCGGCTACACCGAGAGGCAGAGGAAGGTGCTGCAGATGATGAGCCTCGACGCGCGCAAGTCCGTCGAGCGATTCATCGAGACACATGGGCCCGGTGCCTTGGAGAAGATCATCCAAGCGGTGAGTTGTTCTACTTAATTTGTTTCCATGTTTTTATTTTTTATAAATGTTTTTAGTTTCTGATGCGAAGGGTTTACATGTGCAGGCCGAACAGGAAGCCAAGAGAGCCTAGTTAAGTTTGTGGTGAAGTGAAAGGCATTCTTTCAGGTGGGAGAAACGAACGGAAATGGCTGCTGCGTGTTGAGATTAATTTGCTTCAGAAGTTGTAAATGCTTGTGCCGTGTGCGTGTGTTTAATCTATTCGTTGGGCTTGGCAAGATACCTTGCAGCATAAGAGAGTTGATACAACACAGCAGGCTACATACTTGGTGATGTATAGTCATTTGAAATCAAATGCTCCTTATCTGACAGACCAAGCCATCTATGAATGAAAACCCAGAATTCTAACCGTCCGATTTAATTAATTCTGAACTCGTCACCTTTTCTCCGCTGAACACGAACAGAGATGCGTGTTCACTTGCACTGATTCAGGTAACTCCTTATGATGAAAACCAATTATTGTTTACACCCGTTACAAATTGCATGGGGGTATTCACCAAAAAAAAAACGAAAATTACATGTCTGTACCGGACCAGTCACTCATGAGCTCAAATCAGATGAGATATCAGAGGGATGCGAGGGTGCTGATGTCCATGGGGTAGGCGTCGTTGGGCGACTCGGCCCGGTATGACCTCCGTCCGACGATGATGTTGGCCGCCTCCGACGGGTGGAAGGCGTCCCAGAAGATGTGCTGATCCCTGTTGGGACAGGGCGCCTGGTACGGCAGGCACGTCACCTCCCCGTTGTTCCTCCCCACGCCGCAGCAGCCGGCGTTGGACACGGTGAAGCCGTACCCGGCGGCGTTAGCGAGGACGTCGGCGAAGATGTTGTAGGCGTTGATGTAGGTGAAGTGCGCGCCGGGCAGCGTCGATGCGTGCCATCGAGAGCCCTTCTTCCCTCGATGATCAGCAGTGGCTCACCTACTGGGTCTTGTACTCCTGATCACCCTCTTTGAGCTCTCGTGCTGGAAGGCTCTGCAGTGGTAAAGCCCTTAATCAGGACCACCTGTCCTCAGCTCAATTCATTCAGTTATTCCTCAAGCACTGAATTTCTGAAAATTTTGGCTGCCTGCCTGCCTGCCTGCCTATGTTTCAGGCTGCCTTTTTGGCCATACATGAAGCTCCTATTCTGCTGCTGGCTGGTGCTGCCCATCTTCAACGGAGCGGCATACATCTACGAGACACACGTCCGGCGCTACTTCAAGATTGGCCAGTACGTGAGCCCCGGCTACACCGAGAGGCAGAGGAAGGTGCTGCAGATGATGAGCCTCGACGCACGCAAGTCCGTTGAGCGATTCATCGAGACGCACGGGCCCGGTGCCTTGGAGAAGATCATCCAAGCGGTGGGTTGTTCTACTTAATTGGTTTCCATGTTTTTATTTTTTAAATGTCTAGTTTCTGATGCAAAGGTTTTACATGTGCAGGCCGAACAGGAAGCCAAGAGAGCCTAGTCTAGTTTGTGGTTAAGCGAAAGGCATTCTTTCAAGTGAGGGGAAAGATTGGAGATGGCTGCTGCGTGTTGTGATAAGTATGCTTCAGAAGTTGTAAATCCTTGTGCCGTGTGCGTGTGTTTTAATCTGTTCGTTGGGCTTGGCAAGATACCTTGCAGCATAAGAGAGTTGACACAACACAGCAGACTACATACTTGGTGATGTACTATCATGTGAAAATGCCTTATCTGACAGGCCAAGCCATCTAGTATTATGAATGAAAACCCAGAGTTACAACTGTCCAATTAAATAATTCTGAACTCATCCCTTTCTCTCCACCGAACACGAACAGAGATGCCTGTTCACTTACACTGATTCAGGTAACTCCTTATGATGAAAACCTTTTTTTTTTGCGGGGAATAAAAACCAATTATTGTCTATACCCGTTACAAATTGCAAGGGGATATTCACCGAAAAAAAGAAAAGAAAAATTCATGTCTGTACCGGACCAGTCACTCGGCTCAGCTCAAATCAGAAGAGATGAGATATAGGTCAGAGGGATGCGAGGGTGCTGATGTCCATCGGGTAGGCGTCGTTGCGCGACTCAGCGTGGTAGGACCGCCGTCCGACGATGATGTTGGCCGCCTCCGACGGGTGGAAGGCGTCCCAGAAGATGTGCTGATCCCTGTTGGGGCACGGCGCCTGGTACGGCAGGCACGTCACCTCCCCGTTGTTCCTCCCCACGCCGCAGCAGCCGGCGTTGGACACGGTGAAGCCGTACCTGGCGGCGTTAGCGAGGACGTCGGCGAAGATGTTGTAGGCGTTGATGTAGGTGAAGTGCGCGCCGGGCAGCGTGTTCATCTCGTCGACGAGGCCCACGAGCCCCCGGTTGTAGATCCGGATGGCGCTATCGATGCGCTCCACGCAGGTGGTGCCGTCGGGGCTGTACCGCGCCAGCTCGTTGGGCGCGCACCCGACCTGGCCGACGCCGATGAGCGCCACCTTCCGGGCGCCGTAGCTGTACATCGCCTGGAGGTAGCGGCGGTAGTCGGAGATGAGCGAGTCGGAGAACTGCTCCGGAGTGTAGCGGCTGCCGGTGTTGTAGAAGGCCGGCTGGAAGTAGTTGTTGAGGTAGTCGTTGCTGCCCATGCCCACGGTGAAGATGCACTGGCTCAGCCGCTCCGACGCCGTGTCCTGGTCGCCCAGGATGTTCACCATCGTCTGCACCGCCGTCTGGTAATTCTGCACCTGCCCAGCGAACGGGATCCGGCCGCCCTGCAGCATCGATCATGCACACACGTACGCCGATTCATCCATGAGCTTCTTTTATTTTGTTGGTTGCTGTAAACATATATCTGCATGGCGGATGGATGCACGTACGAGCTGCCGGCCGGTCTCGGCACGGATTCCGGCGGCGGCGGAGGCGAAGTTGGCGCCGTTGAGGAGCTGGTCCCCGCCCGTGGCGGCGTAGGGAGGGATGAAGTTGTCGAAGCCCAGAAGTTGAGCTGCGGAAAGCGCAAGCTTAACGTACAGTACTAATCGCACGTACTACAGTGCGTATTAAGTGACGTGACACACGTAACCACCATTTTGAGTACTATGTAGTACTAGGTACAGTATTAGGAATCTTGTTTTAGGAGAACCATCTTTTTCTTCAAGAGAAAGAGAAGTACATTTTCTGTGTGTTGAAAACTACGTACTGCACTGCCACGTCATTAATTCATCACAAACCAAACCATTCTCTTCATTTCGCTTGTGATGCATGAGTTGTGACCCGGTTATTTTCGCAAAAAGAAGGATGGATCTACTAGCTTGATAGCGAGTCTCCATGAATCTATGTCCACCCCGGCAAATTAAATTCCCCGTAACCATCACGGCCGCTGCATGTACTATAACGGCGAGTTGGCCCACGCACGGAAGCGATGGGCGTCTCGCCAAAACAAGGTACGTCCACGAACCTCAGTTACACACCTCCCTCCCTCCCTTGAATTTTCTACTTCGATCAGATTGGCCAGCTCGATCGATCTGCTTATATCTATCTACCACCTGCTGGCCCAGATACGTAGGCATGCATGCACGCATCACCCATGACCACCATAAACTTTGGTCGATCCTTCCTGCATCAATGGCTATGAGCTTGTCTGGCTAGCACTCCTAGTGACGAAAACGACAACAAGCCCTGTTCAATTCAGCTACCCTATCGATCCTAGCTAGTTCCACCTAGCTAGTAGGTAGGTACTACGTGTTGTAGGATCCCAGGTTATTTTGACTGATTGATTACCGATCACGTCGACGGTGGTGAGGCCGTTGGTGAACCTCCCCGAGGGGCCGGTGGGGAAGTCGACGCCGTAGGGCGGGTAGTTGGAGCGCGCGAGGGAGACGATGTAGTTGTTGTTGCCGTTGTCCACGAGCGAGTCGCCAAAGATGAAGTAGCATGGCACCTTGGGGTCGCACCTCGCCACCGTCGCCAGCAGCAGCGCCGCCGCCGACACCAAGCACGCCAGCCGCCTGATCTGCTCCATGGTTCCCATAGAGAGATGTGATGTGACTAGCTAGCTAGATAGGCACGGGTACAGGAGAAGGAATTGGATGTGGACGGAGGGAGGCGGCCGATCAGAGCTGAAGAGCTAGTCACTCACTCGCTCACACTACTCACACTGTCAGGTAGACGGCCGGGAGCTAGCATATATAGGCGCGCGCCACACGGGTAGGGGCAACGAGCGAGCGGTAGCAAGCCGCAGTGATAGGAGATGGACTCGTGGACGCTCCACTTGTAATTACAGGACAGTATTGGCACTCGCTAAGTCTGATCTAGATGAGTTGGGGCCGGCAGGCTGAAAATACAGTTAATTCCATAATTTCAGAGCCGTGCGTGGATCACCGCATTAACTGAATCCCGGAGTAACGTGGCCGTGTCTTCTGCTACTCCATGCATGATGTGCTCATGTGTCGATCGAGTTACTGGTCCGGATCGAAGCTACCAACGTACTGTGGCACCACATAGTAGCTGCAAATCCGGCCTACCTGCGGGCTGCAACTTACATAGGTTTGTATTTGCATATTGCAGCTTGTATACAGTTCATTTAACACTCCCAGTCCCTGCTGCTACCGACGGGTTCAGTGAGAAAGTACATCTAGCTTGTTCTCACTGCTCGCATGCATGCATGGGAAGGAAGTTAAGTGCTCCAGCCAGTACTGGTAGTTAGATTCGGTGTGGGTCTGTCGCCCGTGGCACATGATTCGGTCACAGTGTTACGAGTACATGAACAGTTTTCACCGTGCGCCAGGTTTTCTTTCCGGAAAGAAGATAACCGGCAAGCTAGAGCTTTTCTGGCGAGGCACTTCATTGTTTATGAGATGGAATTTATGCTCTTCAAACAAATTAAACGTATAAGTAATACAGTAGATTCAGTGGCGGAGGCAAGATGCCAAACCTGTGGGGTCAGAGTCTTGATCACCACTGATTTTACCTAGTTTTGAATTATTTTTACACAAAAACTCACCGGTATATAAAAGGTTTGCTGAAAAGCTGTGGGGTCAGCTGACCCCACAGCCTAGACGTGGATCCGCCACTGAGTAGATTCCTCTTCTGATAACATTAGGGGTGTTCTTGACTCAAACCGTGGTGACGAAATAGGCCGCAACCCCGCTATATTCATATAGCAACCACCCGATACAACCAACGAGAGACACGGCTGGGGAGACAACCAACAAGCACCCAAAGAAAGGAAAAAGAAGAAATAAAAGACGACATAGGCGGGTTGACTAAGCGACGATGACCCGTAACCGCTGCGCCCTCTCCGAAGAAGTACCACCACGCTCCTAGCACCGAATCGACGAGTACCAAGCGGCACCTTCAAGAAGGAAGCCACACTGATGCCGGACTAGCACACTGGTCCTAGGGTTTCCCCCGGCACCGAGGGAAGCGGATGAAAGGTAGCCACGACGCCCTTCTGTAAGGAAAGATGTCACCCGAAGGCGGCACCGTGTCGGTGTCGGACGAACCAACAAGGATTTCTCCCAAAGACACTATCCAAAACCCGGACGATCCGTAGCACATGAGCCCCGCGAGGACAAGCCTCGAGACCACCAGTTTAGCCGCCCACCAACATGCGCCAAAACGATCCCGAAGCCACCATCGTCGTCTCACCGAAGTTGCCGGCACGAGCTCCGCAAGACGGAGGTGAGGAGAAGTATGAACCGGGGTCAGCAGCACCGCAGCCGCGTGGGAGGGAACAACCTCCACCGCCGAAGACGGTAGTCGACCGGACGCGGCAGTAGAACACACCAGTCCCCATCAGGTCCGGCCGGGCCCAGTGGACCCGTAAATCCCCCGTGGGGGCACACCAGTCCTAATAGGGTCCGGCCGGGCTCATAACGGGCCCGTGAAGCTCGCCGCCACGCTGCAACAGGCCGGCCGCCGTCGCCGCTGCCCCATGCAACCTCTGCCTCGCCACCAGCTACATAACGCGCCGCAGAACCGGCCGGCCCACCTAACCCAGATGGGCCCGACGGGCTCAGATCTGGGCCGCAGGGCCCAGATTGCCGCCCCGCAGCACGCCGGTGCCCACCG
The DNA here is from genome assembly GCA_947311845.1 of Poa pratensis. NCBI lineage: Eukaryota > Viridiplantae > Streptophyta > Magnoliopsida > Poales > Poaceae > Poa > Poa pratensis. The sequence goes on from CAMZMU010000042.1 coordinate 38,335,151, forward strand.
CATTGCACCGCCCTACAGGCACGTGTGCGCCGCCGCCGTGACGCCACCACCCGGCCGGGGCCAGACCACCGTCGCCTGAGGAGCAACGCCGACGCGGGGAAAGACATGCCGGGCCGCCGGCGCCCACCGGGCCAATCCCGGCAGCCCCTGCCGGCGGCGGCGACGGTGAAGAGCACGGGAGGCGGCTGAGACGGGCCGGGTGGGGCGCGCTCCGCCGCCATGGGAGGCGGTGGGAGCGCGAGCGGGGAAGAGGGGAGGGGGAGAGGGGCTGAGGGAGGGGAGGCCCCGGCGGTCGCCGCCGGCGACAGCGTGGAGGGGAGGAGAGGAACTGGGCGGCGGCGGCGTGGAACCCTAGCGGTTGCGAGAGCTCACGCGCGAGCGGTCCTCTGGCCGGACTGCTCAAACCGTGGTATAGAAGACCGTTCATCATATGTTCATATCTTTCTAAAACTTCAAATAGAAATGTATGAACGAATTTGCAAAATCGACTGACTTTTTGAAACTTAGCTGAAGCACCTCGTCGTCGGCAGGTATGCCGCGTATCACGGAATAGAAATGCGACCTCTGAGATGCACCCACTTTCAGAACCATAATACTTAGTTCTAAGAGAACATTTACCCCAATTATCATGACTAACCAAGTAGAGCCAAATCGAGTACCCGGCTGCCGACCTGTAGCAGTAAGTTACGAGGCATGGACGTACATACGACACCGGTCCGTGAGATAAGCCATAAACCGCGGCATGGAGTCCGTCGACGATCGATCCACATAGTAGAGGCACCCCCATTAATGCCGGCGGGAGGAGGCAACTGGAGCGGTGAGGGCCATCAAGAGCCATCTCCCACGGCAGCATGAGCAGGCCCTCCAAATCATGCATGCGCGCTTGCGGCAGAAGGAAGCACCCGGCATTCCGCGCCGCTCACTCTCGCCCGCTGGCGCACATGTCACCGGGGATCCACCGGAATAATACGGAAAATGGCTGGAGCTAGCGAACCTACCTACCACGGCGGCGGTTTACTCGCGGCCGCAGTGGACATGTACGCAGAGGGGCTCTGTTCCTCACCTGCTGCCTCGTTTCCGTGCAAGAACAAACATGCAGAGGCGAGACGCTTCCGTTGCTCGTCAACCTGTCGGGTGATCATGATTGTAATTGTTGGCCGCCGTGGGTATGGGTGGCCGGCCGCTAGGGTAGGGTCGTCTCAGCTGAATCTAATCTAATCCCTCGTGGTCGAATGGTAGGGTCGTGTTGATTATTGGGGTGGTCAAGCTCAGCTGAAACTATTCGACCCTACCGGATGGCTGCCGAATAGTATAGTCCAGAGCTGAAACCGGAGAACGAGTTACCTCGAGCGTCCTGGGCCTAGCCAACCGTGTATATTCCAGAAACGAACCGAACACTATTGCCGAATTTTTCGAGCGAGTGCCATTTTGCGTGGATGATGACAAAATCGCTGTATCTGTTGACCCGGCAGACGAGCTGACGCTGATGAAAATCAGACACTTCAGCAGCCTTGCGAAAGCGTGATTCTTTTGGTGAGCTAGTGTTGAGAGCATACTGGGTATATACCGATTAAATACATGGGGCTGTCACTTGTTTTCTGCGAAAACCTTTAAATATGAACCGAAGCAGAACCAATCAAACAGATTTATGGTGCATGCTTTCAGTAATGTACGGATTTTACGAATTCTGATGCATCCAAAATTCATGTTTGGTTACCTTTTTTTTAGGGCATGTTTGGTTTACCATTACTTTCCACAGAATGCATAAATAAATAATCAGTTTTGCTAATTCTCGGTCGATGCCAAAAAATGTCTATCCTTTTTTTAAGGGGAACCAAAAACTGTCTATCCGATATTGATCGGTATAAAAATTATATACTCCTATATTTTTTTAACTCTGAACTAAGCAATATACTTTTTTGCACTATAGGAACAAATTATTACATCATCGTGCATATTTTCTAGACAGCTATGAAGAAATTTGGGAAATCAATGGAGACTTGCTATTCTCAGCCGACTGAGATTTAAAACGCTTATAAATAAATAGTGTGCACAGAGGGCACAATATGATGTTGTTAGAGCATCTCCATCGATGCTCCCAATAGGACTATTAGGCGTACCGACACGTAATCGCCCACCACTGACGCTCTCAATAGCCCAAAAGTTGCCGGACGGACCCAATACAGCATCCGGCAACCCCACTTTGCGTCATGTTCCTAGGGAGGCAACCGGGAGCGCCGACAACCGCGACAACTTCTGCCATGTCAGATACTGACGGCGGGCTCGACGCGCGATTGAAAGACGATGGTGGATTTTTTGTGGCCGGTATGCCCGTTTTAATGATGCATCGGTTCCCCAGGCGGGCGCAGACGACGCGTCGAGCGCAGCGCTGGCTCCCCAGGCGGTGGATCACACGCGTTTTCGGCATTAATTAATGTGTGGCAGACGAGCCGGCACTCAGCGTTAATGCGGCGCCAGCCTCCTCCGCTCCCCACCGCTTTAAAATGGCTCGGGACGCGCCTCTCATCTCCACACAAACCTCTCCTCTCCTTTCCCACCAAGTCTATCATGCCTAGCCATCGCAAGCCGCGACCACCAATGACCGAAGATGAACTTGGCCGCTGCCATGCATTGGCCGCAGATTGTCAGGCTCGCCGCGAATGCGCCATGACAGCCGAGCGACGGCACGAGCGTCAGGAGCAACACCGCCTCCTGAACGAGGAGCGACAAATGGACGAGGCGCGGCGCCGCGAGATGTAGTACGAGCAGCAGGCGTGGAACGAGAGGCCCGGGAGCAACGCCGCCTCCTGGACAAGACATGCAAGTTTCTCAACGTGGGTGGTGAACCAGCATCATCCAAGTTCCCCACGCTGCCCCAGAAGCGCCGGTAGATCTAGGATTTAGTTTAAATTTCGTTTAACTTTGTTAAATGTCCTTCAAATTTTAATGAAATATCGCGGGTTCGTCCATACTTGAGATTCAATTTTTTTTCTTCGAAAAAACCTATTGGGAGCGGCCGATGGGACAAGACACTCCCAATAGGACGGCAACCTGTGACGTCGCTCCCAATATCACTTGTCCGACACACTTACCGGACGCTCTAGAGATGCTTGTCATCCAATAAATGGCCGTCTATGACATACTGTCGTGTAAGCAAACAAAAGAGGTAAAAGATTCTTGCCATGTTAAAAGATTGTGCTCCATGGACAAATCATAGCGAGCTGCCTAGCTACGCCAGACCTAGTTAGCATGTAACACATTGTTGTGTCAGAAAATCCGCCTGTTATACCACTGAAGAAAATTCTAGAGAAGCTGTCTTTTGGATTTGATGGGCTTTTCCAAAACAAATAAATCCAGCAATAAGTACACAGGTTGGTGAGTGAGCATCCTGACCACGAATACAGGTAAAGATTATGATACCGACTAGTCCTGTTTAGGTATGATGATGAGTTGATGGAACACCAAGACAGTACTGTCAAGGCGTTTTTAACGCCGGATCAAGCCGCACAATTGCTTATAAGTGCATGAAACACATAACATGGCCAGGCGCCGTTTTGCGTTAATGTTTCGGTTCGTATTGTTACGTCCCAGCATTGGAGACAATGGCAGCTTGCACACGCAATTTCTTGCTGGTTTGCGCTCCTCCATCGCCCCACCAACCGGTTCCATTATGTAGTACACAGCGGTTACCTGCGTAGTGCGTACGATTAGAAAATGCCTGCCGTGGTAATTCCAAATGTTTGCACTCAATCTGGCGCAGTTTCAGCGCTTGACATCCATGATATGCAGCCAAGAACCATGCCTAACTTCCACGCAGGAAAAAAACCAACAATGATGTGGGTGAGCTAAGCTAACATGACAGTCACACACTCACAATGCATCAGCTAAGCAATCATTCACAATGCATGGGCCCTAACTAACCACTAATTCCAACAATCACTAATTAAAGGTGTTAAGAAATGGCATGAAAACAATTATAAAGGAAATATCTTTGAGTTTATCATAGTTATACAGTACATATGTTGCATGTGCATCGTGTACGCCAGTGCGTGCAAGAAGCTGTTTGTCCTTACACTGGTAGTGAGACACTGACGAATGTGACTTCTCGTCAGGTCCTACAGGTAAGTATGTTGTACGAAAACCAGAGAACTCCAGTCAGATAGGTACGAAGCCTAAATTGTACTGTATGTATCATCTGGTGCTTACTGAGTTACTGTGCAAGTAATCAGAGTAAACGATGAACCGGACCCATCCAAAGTACTCCCTTTGATAAAAAAAACTGTCAGCAAGTTATACTAGGAGTTATACCTGCCTCAGTTGTTTTCCCACGACATTTAAAATGGATCGGACGGAGTATTTTTTTTACGTGTTAACAATAAGTTTCTACTCTCTCCGTTCGGAATTAGATGACTTTGATTTGTGTACATACGTATGTATCTATAAACTAAACTATGTCTAGATACATTCATATTTAGACAAATGTATTAGACTCACCACATAATTTAGATATGACAATAAAATAATTTAGAACGGAGGGAGTAGTTGCTAAGGGCGTGCACAATAATTGATAAGACAGTCATATATTAGACTCGCCACATAATTTAGATATGGCAATAAAATATGCTATACAATAGGTTATTTCTTACTCTTTATATCTAGTAACCACACATCACTAAATATATGGTGATAGATATTGTTGCTAAGAGATCACCTCTTATACCTTTTCTTGGCCTCATGGTTTAGATTGGTTCCCCCTCCTCCTCGAAACTTAGCGCCGCCACCACCTCCGCCTCCACCATAGATCGGTTCCCCTCCTTCGGCCGGCCTTACCGACGTCTGGAGGGGTGGGGAACCCGATCTATTAGTGGAGTTCTTGATAATAGTAGTGTTTCAGTAGATTCGTTGGGGTTTTAGTAGCCGTCTTCTTCTTCTTCAATGGAGATGGCATCGTCTACAATAAGTAATCTTCGGACTTTCGTTCGACGACGAGATCTCCTTCCCAACGTCGTTGGTGGTTTCGAAAGATTAAATTTGTCTAGGTATGGTCCTTTAAATCTTGCTTCACCAGATCGATTTTGGATTCGAGGAGAATTCTCCTTGCAATATCTGTCCCACTGCTACGTACTCGACAATGGTGATTCGTACTCTCGGCTCCCAGCGACATCTACCAAGCTGTTCGGTTACTTTTCTCTGAAATATCGGTGTTGGTACTCTTGCCGATGTTGTTTGATTACTTTAATCGGTGTGTGCGTGCACGTAGCCTTGGCATTGCGGCTCAGAATTATGGGAGAACCCTCGTTGATATTTACAGGTCCATGGTTTGGTATCGTTGTCATGTTTCAATGAATGCCTTCAGAAAAGTATAAGATTGTGTCATGGACGAAGAAAGAGTTTAAAGATTTCAAAGATTTACTCGGTTTTTTTAGACTTTATTTTGTAATAGTTATAGTCAGCTCATGTATCTCTACCATGTACTGTTCGCTACTATAATATATCATGGTATGGTATTGATTGTCAAAAAAAAAAAAGATCACCTCTTAGTAAGAGAAGACATGGTTTTTTTTTTCTTTTCATTTCCCTCTCCTCCACCTAGGCAATCATCCACCTTAGCAATCATCTTACGTGGCAAGCTAAGATATACAAGCTAAGATATAACCATTGTACATTCCCTTAACAAGACTGTAATGGGATTTTTTAAATGAGATAATTAGCGGACCATCAATAATATCATTATCTGTAGCCTGATCAAGACATCGTGTTAATGACAATTTATTGCATATAAATGTCTAATCATGGCTAGCAAAGTTTGGAGTTGCTCTTAAATGTACAAGGATAGTACATGTTAAGATTGAGGGTGCATTAAGGCAAATATGATGGAGATTATTGTTGAATTAAAAATGTTTTGCTAAGAATATGGATATATCCAGCAGGCAGCAGCACACTCATGTAACTATCTAGTGTAATGGGTATTCAAGTTTGCCTGTAAATTCTCCAGATCTCCAGTTGCTGGGAAATCTGACAGTTATTTCGAAACGGTGCTACCTGAAGCACCTGACAGTTATATTGAAACAGAGAGTGTATAAGATTTAAATACTCACGAAGCTGCTCAAAGTCTGCTTGTAATGTTTCCAGAATTCCAATTGCAGTTAAGTGAGAGTTATTTTGTAATGCAGATACCTGAGGCACTTGACAGTTACAGTAACGGAGGAAGGTACAAGATTTGAATACGCATAATCTTATATGCCGCAGCATCGAATCTATTATAAAATAACCAAAACTATTGGGAAAAGATGGATCACAAGATAGATCCAAGGTCATTAATTCGTTATGGCACACCCTTATGTTTTTTTTCTTGGTGAGTGGTTCACGAATCTTAACTAATCACTCGTCATGTTGACTGTAAATCCAGCTGCACATCAACTATATAGGAGGCGCAAGACAAGAGCACAAATTAAGAGAGTGACCCTTCAGGAACGGACAAAAATAAATTAGGTGTCCCCATAGCAAATGAGATAAAAAGTTCAACGATAGCATTCCATCTTGCAGTTATTTCAGGAATACAACGTATCTATTAAGTATATAATACAGTAGCATTGCATTTGAAATATCTACCTGTACTCATGGATCAAATGGAAGCAACCTTATTTTTTTCAACCTTGCTTCAATTTTTCCCTTTTCCCTTCCCCAATGAAATATGCTGTCAAGTTCTATTCACACAACTTAAATCCACTTATTATTTCTGGGCGTCCTGTCAATGCCGTCCTTCAGCTTAAGACCTTCATGGCCTTATAACCATAAACAGTGATTAAAATAGTTGTTACCAGACTATGGAAGATTAACATCACAGCTTCGTACATCAATTTATGGACATGACACTCACATATGTAACACGTAAAGTGCCATCTGATTTTTTTAATAAAACCCTCAGATTTACTAACAAAGTGAAGGTCATACCCAAAGAGAATTTTCACATGGAATGTTCAAAAGTACTATCTTGACAAGGTAAATCTGAGAGGTACTGAGGTAGTAGGCTAAATTTGAGATTTCACATGGGGTTTTTCTTCCCAAGTTTGGTATTATCAGAAGGTCTGTGTTTTAGGCCTGTATATGAGAATAATCGTAAACCGCAAAAAGTATTCTTAGAGAAGTGGACATGTTTGCTACTAGGGCACCAGGCACATGCATACATGCATCCCAATGTATTCCTGAATCAGCAAATCTGAATTAGAAAAGATAAGTGGAGAGTGGGAAGGAAGCAGCAGAAAGATTGAGAGGAGATGGATGAGAAAGATGGAAGAGGATGAAGGAATGAAGGTGCACGGAAACACATGGATGCATCAGCAAAAAGCCTGGTGATTTCAGGATGACAATTGGTTTCAAGATGATGAGTGTTTCCCGGATCCATAAGATTCTGAACAGTACCAGTAGGCTACGAATGCCAGAGCTGCAAACAAGGGCAGAAGAGGCTTTATGGTTTCTCAAGAATAAAAATAACGCTAGTCAAGAACATGCTTTTATTTTTATTTTGGAGGGATATAGAGGAAAAGAAACTAGTCTGCTCTGCAAGCAGTTATCCGTGGCAGATGTTGCAGATCGAGCAATCTTCAATTCCATAATTATTTTATATGGACGAAACACCTGAAGTAAAGGGCATCTCACAAATTATCGGAATAGAAAATCCAATGTGCAACAAAGTTGTTTTTAATTGGAAAACTCCTGCATTGATCTTACACTGGCAAAGACACTACTCACAAATTACTGCAGTAGAAAATCCAATGTGCAACAAAGTTGTTTTTAATTGGAAACCTCTTGCATGGATCCTACAGTGGCAAAGGCACTAGTAAAAAAACAGTGGAACCATATAGGAGTTATCACATAGCAAAGCAGTAAACTGAGACTCAACTAAGCAAAAAACAGACCCAAGAACACAATAATATTACAATCACATCTAAAGCTGCAACTCATTTAACAGCGGGGTTAATTTTTCTGTTCATGAACTACTGGACATGATAAGGTACTTAACCTTTTTTCTCAAACAGATAAGACTGCTTAACGTGATGTGTTGTATGCACAACGTCTGATGCCTCGAACTTAAGGGGATTTGGGTAGGTGAGCTGTTGGATCTGAAGCATTCTTCATCGGCGGAGGACATAATGGAACGTCTGTACTTTCTTGTTCAGGACTCACCTGCTTGGATACGGTGCTATGGTTAGAGTTAGTGATTACTCATACAGGATAGATCATTATATGCAGCTACTACAAGATGGCTCATCTGCTTATAATGTATAGCGAGCAATGTGCTAGATCTTTCCAAAAACCAAAAGCAAGAACCATTTTTCTTTAAGACAAAATATAACATGCTCAAAATACTTTCTGCAATTGCTATAACGATGCATATCATACTGTTCGCACATCAACTATCTCGAATGCATATCAGTAACAGGATGCTGATCTGATTCCATGGTATGACGGTAGGATGCATTACTGTTGTAGGATACCACGCGACAGTTCAAATGAAACATAAGCAGAACACCAGGTGTCACAAACCTCAGAGTTCACTGTGGCGCGAAGAAGCTCCTGAAGCACCAAACATAAGATCTTTGGCAATGATAAGCAAGCCCTCCAAGTCTTTCGCTCCCACTTGAAGGCAATCCTTCAGCAACCCCCCTTCCTCAACCTCCCACTTCACATCCAACACAACCTCTCTTAACGGCCCCTAAAAAACAACATACATATTTACCGGCTGGGGATCGCTGCGATCTAGGTTAAATGAGCTACCAAGCCACCAAGTAATGTACCTGCTCGGAGAAGGCAGCAAGGAGGCCGCTGAGGAGCTTCGTGGCGGCGTCTCGGAGGTCACCGTAATTACGGCGCAACCACTGGGCGGCATCGACAGGTGATTTAAGGCGCGAAGCCTCTGCCGCAGCGGCTAGGAGGCGGGCGGCGGCGGTGGCGCAGGAGAGGCCGCATCCGGCGGGGGAGGAGAAAGCATAGTGGCGAAGGTAGTCCCAGCCGAGGGCCCACGCACCGCGAGAGGAGAGAAGGGAGAGATGCGAGGCGATTCGGCGAGCACGGGCTGCGGCAGCGGCGTCTCCCCGGTCGGCACGGGCGACGGCGACGCGGGTGAGGAGGGAGTGGGAGAGGGAGAGGAGGGACGCGACCTCCCGCAGTGGGATGCGAAGCGCGTAAGTGCGCGGAGGCGGCGGAAAGAGGAGTAGGAGGACGATAATGACAAGCGGGAGAGAGGGGTGGGAGCGAGATGCTCGCCGGCGGCGTGATTCGCCGGCTAAGTTCATCGAGGGCGGTGGGAGACCAGGGGGATTTTTTTTTTTCTTTAAGTTAAAAGGATGCCCGAACATCTCCACCGGCACCCCAAAAATTTGTCGGCACCTCCTAGATTGTGTCCGACCCACACATTTCTAGTTGCCTCCCACACATCCACTCCAAACGACCGGCCCATTTTCATTTTTAATCATTTTTTGACAATTTATAACAAAACAATAACAAATACGGCGAACACTCAAACGAAATTTAACAAGCGTACATTTTAAAACTTAGACGAAATTTAACAAGCGACATTTATATTTAAACTAAACCCTAAACCCTAAATCTAGCGGCGCTTCCGGTTACGGTGTGAGGAAGATGTCTATCCGGGCGCCGCCCTCATCGAATAAATTGCATGCCTCAATGCTGGTTCGCCGCCCACGTCGGAAGTGTCATCGGTTATTGGCGGCGATGGCCTTGAGAAACGTAGATGTCCCTCAAGGAACTTGCATGCCTCTGGGTCGCCGCCCTTGCTGGAGTGTGGTGGAGTTTGATCTAGCGGCGGTGGAGGGAAGCCTCGATGCCTTGTCCGCCTACATGCCCTCCCACTACGGTTCTAGCCAGTCGTCCTCTCCGTCTTCATCCTTCGCCCCGTTCACCGGTACCTGCGCTGGTGCTGGGGCAGGTTCATGTGCCGAAGGCGGAGCCGGTACCGGTGGTAAGGGAAGTTGCTCATCGTCGTCATCGAACAACTCGTCGCCGGACGTGAACCACTCTGGGTACTCCGCCTCCACCACTTCGTGCAAATGCGGCGATGAAATGGAGTAGAAGGGGTTGGCCCGCTGCGCAAACGGCAGGTCAGTCTACCTCTGCATGATTTAGTGTAGGCGCGCCTGCCAGCTGAGCTGCGGCGCGACCGACACCTTGACTACGTTCCTCACCCACCCCTCTAATAGTTGTCGGCCGTCTAGCATCGAAATGTTGTGGTAGAGGTGGTACTCCTCGACCGTCATCTCCGTTGGAGGCGCGTTGGATGACAGAGAAGATGTCGGCGCTCGGGACGAGGTCCCTCCTCGCGTCGCATCTCGCGGTGCCACGCCTCGGCCATCTGCCGCTCGTCGTGCAGGAGGGGGTGTTGGGCCAGTTTTCTCGCTGCGTTGCTCGCCGAGGCGCTCGTTGCGGTGATGCGCATGGTCCACGGTTCGCGCGGCGCGGCGAAGGTGAAGCTCGCGTTCCTCCGGCTCCTCGCGCTGCCCACCATGCTGGACGGTGGATCTGCTGGCAGCGAGACATAATTGGGAGAGGCAGAATGTGTGGCAAGAGGAGAGGCGCGCGGCGTTTAAAAGCCGACCGGATGAGCGGGGTTGGGTGGCGAACATTTAATGCCGAGCACCGGTTCCCCTGGCACACATTGACACCGATGACGCGTGTTCAGCAGCCGACTGGGGGAGCCGCTGCGAATTCAACATCTGGACGCTGCGACTCGATGCTTCTCTTCGTTCTGCGGTCGCCAGGGGAACCATTTCGCTATTAATCGCCGCAATAAATTGACTGATGTTGTGCCTATGATGAGGGGACACCGCTTGTCGGAAGGCCTTTCTGGCCACTGTCCAACACCCCGAGTAGGCCCCCAAGTTTGGAGACCCTCTCGGGGGTGTGGTACAGAATTTGGGTCGGGACTGATACTTAGGGGGTTCCGGTGTGTCAGATTTTCGTGTCTGGACCCTAATAAATTTTTGAGATGCTTTGGGGTGCTGGTGGTGGAGATGCTCTCATGACACATACTGACCAAGTGACCATGAAACTGAGTGATGTGGAGAAGGGGGTGTGTTCCGGGAACTTGTGGCGAAGCGAACTTCACTCGTTGCTCGAGCCGGCTCATTAGGCCCAACCCATGGTAGCGCGGCACGGGGTGGTCGTCGCAGACGCTAGTCAAGCCACAACCTGCTGAGGACAACGCGATTGTTGGATGTATGCCCAAAAGGCAATGTATTTATACATCTGATTCAATAATTATGATTTATGTTCTCTATGCTATAACTGTAGTGGCTCCGGAATGTGAGATTCAGAGAAAAGCTCACTCGCACGTATAGAGAAACACGAACACGTAAAATGTACCCTAGTTCTTTCGCGGACTAATTTGTTGATAGCTTGATGACTGTGCTTTCCTGGTCATGGACATTGTATATGTCAGCTTCAGTGAATGGCATATTGTTGGATAACAATATTGCGGGTAGACCCAAGTTTTGGTATGCTAAGAGATTCCGTTAAATATCTTTTTGTCCTTAGCTTTATCACAGTAAGGTTATTATATAATGTAATACCCCAGCATTTAGGAACTAACGAAGGGTAGAAATAGGAATTTGTCCATCTGCATGCATGCATCTGAAAACCTGAATAAATTTTTCGCAAACTAAAAACCCTGGAGTGATCGGAGATCATTCAACTTCTTGAATTAGGTTTAGTTCATCTTAGGTGAATGCAAATAAAATTTGACATGAACTTTAGGTAATTTGCTTGTTGTAGGAATTTGAATTCAAATATAATATTCAAATAATTGAATTCATAAAATAATTCAAATTAAAACATTAAAGTAACAAAAATAACAATTAGGTAAATGATTTAATAAATGATTGACTAATTCAAACCTTACAATAAATACTACAACTTATTGAATTCTTGCAAAGACAAACAAGTCATTTTATCGATTAAACACAAATTACAATGTCTTTACAACTTTATTACAACAAACTGAAATTCAAAAAGGAAATTACAATTATTTCCTAAACTAAAATGTCTTGTATTCTTTTCTTCTTCTTTTTGATCTTTAATCCAATCTTGTTTTCCTGCACAATACATAAGAAAACAGAAACAAATATAAAATGGGGGTTAGTGGTTAGTGTTACTCTCAGATTAGCAATAAGGTGTATTGCTAATTACATCGTTGAGTTGATTAGGCAACTTAGTGCAGTATCTGTTCTAAATCCAACAATTATGCCTCAGTACAACATCACTGGCTGGGCATACAAACAAATCCACATGGCAGTGAAAAGAAATGAAAAATCTGAAAGATAAGCTCAACCAATCGACACATCACACACATCCCTGTGCTGACATCATCCCAGGGAAATAGACATGTGATGAATAAGGGCAGAAGGGAGTTGTAGGAGGCAAGCCACACAACATTGTTTCACCAACCACCAGCTCAATTACCACACATGCACAGCTACTTCACTCCCAGGAGGAGGATAAGAGCAAGAGACAGCCGTAGCAAGCAAGCAGCCAAGCTCATTTCTCTCACTCAAGCACCAGTTCGAGTTCCTCTTCACCACAGAGCTCAGTTCATCACAAAACCACTCACACCAACACATCTCACCACTGGATCATTGCCAAAAGCAATAGCAAGATGGGATAGAAGCACAAGAGCAAGCAGGAGCTAGGAGGAGAAGTCCAGGAGCTAGAAGGGAGCAGCTTGAGCAGACCAGCAAGCAGAGCAAGCAACAGATCCACAAGAAGCACCACAACCACCATCTCAAATCACCAAGAGGTTGATCCTCTAATTTTCCTTAGTAAATAAATTGGCTAAGTACTCATATATGGTTTGGATGGAGTGTTTTCCCTCAGCTAAGCATAGAAATACTATGCTAAAATCATCACAGGGATTTAAATCAAGCAAAACATCTGTTCTTATTAAATCAAAAGCCTCAGCCTATGCATCATGGGCAAGGGACATAAATCCATCAAATTGAGCAAAGGCATACAAGCTTTTATTGCTTTAAATCATAGTCCTGTGAATCACACATCCAGTGTATGTGCTGAACACAAAACCCACAAGGGGAGAGGCACCACAAGCACAAACATGCACTAATAACACCACTGGGTAGTATAAATGATTTTCCCTAAGCTAAAATCATTAGAATGCTTCTGTGTAACTCGAAGGAGGCATCACAGCAAGCAAAGCTAAATTATTTAGCTCAAGCAAATGAGATATACTAGCACAGGGCATTAATAGAGCATTTTATCAAAGGAACAAAATTATCAGAGGCACATTTCTGAATCTTAGGTTCAGAATAACACCCATTGGACAACATCATCAACAGTAGTAGCAGAGCACCATCAGAACCACATAATCACAGCACCAAAATGAACAGAAACCCCATGCTCTACCTCACAGAGCAGGGCACGAAGGCCAGGGCAGGGAAGAGGAGGAAGAGAGAGGAAAGGAGAGGAGTATACCTGACGCCCATGGCCATGGCTCCTCGGCGACGGAGCAGTGCCAAGGGGACGCGTTCTTCACCAACACCACCATGGCGGCACAGGGAAGTACCCTACACCCAGCCATGGCAAAGCCCGGAGCAGAACGAGCTCTGTTGAGCGATGAACATGGCCGAAACCCGGGGTAGGAAGGCAGAGGATTGCATGGCGCGTCGTTTGCGCCACATCACGGCGGCGGAGGTGGCCGGACCTCGCCGGATTAAAGGGGCGACGGCGGCAGCGACCAGAGAGCTCGGGAGCGAGATGGGCGTGAGAGAGAGAGAGAGCGAGGGGAGAGACGACTGGCTCGGTCGGTCCGACCTGAGCCAGGCTTTGGTTTTGGTTGGGTTCAACCAGGTTGACCCAGGGGCATTTTGGTCATTTCATAAATTGAAATTTAATAAGAAAATAATTCCAGAAATATTTTAAATGGCTTAAAACTTTGGAAATTAATAACTATTTCATATTAAATCAGAATAATACAAATAATATATCAAAATGGTCAGAAAAATAAAATCTATCTGTTTGTATAAATAAAATACTTGGTTGACTAAATTTAAACCATTCTAAAACTGAAACAACAATTTACTTATTAATTTAAATATGGAGTTAATTTAAAATGCTATTTTGGATGCATTTGAACTTCATTAAAAATGCTTCACATGTATAAACTTCAAATTCTAAAATATGTTTTAATCATGATATGTCCTACATAGTGAGCATTTGAAAATACCATGTGTGGATATGAATAATTGATATTCCATTAAGTGGTTAATTAAAATGATATTTTATATAAGAAAAATAATTATTAAAAGATGTTTACATAATCTAAAAATGAAATCTCTACTTAATAAAATATGAGCACTATTATTATTATCATCAACATTGGATTAACTTTGTGTTATAGTTTTATTTATTCAAGACCATATCCTAAAACTAAGAATTTTATCACAAAATGATGTTAATTTAATTATTTCGTTTAAGTGTGTTACTTAAATAATAAAGAAACTTAAAAGTGGTTGTTCTTAATATTTGATAATACTTAATCAGATAAATAAAAGTGATACACACTTAAAGACATGAAGGCATCACATTCTAAGTAGTCACTAGACCCAACTCATAATCAAGTTAAGCATTAATAACATCACCTAAAGGTGATGAAATAATCTTAAGTCAAGTTAATACGAAATTATCGAATTAGTGCGTAAGACGAAGCTTACTTAAGCCTTGGGTATCTTTGGGGTATTTCGTGATGCATTTCATTACTATGCATAATAGCATCTTGCCAGAGTTTTCTGTAGTCCTTATCGGGATTACATTGCTATTTTCAGAATTCGGGGTTTTGCCGCAAACCCTAGAACCCCAAAGGGTTTGAACTGCTATATCTATCCAAGGCAAGTTCACTCTTGCTCATGTCCTATTTGATTATGTTTATCAAAGTAATTACAAAGTACTATGGTTTATCATTGCATGAAAAAGAAAATCCTATTTTCGAATGATGTGAATTGCTATATATATATGTTGGCTGGCAGATGGAACCATGGTATGATGTGGTTGGTGGAGGCTCCATTTGCACTGGAAAGTAATACCTAGGACTTAAGAACCAATGCCGTCAGTGTTCTTGCGCCGTAAATGAAGCGTTAACCATGAGACTTGGAATGGGACGGGAAAGTCATCTGTAACCTTTTCCCTTTCGCATGTCAACGGACAGCCAGTTCCGTAGGCTGTAGATCTTGCGGGACTACATGCACATGGGTGGGATCCCTTAATTCCCACGGTTTCTGGTGTCTATGATGGATTGTAGGGGTTATCCTGAACAATCTATCTGTTTGGTATAGGGGAGGACTTCGGTCCGGAACAGGCTACCAAAAGATATAGGGGAGGACAGACCTACAAAAGGGTGGGCATGCGGGGTTGTTGGAGAAGCACGGTGAATGGCTTGGATCATCGACTGGGCCCCACACCAAAGAGAGTGTGGATGGGAAAGATCGCCTGGTTGTGCAACAAGGCGTTGATCTCTTATGGGTAAAGTAACACACCTCTGCAGAGTGTAAAAAAGTGTGACATGTTACTCCCTGTTCCGGGAAGGAGCTGCGAACGCTGCAGGAAAGGAACTCCATGAAGTTCTAGCACCTGTGAATGGTTGACGGGCATAGTTTTCTGAAAATAAAATGAATCTTTTCCTAAAAATGTTTTACAAAGATATGCATGTTCATCCATGACCTTTTGGTATGGATGGTAGCTAGTGTATAAAACACCTTATTCCTACTATATGAACTTGCTGAGTAACGCTCGTGTTGCTCACCCTTTCCTCCATTGACCCCCTGCTTAGATTATTGGAGACAGCTGAGGAATGACAGGAAGCCATCACGACGTTGGGGAAGGTCTTCAACGAGGAGTCAAATCAACCTGGTGGAGCCTGAAGGAGTCAACCTCTACTTTGCCAACGAAGGAGTGGCAACAACAGTGTAATGGTGGACACGTCGACAACAATGCCTATGGACAAGACTATGATTGGATGGAGGAGCACAACCCTAGACATAGAGATTCCAGATGGATAGATTAGGGCTGTGACAATAGCAGTAGTGGATTAGGAGTTAAAGGTAGAGCTGATATTCAGTCTAGTGATACGACTTGAGTCTTTCTGGAGTATCATTGCACGAGATCTACTTCTGCTTGTAAAGGAGGATCTCAAGATTTTGTATTGAATAGTGTTGTAATCCTATAGTGTTACCTTGGACCAGCTTTGTTTCTGTTGTACCACTCTGAGGGATGTAATATTTATGGAAAGGTCCTTCCATGAGTATTATATCAACGACTTGTACACTACAACATGCAGTGGTGTGCGTGGTCACCACAGTTGGTATCAGAGCCAACAACCTTAGGATTAAAACCCTTTTAGGAGACTTGTAGGTTGGTAAAACTATAGGGAGTTATCATCTTTATCTGAACTCTATATTTCTACAACTATGATGGTTATTCACTTGAGAATAATACTGTCATATTTGTATACACATTTCCTTACCCAACTGGAGTAGATATTCTTATTTACTGTTCTATAGGTATAGTACTCATGTACCTTATTCTTTTCAACTTGGTACGACCAGTTAAGACTGTCCAGTATTAGTTGATATACCAAATAGATTACATCCTAGTCAGTGTTACCTACATGGTATCATTGATAACCCTATCCTATGAAGTAGAACCCTATCATAAGTTCGTGATGGAGGAAGTCAAGAGATGTTTGATGATAGTGAAGAATCATCGACATTCAAATATGGAAAGTATGTTAATACCCTAATGATACAGATCAAAGGGGATTCACCTGAGTATAGTCTAAAGTGTTAAGGAAATTAGGACATGACATAAACCATGACGGAAGCTACACTACTACTTCTGATTTACCCTAAGTAACTACATGAAGGATCTGGATATGTTTGCAAATATTTGTTCTAACCAGACGGAAGATTCAGCTACATGGAGTTTAGTTCCATAAGAAACCAAGCCATACCACAACTACTCTTTGAGTACTTTGTCCTAGAATTACTCCGTTGCTAATGGGCAACTGGTGTAAGCATTGAGGCAAAGAGTTGGTTTAGATTAGAACTATAAGGTGATATATACCTATCCTGTAGTGTATAGCATCTAAGCCTGGTTACTTGAGATGTTTTTACTCAATGTACTACTTATTTTACGGGCTTATGTTGCATGATTGATATATAACTGCATTTGCGATTTATTGGATCTTATTGGATTTTTGATTGGCTAGGTTGGTACATGAAGTTAGAATTTGATGTACAATGGCATGATTGTCACATTGAGTTCTTTTCTTGATGTTACTGATCTAGAGGTAGATAGGATTCGTGTAAGGAAGAGACGTGTTCTTAGAAGTTTCAAACAACAAAGAAAGCTCATGAAGAGAAGGAAGTCAGGATGATCGAAGTAAACGAAGCTACACGTGGGGATGGACCACAACCCACATCATATTTGGATTTCGAGGTCTATATCATCAGAACATGAAAGGATGGAGGAACTATGTAAGTTTAAAGAAGAGTAACATCACAAGTTGAAGGGAGGTTAACTAACGATGATGACAGGAAAGCTACATGAGAAACTCTACTGAAGTTGGAAGATCTAAACACCAGGTCTTGTCGTGACAAATCTCTGATTTGGACAGTAAAATTTCTAGTCTTGTCCAAGAATGACGATTATAGAGTGAAGGACATCGAGCGGGAATCGAAAGACGCTGGGTTAAGAAGCTACAATATGTAGTCATATATAGTTGGGAGTTGTCGTAACTTGGTGGAAGAAGTGGTGTTGGAGGAAAATCATAAGGCACAACTGATATTTGAAGAAAGTTTGAGAAGAAGTATATGGGACTTGTATGTCTAAAAGAGCCGTGAAGTTGATGGTAGCGGAGTATGAAGCAACAATCCAACACTTAGCGGATAACAAAAAAGTCTGATATTCAAGCAGGGCAAGATAGTAGTATCATCGAGATCAAGGGATATGACTTCAAGGTCCAACTTTCCAAAGGACACACATCAGGACCATGGGAGATGAGTTCCTGGATTGTCGATAGTTCAAGGAGTTAGTTCAGTTATATGAATGAAGCCGATAGAGACATGTGATGTCGAGGTACTGAAGTTGATTACCATCGATACAGAGGGGTAACTATAGAGAAGGATAGATTGCCATAGGATCGACATCCTAGGTCCAATGACTCAGATGGAGGTTGAACCAACATAAGATTGAAGAGTCACATCGTCTGATTAACCAAAAGAAAGGTATCAGTTTCAACAACAGACAGATAAAAGAGTTGTTATATCAACCGAGTTTGGACTAAATGACCAACAACCTGTTCTAGATTAGAGTTAAGATATCACCTATTGCAACCAGTTTTGCAATGGTTTCTTTCTCAAGACCCTAGGGAGCCAACTGGAATGCTACTTAGAGTGAATATCTGATGTACCGGGAGATCTTATTGGTTGTTCACGTCATGGTGGACTTATCAATTGTTCTCCGGGAAGCTATTGGATGTTGGAAAGGATAACTTTTAACCGGAGAATGACTGGGGAATCACAACCTTGTGGAAGTACCCTGTATTCTTCGAGAAACCATTAGGTAAACTTGGTGGACGTTTGAATAGAAAGATGGAAAGTAAAACAGATCCATTCAGCAGTATAGATTTGGTTGTTACTTGAGACTGAACGGACACAACAGGATGAAGATCGACTAATAGATGGTCGGGACGATGGGAGCCATAAAAACTTTCTAAGGGAAGAGTGAATCATGTAACTGGATAGTACTTTGCGAAGGACAAGATGAAAGTTGGAAGGAATACCTTAACTGAGACAGAGCTGACTTGATCACTAATACTTTAGGAGTTCTTCAGAATTCAAAAGAACTTCCTGAAACCTTTAAGAGATTCTTAAGTCAAGGGGATAGTTGAACTCTGGAAGTTAAGAGTCACAAGGAGTATGATTTTCATAGGAGTTATGACGGGAGGATCTGAAGGAGATTAAACAAAAGAAACTTGAGTTCAAGGATGAGAAAAAGTACCTTGTCAACACCTGAATTCAAAGGGTTCGACAAGCTTTTAGATCGAGAAGATATGGAAGAAGTCTGATCTGGATGAGAATCAAGAGCTCTACGCGAGTAATGAGACTACAACAACTGATCGAAGGATTGTCTAATATTAACGTCAGGTTAATCCAATTAGCAAAAGATACAGATCAGGTTTGGACCATGGATCAATTATATCCAAGACCACAACAGAGGAAGTTTAGAAAAGTGGAAGTTGGAAGTAGTGCTTTACACTCATCAATACGTGAGGGAAACCATAACTTCGGGACGAAGTTTTTGTTAAGGGGGAAAGAATGTAATACCCCAGCATTTAGGAACTAACGAAGGGTAGAAATAGGAATTTGTGCATCTGCATGCATGCATCTGAAAACCTGAATAAATTTTTCGCAAACTAAAAACCCTGGAGTGATCGGAGATCATTCAACTTCTTGAATTAGGTTTAGTTCATCTTAGGTGAATGCAAATAAAATTTGACATGAACTTTAGGTAATTTGCTTGTTGTAGGAATTTGAATTCAAATATAATATTCAAATAATTGAATTCATAAAATAATTCAAATTAAAACATTAAAGTAACAAAAATAACAATTAGGTAAAGATTTAATAAATGATTGACTAATTCAAACCTTACAATAAATACTACAACTTATTGAATTCTTGCAAAGATAAACAAATCATTTTATTGATTAAACACAAATTACAATGTCTTTACAACTTTATTACAACAAACTGAAATTCAAAAGGAAATTACAATTATTTCCTAAACTAAAATGTCTTGTATTCTTTTCTTCTTCTTTTTTATCTTTAATCCAATCTTGTTTTCCTGCACAATACATAAGAAAACAGAAACGAATATAAAATGGGGGTTAGTGGTTAGTGTTACTATCAGATTAGCAATAAGGTGTATTGCTAATTACATCATTGAGTTGATTAGGCAACTTAGTGCAGTATCTGTTCTAAATCCAACAATTATGCCTCAGTACAACATCAGTGGCTGGGCATACAAACAAATCCACATGGCATTGAAAAGAAATGAAAAATCTGAAAGATAAGCTCAACCAATCGACACATCACACACATCCCTGTGCTGACATCATCCCAGGGAAATAGACATGTGATGAATAAGGGCAGAAGGGAGTTGTAGGAGGCAAGCCACACAACACTGTTTCACCAACCACCAGCTCAATCACCACACATGCACAGCTACTTCACTCCCAGGAGGAGGATAAGAGCAAGAGACAGCCGTAGCAAGCAAGCAGCCAAGCTCATTTCTCTCACTCAAGCACCAGTTCGAGTTCCTCTTCACCACAGAGCTCAGTTCATCACAAAACCACTCACACCAACACATCTCACCACTGGATCATTGCCAAAAGCAATAGCAAGATGGGATAGAAGCACAAGAGCATGCAGGAGCTAGGAGGAGAAGTCCAGGAGCTAGAAGGGAGCAGCTGGAGCAGGAGGAGCAGGCCAGCAAGCAGAGCAAGCAACAGATCCACAAGAAGCACCACAACCACCATCTCAAATCACCAAGAGGTTGATCCTCTAATTTTCCTTAGTAAATAATTGGCTAAGTACTCATATATGGTTTGGATGGAGTGTTTTCCCTCAGCTAAGCATAGAAATACTATGCTAAAATCATCACAGGGATTTAAATCAAGCAAAACATCTGTTCTTATTAAATCAAAAGCCTCAGCCTATGCATCATGGGCAAGGGACATAAATCCATCAAATTGAGCAAAGGCATACAAGCTTTTATTGCTTGAAATCATAGTCCTGTGAATCACACATCCAGTGTATGTGCTGAACACAAAACCCACAAGGGGAGAGGCACCACAAGCACAAACATGCACTAATAACACCACTGGGTAGTATAAATGATTTTCCCTAAGCTAAAATCATTAGAATGCTTCTGTGTAACTCGAAGGAGGCATCACATCAAGCAAAGCTAAATTATTTAGCTCAAGCAAATGAGATATACTAGCACATGGCATTAATAGAGCATTTTATCAAAGGAACAAAATTATCAGAGGCACATTTCTGAATCTTAGGTTCAGAATAACACCCATTGGACAACATCATCAACAGTAGTAGCAGAGCACCATCAGAACCACATAATCACAGCACCAAAATGAACAGAAACCCCATGCTCTACCTCACAGAGCAGGGCACGAAGGCCAGGGCAGGGAAGAGGAAGAAGAGAGAGGAAAGGAGAGGAGTATACCTGACGCCCATGGCCATGGCTCCTCGGCGACGGAGCAGTGCCAAGGGGACGCGTTCTGCACCAACACCACCATGGCGGCACAGGGGAAGTACCCTGCACCCAGCCATGGCAAAGCCCGGAGCAGAACGAGCTTGGTTGAGCGATGAACATGGCCGAAACCCGGGGTAGGAAGGCAGAGGATTGCATGGCGCGTCGTTTGCGCCACATCACGACGGCGGAGGTGGCCGGACCTCACCGGATTAAAGGGGCGACAGCGGCAGCGACCAGAGAGCTCGGGAGCGAGATGGGCGTGAGAGAGAGAGAGAGAGAGCGAGGGGAGAGACGACTGGCTCGGTCGGTCGGTCCGACCCGAGCCAGGCTCTGGTTTTGGTTGGGTTCAACCAGGTTGACCCAGGGGCATTTTGGTCATTTCATAAATCGAAATTTAATAAGAAAATAATTCCAGAAATATTTTAAATGGCTTAAAACTTTGGAAATTAATAACTATTTCATATTAAATCAGCATAATACAAATAATATATCAAAATGATCAGAAAATAAAATCTATCTGTTTTTATAAATAAAATACTTGGTTGACTAAATTTAAACCATTCTAAAACTGAAACAACAATTTACTTATTAATTTAAATATGGAGTTAATTTAAAATGCTATTTTGGACGCATTTCAACTTCATTAAAAATGCTTCACATGTATAAACTTCAAATTCTAAAATATGTTTTAATCATGATATGTCCTACACAGTGAGCATTTGAAAATACCACGTGTGGATATGAATAATTGATATTCCATTAAATGGTTAATTAAAATGATATTTTCTATAAGAAAAATAATTATTAAAAGATGTTTACATAATCTAAAAATGAAATCTCTACTTAATAAAATATGAGCACTATTATTATCATCAACATTGGATTAACTTTGTGTTATAGTTTTATTCATTCAAGACCATATCCTAAAACTAAGAATTTTATCACAAAATGATGTTAATTTAATTATTTCGTTTAAGTGTGTTACTTAAATAATAAAGAAACTTAAAAGTGGTTGTTCTTAATATTTGATAATACTTAATCAGATAAATAAAAGTGATACACACTTAAAGACATGAAGTCATCACATTCTAAGTAATCACTAGACCCAACTCATAATCAAGTTAAGCATTAATAACATCACCTAAAGGTGATGAAATAATCTTAAGTCAAGTTAATACAAAATTATCGAATTAGTGCGTAAGACGAAGCTTACTTAAGCCTTGGGTATCTTTGGGGTATTTCGTGATGCATTTCATTACTATGCATAATAGCATCTTGCCAGAGTTTTCTGTAGTCCTTATCGGGATTACATTGCTATTTTCAGAATTCGGGGTTTTGCCGCAAACCCTAGAACCCCAAAGGGTTTGAACTGCTATATCTATCCAAGGCAAGTTCACTCTTGCTCATGTCCTATTTGATTATGTTTATCAAAGTAATTACAAAGTACTATGGTTTATCATTGCATGAAAAAGAAAATCCTATTTTCGAATGATGTGAATTGCTATATATATATGTTGGCTGGCAGATGGAACCATGGTATGATGTGGTTGGTGGAGGTTCCATTTGCACTGGAAAGTAATACCTACGACTTAAGAACCAATGCCGTCAGTGTTCTTGCGCCGTAAATGAAGCGTTAACCATGAGACTTGGAATGGAACGGGAAAGTCATCTGTGGCCTTTTCCCTTTCGCATGTCAACGGACAGCCAGTTTCGTAGGTTGTAGATCTTGCGGGACTACATGCACATGGGTGGGATCCCTTAATTCCCACAGTTTCTGGTGTCTATGATGGATTGTAGGGGTTATCTGGAACAGTCTATCTGTTTGGTATAGGGGAGGACTTCGGTCCGGAACAGACTACCAAAAGATATAGGGGAGGACAGACCTACAAAAGGGTGGGCATGCGGGGTTGTTGGAGAAGCACGGTGAATGGCTTGGATCATCGACTGGGCCCCACACCAAAGAGAGTGTGGATGGGAAAGATCGCCCGGTTGTGCAACAAGGCGTTGATCTCTTATGGGTAAAGTAACGCACCTCTGCAGAGTGTAAAAAAGTGTGACATGTTACTCCTGTTCCGGGAAGGAGCTGCGAACGCTGCAGGTAAGGAACTCCATGAAGTTCTAGCACCTGTGAATGGTTGACGGGCATAGTTTTCTGAAGATAAAATGAATCTTTTCCTAAAAATGTTTTACAAAGATATGCATGTTCATCCATGACCTTTTGGTATGGATGGTAGCTAGTGCATAAAGCACCTTATTCCTACTATATGAACTTGCTGAGTAACGCTCGTGTTGCTCACCCTTTCCTCCATTGACCCCTGCTTAGATTATTGGAGACAGCAGAGGAATGACAGGAAGCCATCATGACGTTGGGGAAGGTCTTCAACGAGGAGTCAAATCAACCTGGTGGAGCCTGAAGGAGTCAACCTCTACTTTGCCAACGAAGGAGTGGCAAAAACAGTGCAATGGTGGACACGTCGACAACAATGCTTATGGACAAGACTATGATTGGATGGAGGAGCACAACTCTAGACACGGAGATTCCAGATGGATAGATTAGGGCTGTAGTGGATTAGGAGTTAAAGGTAGAGCTGATATTCAGTCTAGTGATACGACTTGAGTCTTTCTGGAGTTTCATTGCACGAGATCTACTTCTGCTTGTAAAGGAGGATCTCAAGATTTTGTATTGAATAGTGTTGTAATCCTATAGTGTTACCTTGGACCAGCTTTGTTTCTGTTGTACCACTCTGAGGGATGTAATATTTATGGAAAAGTCCGTCCGTGAGTATTATATCAACGACTTTTACACTACAACATGCAGTGGTGTGCGTGGTCACCACATATAACATGTCCTATAACCATGATGTTATTAGGGTTATGCATGCTGGAATAATTACTTTGGTACTGTCTACCGTCACGGCCGTAAATGGGTGATCATAACGGCAGTCACTGGGTGATTACAAAGGTGTGCGTATATCCTAATGTTCCGAGATGGGAAATTACTCCTCGGTGATTAGAGAGATACGCCCTAGGCCCACTTGGTATTAAATAGTATCCATTATGTTCTGCAGACAATGCGTGGTGAAGTTACACCATGTGGGATATTATAATACGGAAACAAGTAAAGGGAACTTACCGGTTAACGAGATAGACAAAGATGTAATGCATCAAATGAGTGATTCTTGGTATCATCCACGGATCTATATCTCGGGTGAAGTTTTGGTATCGCGAGTAATGGGAATGATATATTATATAGCCAGCAGGTTCAACAGAGTGTCTTCGCATAACGGTAGCAGTTATTCAGGTTGTCCATGGACCTGACCCTGGCCGGTGATTGGATATCCAATTATAGCTACACGTTATCGAACCTGTTGGGTGGACACGCTTAAACTAGGATTGGTTAGTTGTGTATTATGGTTGGATATGGTTTTATCGGAGAGATTGTGATGTGATAGAAGTTACTATCTGATGCATGTAAAATGCATACATGAACTTTACATTTTATTACTTGATATTCCAACTTATTTGCATCATATATGGGTTATATTTATGTTTTATAATGATTTTTGGGGATAATTCACAGTTTCCCCATTTATTTGGAATTAACCCTGCACTGGCAGAAAACCCTATTTTCAATATTTTGATGTTTCAGGGACCCAAACGACATCCAAATGACCTAATATTTTACGGGCATCAGTTTTTGGAAGGAACAAAGCGTAGGAACGAAGGAAGTGAACAAACGGAGACCCGAGGGCCAAGATAGGTGGGCCCACGCGTGAAAGGATCGTATGGCCACCTAGAGGGGGGGGGGGGTGAATAGGTGCTACTCCAATTTTTAATTCTTTTTCGATTAAGGCTTGACACAAAGGTAAATTCTCTAGATATGCAACTAAGATGAATTTACCTATATGACAAGTTAAGTCTAAACAAGATAAGATACAAGTAGTAAATAACAAGAAAGGAGTAACCGATCGGGAAGCACGCGGAGACAAGGATGTATTCCCGAGTTCCTCCTTTTTAGGGGAGTACGTCTCGTTGGAGGGGTGTGAGTTTCAAACTCAAGACGCCACAAATGGCCTCACCCTATTCTCCGATGAACCTCGCACAAAAGCTCGGTCCACCTTCCACTATCGGAGACCTTCAAGGCGGAATCCGGAGCCCTTACAACAAGCTTGGAGCACAACCCACAAAAGGATTGGGAGCTCCCAAGCACCACAGCTTCACTACACAAAAGTAGCAAGCAAGTAAGTACAACAAGATGCCTAGGTTTTCCTAGTGGAAACCCTAGGCTCAAATCCCTCAAGTGAATGAGGGGGAAATGAAGAACCGCTTGGTGAAGATGTAGATCCGGGCCTTCTCCTTCAATCCTCCAAAGATCAACAAGTTTGGGTGGAGGGATTGGGAGATCTAATGTTTCTTGAGCTTGCAACAATGGTGTACTTCAGATCTGGGCGAGCTAAGAGCTGGAGGTAGGTGGAGGGGTATTTATACCCCTCCAGAAAAACTAGCCGTTTTTCTGTCCACTAAGTCCGGAGACTCCGGACCGGGAGGCCGGAAACTCCGGACTGGGCGGAAACTCCGGACTGACTCCGGGGTAACTCCGGTCTCGATACAGCGGCTGCCGCCGCGATGTTCATCTTCTCAGCAGACCGGAAACTCCGGTCTTGGAGTCCGGAAACTCCGGTAGGGCCGGAAACTCCGGACCTACTCCGGGGCAACTCCGGACCCAATACCGCACGCGCCGTCGTGGGAAGTTCTTCGATTCAAAAATCTTGTCTGGGGCGGAGACTCCGGACCACGGGACCGGAAACTCCGGCCGGTGCGGAGACTCCGGTGTTACTCCGGGGTAACTCCGCACCCCATACCCGGCTGCCGTCCTGAGGAGCTTTTGCTCCAGAATTTCAAATTGACCGGAGACTCCGGCCACAGAGACCGGAGACTCCGGACTGGACAGGCAAATGCAAGCTTCTTTTTCTTGTCAAGTGTTTCGATGCAAAGTGTAATTGTATCATTTCATTCCTGCACCACTTAACATCATATTAAATAATTCCTAGTGTTGTTGCCTAACACACAAAACATAGGGGACATAAAATATGTCCTTTCAATCTCCCCCTTTTTGGTGTTAGATGACAACACTCGGATTTGCAATAAAGCACACAACAATGTACCACAAAGGATTTGAGAGGCTCCCCCTACATGTGTGCATACAAGTAGTTTGCATTTGAATACAAATGCTCAACATGTAGAGGAGAGACAACTCACAAGAAATATATGGAACAATATAAATTACACCAACATGAGACAAATCATGATATAGGGTTGAGGTGAAAAGGAACCATACCTTGTGCATAACTATGACATAGAGACCAATGCACAATAATAGACCATAATAATATCATCTCAACCATAGGAATTATGAAATCCATAGTCTCATACCACACAGAGTACCACAAATAGGAACATAGTCTCACAACATAAAACCAAAGCAAATAGGTTCAAATGACATAAGATAAATGGACACAAGCGCAAATAAATGATAAACGCACGTGCTTGTGTCCGACCCATGCAAATCCCACGGTGAGAGAGCCTAATAGAACTACTTCTCCCCCTTTGGCATCGAAACACCAAAAAGGGAGAAGAGCGATGCTAACGGAACCCAAGGCGATCACTCGTCGTCTTCATCATCGTCGGCATCACTGTCCTCATCATCACCACTCCCATCATCATCTTCAGCATCACTTGCTTCAACACTATCTTCTTCCTCATCACTTTCTTCTTCATAGCGCATAGGAGCCTTGCCGGTGTTGCGAGAAGAGGAGGGCATGGAGGTCACCTCGGCATAATCAGACCAATGAAATGTATCCTCATTCCACTTGTCAAGAGAGATAGTTGAATCGGATGGCGGAGTTTCGGGATCACCCTCATTGCGAGGAGGAGTGGTACCACCATTGCTGATCTTGCGCATTTCCTTCATCATCTTGGCTTGGTTGGACAAGATCCTCTTGTTAGTGACATAAGTTTGATGATTTTCCTTGTGCAACCCAACACCCATACACATCATAGCCCTTTGCCACCAAGAAACTTTCTTCAACTCCTCGTTGACTCTTTGTTTGCCACCTTGATCCCAAGAGGGTGGAGTGGCATTTTTTCTTCTTGCCCTAGGAGCTTCTTGCTCCTCTATCTCTTCATAAGAGGCTTGAGTAAGGTGATGGCGGAGTACTTGAAGGGTGCCATATGTGTGTTTCTTGAAATGAATTGATTGAGATTGGGAATCTTCTTGAGAATGAGCTTCATGACATAGGGAGCATACATAGGATTCTTCCTCTCGTGAATAGCAATGTTGATCTCACACTTGATAAAATCCATGACATCAATCTCAAACCCTTGACAATTCGGACCGGCAAGGTATGTCTTGTGGCAATGGTACATGAGGTTGACAAGAGCTCCACGGATAGCATCCGTATTCCCGGCTTGAGGTGCAATGCTCCAACGAAACATGCGAATCAAGATGTTGTAGATGGGCTTGAGTCCTTTGGTGGTAGCAAGGGCACCCCCTCTAGCAGCAAGAGGGGCAAGGATCTTCTTATCATAGGCCACCCTTCAACATGCATCCGGTGACCAACGGGTTCATTCACACCTTTGAACACATACCCCAAGCTTCTCCAAATTCTGAAAGTGTGCACTAACTTTGAGAGGCCCCGTCATCCATGTCATTTTGGTGTCCTCCTCATCTCCAAGCACAAGAGTGGCAAAGAACTGTTGGACCATGTCAATATCATAGTCTTGTTGGGTGGTAATAAGGGGCTCAAGACCAATCTTCCTAGCAACCCATAATGCATCCGCAAAGTATGTCTTCTTGGCCAACACGTCAAAGTTCAGCGGTTTTTGAGGACACACAAGAGCTTTTGGGTCCAAATTGGCATATATTTCCTTCATAATGAGCTCTTGCTCCTTTCTCCAAAAGTGACCATCGGTGGAGTTGTTTGGCATGTCATAGAAATTCTGCGCCCTCATTGTCCGAAATTCTTCCTTGTTCAACCCCTTCAAAGTGGTCAAGTTGTCAAACTTGGCCTTCTTGGCCCTTTCTTCTCGAAGGAGGGCAGCCTCTTGCCTAGCCCTTCTAGCATCAGCAGCCTGTTTCTGCTTAAGAGCACCACTCTGCACATGCTTGTCTTGTTCTTCATCATAGATCAAATAGTCTCGACCTTGGAGCTTGTTCTTCTTTGACTTCTTAATAGTCGAGGATGAGGATGAAGGACCGGGATACTTCTTGTTAGCTGTGAAACAGGAGTAGATAGGTAGCATTGAGGTAAGCATACATGTCCATGGAACTCAACGAGAGAAAAAGGTAGAGGAATTTCTTCTCAGGTTTGATCTAGACCGGAGTTTCCGGTCTCAGGGGGCGGAGATTCCGGCCACACCGGAGTCTCCGGACCAGAAGGCCGGAGTCTCCGGCCCTGATGCCAAAACTCGAATCTAGGTCAAAACTGAGGGGAAACTCACACTAGCAATTTTCTAGATAGTACATTGCCATCCTAAAGGTTCTACACCACGAATTTCTACAAGAACTACTCTCAAAACTAGATCTAGGATGAAATCCTAGAGAAGGAGAGAGAGTGGTACCCGAGTCCTTCATGGCGAGATCCAAACGGAGGGGAGGAAGATCCCCAACGCTTGGGAAGTGGAGGAGCCGGTGGCACGGCGGATTCCGGCGGCGGGGAGCGGCCGGAGGCGGTCTTGGAGCTTGTGGCGGCGGCTGGGGAGAGTTGGGGTCGGGGGTGTGGGAAGTTATGAGATAACTCCCCACCCCGAGCCCTTAAGAATCCCAGCGAAACGACCGAGGCCGGAGTCTCCGGCCTAAAGCACCGGAGTTTCCGGTTGGACCGGAGTTTCCGGGCTTTAGGGCGGAGACTCTGGACAGACCGGAGTCTCCGGTGCTGAACACCGGAGTCTCCGGACCCAAAAGCTCCAAAACAGCAGATTTAAATGGAGGACATGTATGATGCAAGATGAGCACGGCTTTTAGATAAGATGGCTTAGGTTAAGAACAAAGTCACTGATGGTGAGATACACACTAGGAATTGCAAGATGCAAATATAAAAAGCCAATTCCAAGTGTTTTTCCCAAAACACAATAAAGGTCTAGAAACCAAATAAAATCCATGAAGATCAAATAAGATCAACTCTTCACAAAGAAGAGGGCGGTGGCCTAAGCCACCATGTATGAGTGTGTGGTGTGACACCGCGAAGATGTATCTTGGGTTCACGGCCACTACTCGTCATTTAAGCTCACAATTCATAAAATGAAAATATAGAGACAAAATGAGTTCTTGCTATCGGCATAATGGGGGGAGGGATAGTCCAATGGATTAGGACCGCACTCCCCCTATGTCCATGCCTACATCCAAACCAAATAACTATTGTCTAATATGGGTAGGTATGCAAGAAGTCCACTAAGTCCAATTGCTTATGTCCACCACATTTAGTTCTCCTCTCAACTCCTTGAATCTTGCTTCACCAAGAGGCTTTGTGAACATATCGGCGAGTTGATGCTTGGTGTTGACATACTTGATTGTAATATCACCCTTCTCAACATGATCTCGAATAAAATGATACCGGATCTCAATATGCTTGGTCTTCCCATGAAGTACCGGATTGTGAGCAATTTTGATGGCACTTTCATTGTCACATAAAAGAGGCACTTTGTCACAAATGACACCATAATCCTTTAAAGTTTGCCTCATCCATAATAATTGTGCACAACAACTTCCGGCGGCAATGTATTCGGCTTCGGTGGAGGACGAGGCCACACAATTTTGCTTCTTGGAAGACCAACTCACAAGAGACCTACCAAGGAATTGGCAAGTACCCGAAGTTGATTTTCTATCCATTTTGCAACCCGCCCAATCCGCATCCGAATAACCTACAAGATCAAAGCTTGTCCCATGGGGGTACCAAAGACCATAGTTAGGAGTATCTATCAAGTATCTTAGAATCCTTTTAACCGCGGTTTCATGACTTTCCTTAGGACTTGATTGGAATCTTGCACACATACCCACACTAAACATAATATCCGGTCTAGATGCACAAAGGTAAAGTAAAGATCCAATCATAGAACGATAAAGCTTGGGATCAACTTCCTTACCCCGGATCTAAGTGTAGATCCGCCTTGGAGTCCATGGGAAACTTATATGGCTTGGCATTGTTCATATCAAATTTCTTGAGCATGTCTTGAATATACTTGGCTTGACATAAGAATGTTCCTTCTCTCCATTGGTGGATTTCAAAGCCAAGAAAATACTTCAATTCTCCCATCATGGACATCTCAAATTCCTTGGTCATTAGCTTAGAGAATTGATCACTAAATTCATGATTAGTAGAACCAAAGATAATATCATCAACATATATTTGGCATACGAAAAACTCTCCATTTATCCTTTTTGTAAAAAGGGTGGGATCGATTACCCCAATTTCAAAACCACGGTCTACTAAGAACTCCTTGAGATGATCATACCAAGCACGTGGGCTTGCTTGAGCCCATAAAGAGCCTTATGTAGTAAGTAGACATGGTTAGGAAATTTAGGGTCTTCGAAACCCGGTGGTTGTTTAACATACACAACTCATTTAGTGGACCATTTAGAAAGCACTTTTAACATCCATTTGATATAAGACAATATTATGAGTAGATGCATAGCAATTAGTAAACGAATGGATTCAAGTCTAGCAACGGGGGCATAGGTTTCACCGTAGTCGACTCCTTCGATTTGGGTGTAGCCTTGTGCAACCAATCTTGCTTTGTTGCGAATGACTTGACCATGTGAGTCTTGCTTGTTCTTGAATATCCACTTGGTTCCAATGACATTATGTGATGTGTCTTTGGGTCTTTCAACTAATGACCATACTTTGTTGCGCTCGAAATTGTTCAATTCTTCATGCATGGCCGCAACCCAATCCATGTCTTCAAGAGCATCATATACCTTGAGAGGTTCTAAGCTAGACAAACAAGAGACATGACCACAAAAGTTAGATAATTGATTACGTGTGGACACACCCTTATGAATACTCCCAAGGATATTCTCTTTGAAGTGTTGTAGATGATCCAATGTTGATGCACGCCGAATGACTCGGCGTTCTATAGCTTGACCAATTGTTTCACCAACACGAACATCTTCATCATTTCCTTCTTCTTGTTCATGGTCAACCCGAAGTGGAGTTCTTGGAGATGGGGGTTCATCATGTTCTTGTTCTCCACTAGAGTTGGGTGGGTCTTGACCATTATCTTGCTCATGTGGATGAATATCTTGATCTTGTTCTTGTATAGCTTGTTGATCAATTGTTGAGGTGGATGGTTCAACATGAGTAGAACTTGTTCCTTCTTCTTGAGTGTCAATAATAGGTTCTTCAATAGGAATAAGTTCCCCTATGCCCATAGTTCTTATGGCTTGAGATGGAGGTACATCACCTACATCATCATGATCAATATGCTCCGCTTGGGAGCCATTATCCTCGACAAACTCCACATTCATAGATTCTTCAACACATCCGGTGGATATGTTGTAGACCCTATAAGTATGGGAGTTTGCGGCATATCCAACAAGAATACCATCAAAAGTTCTAGATGCAAATTTAGCAATTGGGCAACCTTTAATGTAAACATGGCATTTGCATCCAAATACGCGAAAGTAAGAGACATTTGGCTTTT
Source organism: Poa pratensis (assembly GCA_947311845.1). NCBI lineage: Eukaryota > Viridiplantae > Streptophyta > Magnoliopsida > Poales > Poaceae > Poa > Poa pratensis. The sequence goes on from CAMZMU010000042.1 coordinate 38,367,203, forward strand.
TACCGGTAAGGAGTTCATATGGTGTCTTTTTCATGAGAGGACGAAAGAAGAGCCGGTTTGAGTAGTGGCAAGCGGTGTTGATGGCTTCGGCCCAAAAGTTGTATGGGGAATGAAATTCGGCCAACATAGTTCTTGCCATATCAATAAGAGTGCGGTTCTTCCTTTCGGCGACACCATTTTGTTGGGGAGTATAAGCAGCGGAATATTGGTGTTGAATGCCCTCCCCACTTAGGAAATCATCCATAGTGTAATTCTTGAACTCCGTACCATTGTCACTTCTTATTGCCAAAATCTTGGAGTCATATTGGCGTTGAACCAAGGTTGCAAAGTCAATGAATATCTTTTGAGTTTCACTCTTCCTCTTGATGTAGAAAGTCCAACAATATCTTGTATAATCATCCACAATCACCAAACAATATTTCTTGCCACCAAGACTCTCATATGTGGGAGGCCCAAAGAGATCCATATGAAGGAGCTCCAAAGGCTTCTTAGTGGAGATAATGCTCTTCTTGGGGTGATTCTTTTCATGCATCTTTCCGGCTATGCAAGCACTACAAGGACGATCTTTGGAAAAATTAACATCGGTTAGTCCTACCACGTGTCCACCCTTCACAAGAGTTTGCAAATTTCTCATACCGACATGGCCTAGCCGGCGATGCCAAAGCCAACCCTTGTCGGATTTAGCCATTAGACACGTGGCAATTTGAGTGGTCTCTTTCGAGAAATCGACCACATACAAACCGTTCACACGAAATCCAACAAAGGCTACTTTAAGAGATTGAGTGAAGAGGATGGTCACGTGGTGTTTATTAAAGATAACGGTGTAACCGACATTGCATAATTGACCAACGGAAAGTAAATTATATGAAAGGGATTCAACAAGAAGGACCTTCTCAATGGATAACTCCGGAGTGATCACTACCTTGCCATATCCCAATACCTTAAGTCTTGCATCGTTCCCGACGGTGACATGAGAGAATGTGAGTAATTGTTTCAATAGGCCCTTTACTAATTCTTTGCTTCCGGTCATGTGAGATGAACACCCACTATCAATGAGCCATGAAGATCCACCGGAAGAAAAGTCCTACAAGAAATCAAGTCTTTGTTTTAGGTACCCATTGTGGAATGGGTCCTCTTTTGTTAGTCACAAGGGTCTTTGGAACCCAAATAGCATAGTGATAATCATCTCCATATGAAGTGCCAACATATTTAGCAAAAACACAACCATTTCTAGATTTCATAAGAACATATGAAGGGTTGTATTTTCCCGCAAAGTCATTGTGAGTGGCATTGCCCCTTGTGGCATCACTACTCGCAATGGTAGTCTCCTTTGCTTGTGCGGGCTTGGCCTTCTTCTTGTTCTTGTTCTTCTTTTTCTTCTTGGCAACATAACCAAGGCCCTCTTTCCCTATGTGTGGCTTTTGCGCTTGCAAGAGCTCATAAAGAGGTTTCTCACCTTGAGGGCTAGAGGCCTTGGCAAGCTCATCCTTCAACCTAGCATTTTCCTCAATGACATTTGCATGATCACAAGAAGAAGTAGAGGAGCTAGGTGGTGCATCAATTTTAGTAGATTGTATTTGAAGTTGTTCAAAAGACTTGGTGAGAGTAGAGTGTTCACTCTCCAAGGCCTTGTGAGCCTTAGTGAGCTTCTCTAGCTCATCGGTTAGTCTATTATGACCAACACCAAATACGATCTTTTGTTTCTCTAAAACTTTGTATTTAGCAATAGCATGGTCACGTTCTTTAATGATTTTAGAAAGAGTTTCATTTTGAGATTCATCAAAATTCTCAAGCTTCTCTTCAAGAGAAACTCGAAGCTCATGCTCTTCCTCAATAGCCATGGTGAGGGAAGCGATCTCATTAGCATTTTCTCTTTCAAGTCTCCCCTTTTCTTCAAGGAGATCTTGTGCCATGCCATATTGATTCATGAGAATCTCAAGCCGAATCTTGCATTCACCTTGCAAGTTAGTCATCAAGAAATCCAAAGCAACATTTTCTTCCTTAACTCTAAGACTCATAAGTTCATGTATTTCATTCATAGTCTTAGAAGGAGGGGAAGATGATACCTCGGAGAGTTTGGCCATGAGACACGTAGCGGATTTGGTGGTGACATTATCATTGGGGGATTCAAAGAGAGAAGGGGTTGTCGATGAAGCAATGGCTAAAGCGGCCACTCCACTTGTGGTTGTTTCTTCTTCATCACTCTCCTCCCCGGACATATATTCTTCTCTTGCCACCAACACCTTGGTAGGTGGCTTCTTGTTGGAGATGAACTTCTTGAAGTAGGGCTTCATGGGAGAAGACCTTGAAGCTTCCTTGAGAATGAGTCTTCCTCCATGTTCTTCACGGTTCTCATAAGGGCATTGGGCAACATAGTGAAATTTATCTTGACAATTGAAGCAAGTCTTCATTTTTGGGTTGCCCTCCTTGTAACCACTTGATTTGTACTTTTGATCACATGAGCTTTAGCTTTAGATGGATTCTTCCAAAAGGTCTTTGCCGCTAGAGCCACATAATCTCTATGAGCACTCATGAGTTCCTCGGGTGCCAAGTAACTTCCTTCTTCATGATCTTGGTCTTCATCTTGTTCCACCACCTTGGCCTTCAAAGCAAGTGAGGAACTCGGGCCATTCCAAGAGCACGGGCACGAGAGTCTCTAGCAATTTGGGCTTGGACCTTGTAAGATTGCATCTCTTGCATGACTTCATTTGAGGTCAAGGTGTCATAGTTGTGCTTTCCTTGGAGACTCTTCAAGTCGGCCTCTTCAAACGGCATGAGGGCATTCACATACTTCCTCTTGATGTAAGTATCATCCACATGTTTAGCACCAAGGTCTCTATATGCGGAAGCAAGAGCCTTGAGCCTTTGATACATCTCCTCATGAGTTTCATCATCTTTCTTGTAGAAGCCTTCAATTTGATTGCTCATGGCTTCATATCTATTTCTCCTCATGCTATCATTTCCAACGAACACCTCCGTGAGGGATGCCCATGCTTCCTTAGCGGTGGTGCAATCTTCGATGTGATGAATGTTCTTCTCACCCACCGCAACACGGATCACATCAAGAGCGGTGGCATTTAGTTGAGCTTCAACTTCTTCTCGCCTTGTCAAATCATTTTCATCCACCGCCTTGTATCCATCTACAATGATCTTCCAAAGACCTATGCAACCACTTTTCAAGTGAGATTTCATAGAAGATTGCCAATGAGTAAAAGAGGATGCATTAAGACTAGGTGGTGCTCCTCTTAAGTGAATAGGAGGATGAGGGATAGGTAGGTCGGGAGAGTATGCAAAAGGAACTCTAGCATGTTCTCCTTTCCCATTAGGTGTTTTAGATGGGGATTCATTTTTATTTTGGTCCACCCCCGGATCCCCTTTATCCTCGTTCTCCTTTAACTCCACTTGAGGAATCTCCAGAGAAGGAGGTGATGCGGTTACCTTTGCTTCCGAGAGTTTTGCCATCATTTCACGCAACTCATCCATTTTGGTTTCCATAGAGGTCTTCAAGTTAGTGAAGTCCTCCATGGAAACCGAAGTGGCCGGAAGAGCAAGAGGGTTCCCATCGGCATCGAAGGCCATATTTCTCTTAGGCGGTTAAGCCCGAATAAAGAGCCGAGGCTCTGATACCAATTGAAAGGATCGTATGGCCACCTAGAGGGGGGGGGGTGAATAGGTGCTACTCCAATTTTTAATTCTTTTTCGATTAAGGCTTGACACAAAGGTAAATTCTCTAGATATGCAACTAAGATGAATTTACCTATATGACAAGTTAAGTCTAAACAAGATAAGATACAAGTAGTAAATAACAAGAAAGGAGTAACCGATCGGGAAGCACGCGGAGACAAGGATGTATTCCCGAGTTCCTCCTTTTTAGGGGAGTACGTCTCGTTGGAGGGGTGTGAGTTTCAAACTCAAGACGCCACAAATGGCCTCACCCTATTCTCCGATGAACCTCGCACAAAAGCTCGGTCCACCTTCCACTATCGGAGACCTTCAAGGCGGAATCCGGAGCCCTTACAACAAGCTTGGAGCACAACCCACAAAAGGATTGGGAGCTCCCAAGCACCACAGCTTCACTACACAAAAGTAGCAAGCAAGTAAGTACAACAAGATGCCTAGGTTTTCCTAGTGGAAACCCTAGGCTCAAATCCCTCAAGTGAATGAGGGGGAAATGAAGAACCGCTTGGTGAAGATGTAGATCCGGGCCTTCTCCTTCAATCCTCCAAAGATCAACAAGTTTGGGTGGAGGGATTGGGAGATCTAATGTTTCTTGAGCTTGCAACAATGGTGTACTTCAGATCTGGGCGAGCTCAAGAGCTGGAGGTAGGTGGAGGGGTATTTATACCCCTCCAGAAAAACTAGCCGTTTTTCTGTCCACTAAGTCCGGAGACTCCGGACCGGGAGGCCGGAAACTCCGGACTGGGCGGAAACTCCGGACTGACTCCGGGGTAACTCCGGTCTCGATACAGCGGCTGCCGCCGCGATGTTCATCTTCTCAGCAGACCGGAAACTCCGGTCTTGGAGTCCGGAAACTCCGGTAGGGCCGGAAACTCCGGACCTACTCCGGGGCAACTCCGGACCCAATACCGCACGCGCCGTCGTGGGAAGTTCTTCGATTCAAAAATCTTGTCTGGGGCGGAGACTCCGGACCACGGGACCGGAAACTCCGGCCGGTGCGGAGACTCCGGTGTTACTCCGGGGTAACTCCGCACCCCATACCGCGGCTGCCGTCCTGAGGAGCTTTTGCTCCAGAATTTCAAATTGACCGGAGACTCCGGCCACAGAGACCGGAGACTCCGGACTGGACAGGCAAATGCAAGCTTCTTTTTCTTGTCAAGTGTTTCGATGCAAAGTGTAATTGTATCATTTCATTCCTGCACCACTTAACATCATATTAAATAATTCCTAGTGTTGTTGCCTAACACACAAAACATAGGGGACATAAAATATGTCCTTTCAACGCGGCCAGATTCCTTGGCCGCGTGGGACCCCCCATCCTGGGCCTCGTGGCTCCGATGCCGTCCGTTTTCGTCTCCGTGGCTTCGTCTTGACCTAAAACCGACTATAAAAATAGTCCCCCGAGGAGTTTCGCGAGGAGGCGGCAGAGAAACACAAAACCACGAAACAGGAGACAGAAGGCTGCCACCGGAGAAAATCGGAGGGGGGAAACACCGCCGGAAGGCTCCTCCATCCCCCCTCCGGAGTCTCCATCAACACCACCATCAAGACCAGCACCATCTCCATCACCATCTTCGTGATCCACTTCATCCCCCTCATAGTTTGAGATTGTTCGAACCCTAGCTATTGTTTAAGTGCTATTCTACCTGTGTATGATTGGCTACTTGTCATTGTTTGGGGGGTGAGATTATATTTTCAGATTGTGTTGTATCACTTATACCATTGAATCATATCATGTCTTTGCGTTGTGAGTAGTTCTCTCATGTTCCTGGGGGCATAGGATGAATTGGCAATGATTTATATATGACATGTGTTGGTATTTTGTCTAGTTTTTATCTTTTATGTAATTCTATGATGGTGTTGTGCGAACGTCGACTGCACATCACTTCACCTATATGGGCTCATAGGAGAACACCGTAGTGTAATGAATTGAGGGAGACTTGGGGGGACATGTAAACCTGAGACCGAGTCATGAAGTTGCATTATGAGGGTATTAGTATCGGGGACCTTAGAGTTTAAGGCTATGGTGGGACTCTATGTCTTAATAACTCTTGTGCAGTCATTTTCTTGGCCATAAGAACCATCATAAGGGGTTTAGTTTATTTATTTAGCTATACCTAATAATGGCTCCGTCCAAAGAAGATTAAAACTTGACAAAATGTTTACCTTGTTGTTCTAGAAATATTTATGCCATGAAGTCTAGGTAGCCATTGGGAACATTTTCCACTTATAAGAAACACACACTCGAGCTTGTCCTCTTGCTGCATAGAGGATTGGGCTTTCTCTCTTTGAGAGCTTTCAGTTTTCATATTTTATTTTCAGCATTTTATTTTATTGCAAACTCTACACCAAAAACCCAAAAACACTTGCATCATTTTACTTTGTCTAGTGCATAGATAATAAGAATAGTGCCACTCTTATTTGAAAGGATAAACACTTATACCTTCTACTCCTCGTGGATCGATACTAATACTTACACATCAAAGATTTCAACGATCCCCTATACTTGTGGGTATCACTATCACGGTCGGAATTTATTCCGAGGGTTTATATAAGAAGGAAATATTTTTTCAAAAGTATTTTGTCAGCGGACACTGGGTGTCTCGGGTCATATAAAAGTGTTTTATAAGATAGGTAATTAATTCAGTTAAATATTCTGTAAAAGGAAATATTCAAAGAAGAATTAATTACACAAAATATTATTTAATTAAATATTCATTTATTTAATTGATAAATAATTATTGGGAAAATATATAAATAAAATTGGAGCCCACCATGGGGGCTACCAAGATGGGCCCTAGGGGCCCACCAACCCTAATGGGCCATGCGGCCCATGTGGGGGTAGGCGGCGGCGGTGGTGGCCGAGGGCGGCCGGCCTAGGTGGGCCCCACCCGCCTAGGTCGGTGCGGCCTAGGGTGGGCCCCACCCGGTGCCGGCGGCAGTAGAGGCGGTGGGGGAGGGGAGTTGGAGTCCCAGTCCAACTCCTCCTCCCAAACCGAATTGGGCTAGGGGACTTTCCCCTTGCCCAAGTTGACATGGACAAGGAGAAAGCTTTCCCCTTCCCCAAGTCCCTCTACCCCTTGGGCCATCTATATAAACCCCATCCCCTCCTATTTGGAGAAGACACAAAAATACACACAATTGACTCCCAAGTTTAGAGCTCTTCTAGTTGGATTAGAGGAACCTCTAATTAGAGGCAACCTATCCGATTAGACTAGATCTAATCTCTCTCTCTCTATCCTTCTCATGTGTTGAGATCTCCACCTTCATATACACCAGTAGTGCTTCAAGCTTGGACGACGAAGCCCTGATGAACCTTTCCCGGCGTACGCGTGCAAGCTCTCGAAGGGGTGATTCGTTGATCTCAACGGTTGACCCTCACTCTGCTGGATCAAGGTGACAAGGCGAGGAGGAGGAGGCGCCGGAACCTCTCTACCAGGCTTGGTTGAGGGAGACGGCGACATGCTACATCAACTACGTCATCAACGCTTCTTCCGCGACTTCGGTGTTGGTAACGCATTCAATCTAGATCTTTGGATCTTCGTATTCTCATGTATCTTCATAGTTGATCTTGGCAACCCAACATCGATACGCATCCAAATTCCAAACGTATGAAAGGGGCGGAAGTAGAACTATTCATGGGTATGCGACGAATACCAAATATTTTTTCAAAAGAAAATCGGTATATAAGTTCATGTATGCATGTATATGCATGATGGTAGCTTTTTTACCTACATAACACAAGGAAATTCGTACCAGAGCCTGTAGCAACTCCCAAGTCACCCCGCATCCCTTCCTAGGCCGAAGCTCTTCTGGGCTGCTCCCCTCGCTGCACACTGAAAAAGTTACAGACGGGCGAAGCCTTCCAACCTAGCCCAAGAACACTCGAAACAGGCTTTCGCCCCGCTTTATAAATAAAGCCCAACGGCCAAACCGATACAAGGTGATGAGGAAATCCTCTTACACACCAGATCAAAGATAAACAACAAAGAACAAAAGGAAACCGGACTTGCCACTAAGGACCCCGGAGCGAGATCAAGAGGTACCAAGACTCCACGACGCCCCCCCAAGAGGGTGACGATGCAAAGTGCCGCCGCCGTCGAGACCGAATAGTCAAGGGTTCTGTAACATCCCAAATTTTGGGATTAAGACAAATTTAGTTTAAATGACCCAAAATCAGAACCAACAAAAACTTTTTAAAATTGTTCACTAGTGATTGAGTTTTTCCTTCCCATTGCTCTGTTTGATCTTGTGTGACTTGTTGTTTAAGATTTTTGACCCATAAATATTAACCCAAGAACCCAACCAAAATAAAATATATTTATCCCTGGTGATCATGTCATGACAAGAAAAATAGTCCATATATTATTTCCAACCTTATTTTGGCCAAATTCCATATCAATGATGCTTTGGTTTTAGCAACAACCAAATACAAGTTTTACGGTGATTGGCATTTTTAAGAACCGTTCATCCACCCGATCCAATGGTGTTAAAATAGGCGGTACCAGACTGACGGTACTCAACGGTACCGCGGTACCGAAAATTGTGTGGGACTGGTACCAAAACTAAGTGGGGCAGGTACCGAAATTACGTGGAATCAGTACCTGTAATTTCTTTTAAAGAAAATTTAAAGGGTAAATTTGTCATTTGCTCACGCCATTCTCTCCCACGACTCAACCTTAATCTCCTCCCACCCACTCTCCTACCACCGAATCACAGACCAGCCGCCGGCGCTCTCCCACCACTCCTCCTCCACCTCCCCTCCAGCAGCACACGGGCACCGTCACCGTCCCTCTCCACGTTCCCCTCCAGCAGCAGAAGCCGGGCACGGGCCCCGTCGCCGGCCTCCTCCACCTCCCCTCCAGTAGCAGGAGCTGGCCGTGGGCGTGGGCGCCGTCGCCGGCCTCCTCTACCTCCCCCAGCAGCAGGAGCCGGCCGCGGGCAACGTCACTGGCCTCCTCAACCTTCCAGCCAACAGCAGGAGCCGGGAGCGGGCAGCGTCGTCGGCCTTTCCCTCCCCCACGTCCCGACGAGTAGCAGCATCCGGCGGCGGCGAGCGCGCTAGAAGGAGCAGAAGGCGTACGGAGTCACGTGGAATACCAGCTACCCGGACTTGAAGACGCTTTTTGCCTCCGTCGAGGACGCCATCACCCGGCGTGTTGATCTCGGTCCTCTGACTGTCTTTGTCGTCGTGGTTCATCCACCTACGACTGAAGTCTGAACCATGTCAAACTGTGAGCTAGTAGGTGCTTCCATCTTCAAATTTAGTGTGAATGTAGTTCTTGGCATGTTCTGTACTCATACGTGCTCCAGAAAGTCAAGCTCAGTTTCACTGTGGGTGTTTGTACAGCTATCATTGAGTTGTTGAAAAAAGAATACCACTGAATTTGAAAGTTGTAATTGTGATGTGTTTCAGTGTAGGAAAACCCTGCTTCGGTTTTATACTCAATTACTCTTCTGACTCATACCAATGAGGATGATGCACATATGCATGTTGTTTTTTAGCAATTGAAAATTGCTCCATTTTCTTTCATATTTCTGAAAGTGTTGCTGTTATTCTGGCCATAACATTCAGAATTGAACCTTCTATGGATATGTATACTAAAGGTTTATATATTAGTGCTAGCTATCATAGGCAGTGACAAGTTAAGGCCCAATTCAACTCTCAAGCTCTCTAGTACTTGTTCTTTGTATTCTAGCTACCTCTGAGTCTGAGATGTGATCTTACTGTTGTTTATTTATGGTAGCATGCATTAAGATAGTCTTGTTACTCTGATCCTAACATGCTCCCACTACACACTAATTGAGTAGGCTACAGGGTAGAAAATACTGAACAACATAAAGCAACCATTATACTGTATATCAGGATCATGAGACAGCCAACATGTATAAGAGAGGGACAAATAACTGCGGAGACAACAAAACAACAAGGAACCAAACGCGGATCCATAAGCAAACAACCCGATAGTTTATTTAGTCGGCAACATTTCAGACAAGCCGTACTGATATGCTGGTACAACAGCATAATGGGGTGACAATACAACTTGCATCTAGCAAGAAACAGTTTCAATGGCGACAATTGCGTTATGTTCTTGGAGAAATGCATGCTTCAAACCCAAACTGAACAATATAATTCAGAAAATAGAACTTTATTCATGAATAGAAATAATGTGTTTACAATGGCAGTACATACAACATAAGCTAATTTACCAGTAAATGGCAGTACATAACATAAGCTAATTTATCTTGATTCCTGGATGTATGACACCATGGAAACACATTCAGACTAAAGAATCACTACATGATGTGCTTCCTACTACAGCAAGCACTAGCTCCCACTCTTGCTTCCTACTGCAGCAAGCACTGGCTGCCTCAACCTGGAGCACAGCACCGCGGCAGCCAGGCCACCCTCGTCTCCCAGGTGTTGTAGGAGCTGCAACCCTGGCACTTCTGCGCCAGGACGTGGAAGCACACCAATTTCCAGCCAGGTTCTGGTAAAACTCCGAAGCTTGGGGAAAATCAAACCAGACCAAACAGTTTGATCAGATCATCTCGTTCATTCCATGTGAGCACATCTGAAAGTATAGTAAGTACACCATGTCAGTGGTACTGCCAGAAGAAATTTGAACTGCATTGAACTGAAGAACACATGACAAGTTCAGTCCACTCACATGGATAAGCAAGAGAGGGAGCTACTGCTTGCTGCAGTGAACTGAAGCAAGTAAATAACAAGAAATAAGCTGTAGAGCATCGGGGCAACATAATTCGCAATCTGAAACAGCCGAACACACTACAACTGCATGAAACCGCAGCCAAATAACACAAAGGGATAAATTTATACACAACTGCTGCATGAACTGGAACAAATTGCCAGGCGATTTCTTCAATTTCCTGTTTGTGTAAACAAGAAATACAGAACAAATAAGGTGGTGACGTTGATCTAGATAGTACCTCCTCGCCGCGCGCCGCCACCTCGCCGCAGGCTTGGGGAGTGGGGGAGATCGACGTCCTACAGTACCGTGGCCTGCCCCCGCTCCCTCCACGCTACCGTCGTCGCCGACCTCCTCACTGCCCGCCGCCACCTCGCCACAGGCTTGGGGAGTGGGGGAAATCGGCTTGCTGATGCCCACAAGTATAGGGGATCGTTGAAATCTTTGTTGTGAAGTATTACCCAAATTTATAGTTTGACTCAAGGGGAACACAAGAATACCAATAAGACTTTAACAATTGAGGCGTCACTCTCAACCACACCTGTATATCAATAAACTTGCAGCAGTGATAGTTATGGCAGTAGGATGATTCAAGCAAGCAAAATAAAACAGCAGTAGTAAACAAGGGTTTCCCAGTTTTCACCGGAAAAGTGAAAGTGTAACTCAGAGATTTAAAACGTAGGCATGAGGTGATAGCGGGGTGTTGCATGAATAAGATTGATCATATAATAAGATACAAGTAGCAATGGGACTTATCTCTAACTCCGATATATGTAGGTATGTGTTCCGTAAATAGTTGTGCCACTAGTACAGAACGACACATCGGATACCCCTCTATGGAAACGGCAGGAGTTAGGCGACGGAGAATCGAGCCTTCCGCGCGGAAAAAGCCGCCCGCGAGGGCTATCCTCCCGCGACCCGCGACACATCGGCAACGGTTGTGCTTTCCGCAACCGTTTGCTTTATATGAGCAACGGACATATTTTCGTGTCCGTATGCATTATTTTCATTATTGTAAACGGTTAATATGGATGACCGTATCCGATGATTCCATCCAGACCTAACGCTATGAGTGGTGTTGAGTTAGCCAGCTGCGGAGATTCCCATAAGACTGAAAGATAGGAGCGGCGGCGGCGAGGGCGGAGGCGGAGTCCAGATCTTACATCTGTGCTGCGGGCGTCGATAGGCGCGCGGTGGTTGCCGGCGTCGAGAGACAGCGCGTTGGTTGCCGGCGTCGAGAGGCAGCGCAGGGAAGCTTGGGCCCGATTCCACAGCTACTGGGGCGGTGGTATAACCCGAAAACCTACTACTTATTATTTTAATTATTTTGATTTAGGAGCGCGGAGTATAAATCTTACATATGTAGTTTGCCATTTTACTAGATGGTTCTTGATCGAGCTTGGATGTACGGTGGTCGCACGAGTCCTGAATTCTCACAAGGTGTGGTTGAATTCTTGGATAGGGCTTCGCAACACATGCTAGAAAGTAATGAACCGAAGATGTTTTGTCCTTGTGTTATCTGTAAGAATGAAGTCTTGTGGCCTAGAAGACAAACGATAGAAGAACACATTATTTTGAGGGGATTTATGGAATCGTACACATGTTGGTCAAAACACGGTGAACAACAACCAGCAATCTTTACCGACAACCGTGATGATTTGAGCAACGATAATCATGAAGTCAATGCCAGAGATGGTTTGGGCAACGCTGATGATGATGTGCATCCAGATGAAACCAGAGCCGATGGTCCACAAAAAAACCTAGAACAGATGATTAATGATTTGGAGAATAATATGGAAGGTAATGATGAGATAAAGAATTTCCTCTGTCAGTCGGCAGACTCGAAGAAACCTCTGTATCCGGAATGCAAGCTCAGCAAGTTGGATGCGACACTAGAATTGTTGAAATACAAGGCAGAGAGTAGTACATCCGATGTGAGCTTCACAAAGCTGTTAAAACTTGTCGCATTATTACTTTCACCTGGAAATGACTTGCCAGCGAACACTTACCATGCCAAGAGGGTGATCTGCCCCATTCCAGCCGAGTATGTGAAGATACACGCTTGTAAGAATGATTGTATTCTCTACCGAGGGGAAAATGAAAATATGCGGCGTTGTCCCATATGTAACTTTCCTCGTTACAAACGCAACCTAGCAAAAGACAGAGACAAGGGCGAGGATGAGGTCACAACGGGAGTCCCTTACAAGGTTGTGTGGTATTTGCCAATAATACCCAGATTGAAGCGTATGTATGCAGACCCAAAGCAGTCAGAGCTGATGCATTGGCATGCCGATAAAAGGAAAAAAGATGGGCTGCTCAGACACCCGGCTGATGGACCACAGTGGAGGCTTATCGATTATGAGTTCCCAGACTTTGGCAGGGACCCCAGAAATGTAAGGTTTGCACTAAGTACAGATGGAATGAATCCTTTTGGCAGCATGAGCAGCAAACATAGCACTTGGCCAGTTCTTTTAGCAATGTATAACCTTCCTCCTTGGTTGTGCATGAAGAAGAGGTATATCATGATGTCGATGCTTATTCAAGGACCAAAACAACCTGGGAATGAAATTGATGTTTACTTGAGTTTACTTGTCGAAGAACTACAAGCACTGTGGGATGGGGTAAGAATGTATGATGCGTTCAAGAGAGAACAGTTTGATCTCGGAGCAATATTGTTTCTGACCATTCAAGATTATCCTGCACTTGCGAACTTGTCAGGGCAGAGTTTGAAGGGATCCTTTGCATGTGTCACTTGCAAAGAGAGAACAAAAAGTCTTTGGCTGCCGAATTCAAGGAAGACAGTGTACATGCGGCACCGAAGGTTTTTGGCAAAGAATCACCCGTATCGTAGATTGAAGGCCCCGTTCGATAATACGATTGAGACCGATGACACGCCAGAACCATTTTCAGGAGCGGATGTCGATAACCAGACGAAGGATGTACACACTATTTTTGGTAAGGGGAAGAAACCCCAGTCTCGTGAGAAGGCAGTGTGGAAGAAAAGATCGGTTTTCTGGGCATTGAAGTATTGGGCATATCTGGACGTTCAACATTGCATCGATGTCATGCATGTCGAGAAAAACGTAACTGAAAGCGTTCTTGGATGTGTAATGAATAACAAGGATAAAATGAAGGATGGTATGAATTCACGGCTGGATATTCTTGCATTGAAATATAAAAGGAAAAAGTTGAAGCCACAAGAGAAGCCTAATGGGCAGTGGTACCTCCCACCTGCTTGCTACCAGTTATCGAAGGAAGAGTTGAAGGAGTTCTTGCAATTCTTGTATGATATGAAAGTTCCGTCAGCATACTGCGCAAACATCAGGACTCTGGTGTCGTTTGAAGAAAAGAAACTGATGGGGATGAAGTCACATGACTGCCATGTGATGATGACACAGATGCTCCCTGTGGCAATTAGAAATATGTTGCCTAAACCCGTTCGAGAGGCTCTCATGAGGTTATGTGATTTTTTCAACGCTATATACCAGAAGGTAATAGATCCATTCAAATTAGACAGATTGCAAGAAGATGTTGTGAAGACTATCTGCCAGCTGGAGATGTTCTTCCCCCCTTTGTTTTTCGACGTAATGGTCCATCTAATTGTACACATTGTTTATGAGATAAAGCAATGTGGTCGAGTGTATCTGCGCACTATGTATCCGTTCGAGCGCTTCATGGGTATACTCAAGCACTACGTCAGTAACAGGTATCGGCCAGAGGCAAGTATCGTTGAAGGATATCTTTTAGAGGAGGTGGTTGAGTATTTCATCAGCTACATGGATGGCCACCGACCTATCGGGATGCCTCTGTCCAGGCATGAGGGGAGGCTAGATGGAAAAGGGTTAATGAAAGATAAATCATGTTGGCCAGAGTGTGAATTATTTGAGAAAGCACATTTGTACGTATTGCAGCACCTTGCAGTCGTTACACCATATGTGGATGCTCACAAGGATCTACTTAGAATTGAGCTAGGAGGCCGAGGCTTGATAGAGAATCAGAAGGAAGCACAAGTCTTGAAACTGCACAGCCAGAGATTCGCTGATTGGCTGATGACGAATTGTGTCGGAGATGATGACGAGACTTTAAAAAGTTTGGCAAGAAAGCCAAACTTTACGGTTCATAAATGGGAAGCATATGACCTGAATGGCTACACCTTTTATACAAAGAATAGAGACAACAAGACCATGTATCAGAATAGCTCTATTAAAGTGGAAGCGGTAGATCCGAATGGGAGGAAGGATTGGTACTATGGAGTAATTGAGGAGATTTGGGAGCTGGAGTACGATACATTACTCACCGTTCCATTGTTTAAATGCAAATGGGTCAAACTGGGTCATGCGAAAGTTGACCAGTACGGCACTACATATGTCAATCTCAACGAATTGGGATACAAAGATGAACCTTTCGTTTTAGCTACCCAAGCCACCCAGATCTTCTATGTCAAAGACCTACTACATAAAAATTGCCATGTTGTGATGAATGGGAAAAGGAAGATCGTTGGGGTGGATGACGTTACTGATGAAGAAGAGTACAACCAGTATGAAGACTTGCCAGCAACTGGAGAACGCATACAGATCAATGACCGACAGGCTCCTGGAGATGGCTTTTACGCAAGAGATGATCACTCCGATGGGGCAATTTACAAAGGAAATATTCAGGTTGATCCAGTTTTACTAGAGGAGGACGAAGAATGAGCAAATTAATTTGTACCCTAAAGTGATAATTGTATTTCTTAATTGGCAAAGTAATGTGCTGTTGTTATTTCTTAATTTTCAACCGTAAACGCTACGTTTATTCAAATTCTGAAATACTCCCTCCATCCCATTTTATAAGGCGTCTAAGCACCTCTAATTTTCCCCAAAATACAAGGCGTGTAAGCCTTTTTTGTGATGTTTCTTCCGATTGTTCCCCCGCCTGCATGCAGCCTTGCGCTCGTCTCTCCACAAAATAATCTTTAAGCGATAGTTTCCTTAGAAAGTGGATGTTAATTGATTCATCACGAAGCGTGATTCAGTATTGGAGGTAGCGATGGATTGGTTCCATATCTGCGCCATAATTACTGTGATTGCATGGATGGAAATAAATCCCCAGATTTACGTTTGTTTCCTCACAAGCCTGTATCGCTAATAAATAGTGGCAGGGTAGCAGGGTCCAAATTAGCGTGCGCTAATTTTCGTGCAGAATTGCTTACATGCCTTGTATTTTGAGACGGAGGGAGTATAATTTATTTATACCACATCGGCAACGGTTTTTTTGAATGCACCGTTGCCGATGTGACATAAACCCTACTTCCAGACTTAAACTTTGGGGACCAACCTACCACCCCTCGCATTTCCCCCCGCTCACCGTCTTCAACACCACCCCCGGCGGCGTACTCACGCTCAGCTGAGTTCATTATGCGGACTACTCGGGCCGCCCTTGCGGCGCAGGCGGCTTCCCTGGCCGTCCCCCCACCCACGGTCTCAGCTGAGTTAGTTATGCGGACTACTCGGGCCGCCCTTGCGGCGCAGACGGCTTCCCTGGCCGCCCCCCAACCCACGCCGCGGGGCAGCTCCAGGCTACGACGGCGTCGCGCCGACGCCATGGTCAGCGAAGACGCCCAGAGGGTGGGCTCTATGCCCCCCCTCAGGCGACAACCGCGGCCGCCGTCTACACTGATTTGGCTCCCGGAGATGCTGCCGCCACAGATCTGGCCGCCGTCTCCACTGATTTGGCTCCCGGAGCTGCTGCCGCCACAGATTTGCCCGCAATAGAGGAAGGGGCAGACAGCGGCGACCTCATACATGCCGGAAACACACTTGGGACAGGTTAGTTGTGCTGATTAACTGTATTACACACTGTAAAGTCGGACCTTTTAGTTTTAATTAGATCCACCTTCTATTATTCACCTGTTATTCAGAGCTGTCGTCTGGTGATGAAGGGTCCTCGAGCTCATCCTCGCAGCAGGATCAGTTTATCATGAAACAAAGGGGTCGAGGAATTAGAAAACCAACCCTAAAGCCAAGAGGAACATTTACAGTGGAGATGATTGACAAGAAAACTGGTGCCCCGTTGAAACCAGTCAAGGCACATAGGAAATTTAAGACATTGTGTGGGTGTGTAGTCAGGGAAAAGGTCCCCATTACGTTTGACTACTGGAGTCAAGTCACTAAAAGACTTTCATCGTCAACTCCATAATGAGCCAGTTCCAGCTCGCAAATGAGGAATGGAAGCCTGGAGTTCAAGCTGCTGCTCTTTCTAAAGCAAAGGATTCGTTCCATAACTTCAGGCACCGTCTGTACTCCAAATTCCAGAAGAAAAATCGGGATGCTACACTTGTATACCCCTTCATTAAACCTGACGACTGGAAGGAGTTCAAGAAGTATAGGAGGACGGAGGAGTTCCTAACAAAGAGTAAAGCCGGCAGCGCCCTCATCAGTAAAAACAAGCATCCCCACAATATGGGGGTTCTTGGATATGCTGGTTCGAAGCCCATATGGAGAAAACAGGATGAAGAAGCAGTTGCTTCGGGGGGCACGGTTCCTTACTCTGATCTTGAAGGTGAACGGGCACGAGACTTCTTGAGGGCGAGGTCTAAAACAAACGAAGTTGGTGAACATGTTATAACTCACCCCGAGACCCAAAAGTTACATAAAACAATGGTAATAACCATATATAACCTAAGTTGTTTCCTCCTTAACTGACACAATATTTCCTTGTGTACTGAATTCAGTGTACTACTTGTCTTATCTCCAGCTGGAGCTGAAAAATAAAAAGGACAGCGGAGAGATTCTGGCACGAGGGAAAAATGACATTCTCTCAAAAGCTTTGGCTACGCCTGTGCCCTCTGGTCGGTCTCGGACGTACGGCACCCATGTTGGCCACAAGAAGGCTTTCGCGATAGACCAGGCTGAAAGGCAGGCAATGAAAAAGGCCAGACATGACGCTCAAATGAAAGCACTAGAGACAAATATTACGGCCAATATCGTTAAGCATCTTCGAGACGGTCACCTTGATCCCGGTAGGGGGGAGTGCCCTGCAGCCAGGAGTAGTTGTGGATCATTGTCGGTTGATGGTCTTGTAGACACCGGCAAATATGCTATGGACGACATCACGAGCACGGTGAGATGCAAACTACATGTGCCTGTAACCGTGATGACGCATCATCCCCTGGTGGCAGCACTAGGTATGGTTCAGCCACCTACCGATGTGGTACCTCAAGTGGATGGTGTGCCCTTAAAGCCAGGTTTTGCAATGTGCTTTCTGGACAAGGTCATGCCTGGCTTCGAAGGCATCTTGCTATTTAACACCTGCGTCGATGCAGACGTACAAAGCTTGGGCCAGGCTAAGCTGAGATACGTACAGTGGCCCAAGAAGGAGATTTCTCTTCTCAGTGCCCTGCCATCCACCTCAACAGCTTCTCGACAGATGGCGTCGTCTGAAGGCCTCCGTTCAGCACAACTCCTCCTTGATATTGCGGCCAAACAAACCTTCTAGAGAACAAGCAGTTGAAGATACAACGGTTGCACAGAGTTGTGAAGCCACACCAACACCGCCTGTCGATAGTAACTCACCTACTGCCCTTGTGGTGAACAACACCACCAACTTGGTTGAAGCTACACCAACACCGCCTACGCCTCCGCCTCATCCACAACAGGCTTATCTGCCAACTCCGCCTCAGTCACAGGAGGCTCAACTGCCGTCCCTGCCTCCTCAGCCACAGCAGGCTCATCTGCCGCCTCCGCCTCCGCCCCAACTTGTTCGGACACGTAGAGGCACCACACCCGTCCGGGCGAAGGACCATGCCAAGATGGCCCCGATAAATAGAACCCACGAAACAGGGATAGTTAAGCTCACGAAAAGAGTTCGTGTAAGGGGCTGAACACGTTGGTCAAACAACCCTCAACCTGCACGGCGACGGTGCTCGTCGAGCAAGTGGAGGGACATCACGACAGAGATAAACACCAGCCCGTACCCAGGTTCATGGCCCTCGTGTGGAGGTAACACCGCTACTCCTGCTTGTCTGTATTGCACTGCTTATAGAGGTTACTGTACAATGAGCTTGCCGAGGGCTCTCTTTTGGCAATGGTGTACACGAGGAAGGGAAGCTGTGGTCTTCTTCTTCCTTGCGCGTAAGTGGCTAGGCTTGAATGAGAATGCGATCCTTTGCTACGGTGCTGCTCCTCCTCCTTTTATAGGCGCCCCGGGCTTCCTCCCTGCGCTTGCGCTACGGAAGGGCTATCACGTGGCGGCAGAAGGTGGAGCGCGGTGCACCGCAGCCCAGCTGTCCATGGACGCGGTCCATGGGCGTAAAGCTGATGCCTGTGGCAGAGTAACCACCGTCCATGCAGGACGGCCAGCTGGACCGCAGAGGAACGTGGGGGTGCCCACGGTGACGTTGGCCGTGGAGCGTAGCGCCGGCCGGTCCCCTTATCACCAAAGAGGAAACCCTTGTAGTCCGATGCGGATGGCGCAGCTTTGTTGACTCCTTTAATCACCAAAATGGCAACTGCGGCGTCGTCGTCACCGCGCGCAGAGGCGCGCGTCACTCTGCGGCCGCTGCAGAGCCCATGTGCGCTCTGCAGAGATTGCTTTGCAGCGAAGCGATCCCCATGAGGGCTTGGATGCCCTGTAGAGGATTCGGCGTTGACCTCTCTCCAGGGGAGATTACCTTGAAGAGGGGGCAGCAGTGAAGAGGGCCTCCGCAGGCCTCGGCTGCCTCCAAAGCCCTTGCGAGGCAATTTGCCTCACGAGGCTCTCCAAGCCGTAGGCTTGGTCCTTAGCGAAAATTGGCCATCAAGTGTCGAGGGCCGTGGCGGGCAGGCCCAGCACACCCTGGTTCACTGGGCCGACAGTAGCCCCCGGGCCCATGATGGGCACGATGTAGTCCAATGGACGCAGGCGAATCGTCATGGGCCCAAAGTGTCCGGCCGGCCTGAGACACGTGTAGGGCAGTTACGCCGCGACGACACGTTCTCCTCGGAGATGATGGGCGTAGTGGGGGGACCCACCACGTCTCGGTAACTGCTCTGAGGGGATATAAAGCCTGCAGCGCCGGTTCAGGCAGCAGTTACTGCATCTTTGCGCGCCCGTCTCCTCGCTCTTGACTTCTGCGCTTCTGTGTCTCCGGCGCTCTTCCTTCGCAATCCCGCTGCAATGGCGCCCAAGAAAGCCTCCGCGGCCTCGAAAGGCAAGGCAGTGGTGCAGGGCGGCGAGCTTGCCGCGATGCAGCAGGTCGGAGACTTCGAGCCGGCTCTGACCGGCTTCCGCTTCAAGAAGAAAGCGCAGCTGGAGAAGGTGCGTCACATGGCAGCTTCGGCGACCAACGAGCACGGCGCTACGGTGCTTAAGACGGCGGACAACTCCTTCGGCGGCTTCTACCCCATCTTCATGCACACCCTATTCGCCGGGCTCGTGCCTCCTTTCTCCGACTTCTTCCTGGCGGTTCTGGAGCGCTACCAGATCCAGGTTCTTCATCTCCATCCTAACTCCATCCTTGTCCTCGCCATCTTCGCCTACCTCTGCGAGGCATACATCGGCATTCCACCCTCGGTGGACCTCTTCCGCAGCTTCTATGCGCTCCGGTTCACGGCGAACAAGGAGCGGTCGGGGTGCGTGTCCTTCCGCATCACCGATGGCATGAAGGGCACCTACATCCCCATCGCGCGGAACGGCGAGAACATTGTGACCAGCGTGACGAAGAAGGTGGAGGACTTCCGCAAGCGCTGGTTCCTCATGAAGTTCGGGAGCCGGAGCGCCTTCTTCGAACTGCCTGAAGCGCCTCCGACGAAGAGGGCGAGCTGGTCTTCAAAGCGCTCAAGGGCGCCACACTCGGCCCCGTGGTAAGGCGCTTGAGGGACCTCCGCGAGGCAGGCCTCACTGGGCAGATGGTTGCCAAGGACTTCGTGAGCGTCGCATTGCTCCGCTCCAGAGGCACGCGGACGCGATGTGGCTGTATTCCAACCAGAGGGACAAAATGCGCCTGAGCGCAACCCTCTTCACGCAGCAGGAGGTGCACACCATCATGGAGACTCTCTTCACGTCTCCAGACATCCCCAAGCCCAGCGATAAGGCAGTCCCGCTCCACAGGATCGATCTCGGGCGTCGCGTCTCGCTCGTGCAGACAATGCCGAAGTTCGACCAGTGGGGCCTGGTGCCTAAGGGGCATGTGGGGCCTCGCGAGGATCCAGAGTCTGCGGCGCAGGGGGCGCCAGCTGAGGGCGACGAGGAGACGACGGAAACGCCTGTGGAATCCGACGCAGGCGCAACCGGCGCCTCGGGAGGCCCTGCCTCCTCGGCGGAGAACTCGAGCACCTCAAAGAGTGCGGCGCCTGAAGTTGAGACCCACGGGACCTCCTCAGGCAGCAGCGGCCAGTTCGTGGTCGCTCCCTCGCAGCGTGTTGAGGGACAGAGGAGAGCGATGATGACGGAGCTTCATCAGGCCACTGCGAGCCCCGCTCCAAGGCCATTCATGACAGGGCCGCCAGGAGTCCAGCGGGCACTTCTCTCAAGAGGAAAGCCGAGGCTGCTCTTGAGGGTCCGGCCGGGCCGCGCCGCCGAGGCCGTGGCGGTCGTCAAACACGGTGTGGGTCGATTCCCGCGCCAAGACATCTGGGTAAGGACTGACTCCCTTTTCTGTTTGATCTTATTCTTGTGTAGACTCCTCGAGGAGTTTTTGAGCTTTTGCCTCTCCAGGCGCCCCGAGGTGCCAAAACGGCGGAGACTCCGGAGGCTTGGAGAGATCCCCAGCGCTGCAGCGGCGTCTGCAGCGTGTACAGCCGACGAGGTGCCTCCCGAGGGCACTGCTTCTTCTCCCGAGGCTGCGGCACCGCCTCCTGAGGCAGAGGAGCGCCACGAGGAGAAGGAGGAGAGGAGGCAGAGGTGACGATGCCACCGCCTATGCGGCCTGACGTCTCCTGTGCGGCAGGAGGGGCGCCGGAGGCGGATGCGGCGAGGTCCATGCCGCCGGCGAATGATGCGGCGGGGACGGAGGCGTCGCGGAGCGCGCGCTGACGTCGAGATGGAGGAGGCCGCCGCGTCATCGCCCCCACCGAGCACGAGCCTTGGAGAGGCCACAGCTCTGTGGCCGCTGTGGCCGCTGGGAGGCGGCCTCAGCTGAGAAGGCCAACCCTGTCCCTGGAGAGGAGAGTGCTCCCCAGGGGCAGAAAAATGGTGGGGTTGATGGTGAGCGCGCCTCGAGCCCCCAGAAGGCCTCCAGCGCGGGAGGCGAGGGGGGTTCTCATCAGAGCCCCCAGAAGGCCCCTTGTGTGGACGAAGAGGGAGGCTCGCACCAAAGCCCCCAGGCGCGTCTCGAGGCCACTCAGAGCCCAAGGCACGACGCTCCGGAATCCTCGGCAGGCGCCGGCGTTTCCAGGCCTCCGGCGAGCCATGGGCCTTAGTCCTGCGGGGGCGGCGCCCAGTTGCAGCTCGCCGTGGGGCTGTCCTCCGCTCGGCGAGGGAAATTCTCGACGGGCTTGAGGCCCAGCTCGCTGAGGAGGATCGCTCCAGGGCGGAGGAGGACGCCGAGCTTGCGCGGGGCTGGGCTCGTCTTCATGAGACCGTGGAGAGCTGCCGCCGGAAGAACGAAGCTGCCCAGGCGCAACGCGAGGCAGCGCTGCGCTCCGCTGAGGAGATCCGCATCAGCGTGGTTCGCGAGTTGAGGAGACCCTTGCGGACCTGGGTGCTAGGCGCGAGGCTCTCGAGGCGGAGACCGAGGCCAAACACCAGGAGCTGGCGGCGCGAAGCGGCGGTCTCCGCCAAGCACAAAGAGCTTCTAGATCGAGGCGGGGATCGTTGCCGAGTCGGAGAATGTGCGGCAGAGCTTGGAGAAATTCCGTGAGAACCTGCGCATCGCGAAGACTTGATCGTGCAGCGCGGAGTTGAGCTCGACGCCCGCGAGACCGAGGCGCGCAAGCGCGAGGAACAGGTTGAACAGATCGAGAAGGATCAATCCGCGCAGCGGGAGCACCTGGAAGCCCGCGAGAACAAGGTTACCCAAGACGAGGAGTTCTACCAGAAGCGCCTCGCGCAGACCAATGAGAACCTTCGCAAAAAGGAGGAGAAGATGGCGGAGGAGTCTGCGACGAAGGAGAAGCTCTTTCGCGACAACTGCAGGAAAGATTTCGCGGAGAAGGTCAAGAAGCAAGAGGATCGCTTCATGAAGAGACGCAACGAGCTTGAGGCTCGCATCAGGGATCTTGAGGCCCAGAAGAAGCGATTCGACTCTCGCCTCCAGGCTGCCGCGGAGGCCCGGACGCGCGCGGAGCAGAACCTTGCCTCCTTGATGGCTGACATGAAGGAGTTGACCGCTCAGGTGGGCCCTGTCGTGGAGCGTGCTGAGGAGGCTGAGCATCACGTGCAGGCGGCACAGGTCTTGACGCAGCAGCGGGAGCGCATGTTCAAGTCCTTGGTGGCTCGGGGGAACTCCCTTGCGGCGAACCTGGGAGTGGACGCCCCTGCGGTTCCCGTCCATGGGAATGCCGATGCTGCGCGTACCTCGCCTACTTCGACCAGCTCTTCTCCGCGCTCGAGGGCCCTGTGGCGGAGATGGGCGACGTTGTCGATGAAGAGTGCCGCAAGCTCCTGACGGTGGCGATCGACCGCGTCTTCGCCAACCTCCAGCGTCTTTACCCCAGCTTCGACTTCGAGTCGGTGACCGAGCCTGTCGAGGCGGACCAAGCTCAGGACCTCTCCAACTTGGTTCGGGAGGAGGTCAACGATTACGTCGACCGCTTCAAGAGGGTCGAGACGGAGCAGGCCGCTGAGGAGGAGGAAGGCGCTGAAGCCGAAGCTGAAGAGGAGGCTGAGGAGGATCATGACGGCGATGCCCCTGCCTAGGCCGCTCCTGCAACAGACGCGCTTGAGGCGCAATTATCTTTGTTTTAAGACTTGTTTTAATCCATTCTGGCTTGTAAGACACTTTGATCGTACGCTATTATGTGTGTGTCCCTCGATGGGCCTTTTATCCCTGTTCCATGTCTTTCTTCGCTCTACGTCGTCAGGACCCATCTCTTTGCGCTATGACACCGCCGCTGCGGTATGCCGGAGCGTGACTCGGCAAGGCCGGGGGGTGTTTAAGGCTTGGAGAGGTAAGGGCTCTCGAGTCGCGGTGCTCGAGGGCCCCCCTTTGACGCACAAGCAGTCCATGGAGTGTGAGAGAGAAAAAACCCGCTCGAGGGACGACAGGTGCTCGTGAGAGGGGGAAAAACTCCTGAGGGGCGCGAGCGCTGGACTTAGCTTGCGAGACTTTGGCCTCGTAGGGGCGTTGGTTTCCCTGATGGTGCGCTTCCCTCTAGGTCGGAGCGTGGCTTCTCGACCTTGGGGAGGACTCTTGTTCCCTGTATTGGTTAGAGAGGCAAACCCAAAGCAAGTACATGGTAGTAAACACTCATGCGCGCTTATAGGCTTCCTCATGAGTATCTCGCGAGGAGAGTAAGTACCAAGGTCCTTTGGTGAGGTGGCGTGTTTGGGAGCAAGCCCATAGGCCAGAGCTCTTTGAGGAGGTAACAGGCGTGAGAGCGTGCTCACGTGTTAGAGCTCGGATCCTTTGGATTTTGCGGTGCTGTTGGGGTGCTCTCGAGGCACAGTCACCGTACTCAGCCCCCGCTCGCGAGGTGCGCATGGGGAAGAATATGAGCGCGAAATGAACTAAGATGATGAAAAGTAAAAACTCACCACCAAAATATTACATAGCGGCGCCTCAGCGCAATGTTTCATTGAGAAACGAATTGGTTCATTACACTTGGTGTTACCAAGATAAAGTTTTCCATGTCGAGGCATGGGGACCACATTCAGTGGCTGAGACTCTTCACGGCCTGCGGCGGCACGTTATCAGGAGAGCTCAGAGGGGCTGGCCCTCGGGAGGAGAAGCTTTTGTGAAGCTTGGAGGTGAAGTTGTGTGCTTCCCTCTAGAGACAAAAAATGTCTGGCGTGACTATGATCACGGGTAGAACTTGCGTAGATGCGCGATGTTCCATGGATTCTTGACCGGGATGCCGTCCTCCGTTTCGAGGCGTACCGCGCCGGGCCTGGCGATGTGTGAGACCCTGTAGGGGCCTTCCCACATGGGCGAGAGCTTGTGGAGACCTTCCCTGGAGAGGATTCTCCTGAGGACGAGGTCGCCTGTCTCGAGAGTGCGCGGACGTATGTGGCGGCTGTGGTAGCGTCGCAGGTCTTGCTGGTACTTGGCTGCCCTGAGGGCGGCACGGCGGCGCAACCCGTCAAGGAGCAGCAGGTCGTCGTTGTGGAGGTCTGCTTGATCGTCCTCGTTGAAGGCAAGGACCCGTGCGGATCCATGCTTGATCTCTGTGGGGAGGACTGCTTCAGCTCCATACACGAGGGCAAATGGCGTCTCACCAGTGGGCTTCGTGGGGTTCGTGCGGATGGACCAGAGCACGGACGGGAGTTCGTCTATCCAGCCCTTGCCGTAGCCCTTCAGGCGATTGAAGCTTCTTGTCTTGAGGCCCTTGAGGACCTCAGCATTTGCTCGCTCGGCTTGGCCGTTGCTCTGTGGGTGAGCCACCGAGGCGAAGCAGAGCTTGGTGCCGAGGCTCTCGCAGTAGGCCCTGAAGATGCCGCTGGTGAATTGTGAGCCATTGTCGGTGATGATGCGATTTGGCACACCAAAACGGCAGACCAGGCCTCTGATGAATTTTACTGCTGCCCTGGCCGGTATGCTGCGCACTGCTTCAACCTCTGCCCACTTGGTGAACTTGTCGACTGCCACGAAGAGGAAACGGTAGCCCCCTTGCGATCTCGGGAAGGGTCCCAAGATGTCTAGCCCCCAGACCGCGAAAGGCCACGAGAGCGGGATGGTTTGGAGTCCCAGTGCAGGCTGATGGACTTGCTTGGCGTGGAATTGGCACGCATCGCAAGACTGGACGATGGTGGTGGCATCTTGAAGCACTTGGGGCCAGTAGAAACCGCTCCTGAAGACCTTGCCTGCCAGGGTGCGTGCAGAGGAATGGTGGCCACACTCTCCACTGTGAATGTCTCTGATCAGCATGCGGCCTTCCTCGGGGGGGACGCACTTGGCGGGGTTTAACTTGATGTTCACCTTGCGCAGGCTGGCAAAGGTTTCCTCGAGATCCTTCAAGAGAGTGTCTCCCTCGCGAGACTTGACCACGATGTCGTCGACATAAGCTTCTGCATTTCTTCCCATCTGAGCCCCCAAGGCGATCCTCATGAGCCTCTGGAAGGTGGCGCCGGCATTTTCAGGCCAAAGGGCATGCAAGTGTAGCAATACACACCACAAGGGGTGAGAAATGCTGTTTTCTCCTCGTCTTCCTTGGCCATTTTGATCTGGTGGTAGCCTGAGAAGGCATCCAGGAAACAGAGGAGATCACAGCCGGCGGTGGAGTCCACAATCTGGTCTATCCTTGGCATGGGGTATGGATCCTTGGGGCAGGCCTTGTTTACGTCTGTGTAGTCGATGCAGAGCCGGCCTCCTCCATTGGGTTTTGGGACAACCACACCGTTGGAGAGCCAAGTGGGGTGGGCAACTTCTCGAATGATGTCTGCTGCTTTCAGCTTCTCTACTTCTTTGATGATGAACGCTTGCTTCTCGGGGGCTTGTTTCCGCGCTTTCTGCTTTACAGGGCGTGCGTCTGGACACACGGCTAAGTGGTGCTCGATCACCTCCCTTGGTACACCGGACATTTCTGACGGAGTCCATGCGAACATGTCAGAATTTGCCCGAAGGAAGGCGACGAGCGCGCTTTCCTATTTGGGAGGCAAGCCAGCGCCTATGGTGACGCTAGCCCCCGAGCCCTCAGCCCCCGAGCCGCTGGTGCTCAGCGACACCTTCTTTGTAGATGCTTGCTCTTGAGTGAACAGTTTCTTCTTCTTGGGCCTCTCGAGAGGCTCCATGTCCTCGTCAGCGGGGAATGCCATGGCAGCGGCCTTGTAGGCGATCTCGACAGCGCGCGTGGCGTCCTGTACGTGACCACGTATGGTGATGGTGCCACCGCTGCCAGGGATCTTGACCATGTTGTAGGCGTGGTGCGTGACGGCCATGAACTTCGCGAGGGCGGGGTAGCCGAGGATGGCGTTGTAGGGCAGGCCAATGTGCGCGACGTCGAAGTCAATTAGCTCGGTGCGGTAGTTCTCCTGCGTGCCAAAAGTGACCGCGAGCCTCACTTGCCCCAGAGGCGAGATTGAGCCGCTGGTGACCCCGGTGAAGGGCCTGGAGGGCATGAGCCACTCGTAGGGCACTTGAAGCGTCTCGAAGGTCTCGACAGAGATGACGTTCAGGCCTGCACCCCCATCAATGAGCGTCTTGCCGACGGCGATGTTGTTGATGGTGGGGGTGCACACCAACGGGAGGTGCCCACAGTCTTGGTAGACTTGGGGTGATCTTTGGCGTCGAAGGCGATGGTGTACTGGGACCACTTGAGGGGGCGGGACGTCTCGACCCCGGGAAGCGCTGCGTTGAGCTCGCGAGCGAACTGCTTGAACTGGTTGTTCGACTTGGGCGCCTGGGATCCGCCGAGGATGCATGCCATGGCACCCTTGGGGGCCTGGTAGCCTCCAGGCTCTTCGTCGGGAGATTGTTGTTTTTCTCGGCGGCATTCGCCTGAGTTCCCTGGGCCTCTGGAAGTTGCCCTTGCGTCCACCTTTGCGGTAACCACGGCCTCTGCCGCGGCCACCGCTGCCTTCTTCTTGCTCACGCTTCTTGCTCAGCTGCTTGAGGTCATAGCAGTTCTCCGTCGCATGGCCGCGCCTGTTGTGGTAGATGCAGAACGGGCGGTTGTCCACCTTTTTCTCGCCAGCCTCTGGGGAGTCCTCGCGAACATGCTTGGCGTCGGGTTCAGCTGCCAGGACTGCGGTAGGCTTGCGCTTTATCTCGTCACGCCTCTTCTGGGTCTTGGATCCCTCGACAGGGTCGTCTGTCGAGCCCACCTTGACGAAGAGGAGCCCTTCTTCTGCCTTGGCGCATTGTCTGCGATGTCGAAGAGCTTCACCACGGAGGAGAGGGTATCATGGATGCCGAGCTTCTCGAGCATCCTGTGGTTGGTGACGCCCTCTCTGAAGGCCGCAATGACGTGCGAGTCCGGGATGTTCGGGATTTGTTGCGGACTTGGCTGAAGCGCTGGATGTACCTGCGGAGGGTCTCGCCAGGCTTCTGGCGCACAGCTCGCAGGTCGTTGTAGGTGAGGGCGCGCTCGTACGTGCCCTTGAAGTTCGCAACGAACTGCTGGCAGAGCTCCTCCCACGAGTCAATGGAATCCTCGGGAAGGTTCAGGAGCCACGACAAGGCGGAATCCTTGAGAGCGTGGGAGAACCAGTTGGCCATGACCTTGTCGTCTCCCCCCGCAGCTTGGATGGAGGTGGTGTAGAGCTGCAAGAACTCGATGGGGTTGTTCGTGCCGTCGTAGCCCTTGGGTAGGTCAGGCCTGAACTTCTGTGGCCAGACGACGCGACGCAGGTTGCGGGTGAAGGCCGCGCATCCTGTGGCGTACGAGGCGATGCCACCCTGAAGAGCACGGCGGTTCTGTCGCCCTGCTTGGCCGATTTCCTCGACGATGCGCTTCTGGAGGTCCTTCTGGCGCTCCATTTCCACCCGCGCGTCTGGGGGTGTCCGCTGCACGATTTGGCAATCGCGCGGCGAAGACGCGTGGGATGCGGCCTTGTGCGCCGCAGCTGGAGGCGGACCCGGCGGAGGCGGCGGCGGAGGTGCGCCATGCGCGGTGGTTCCAGCGCGTCCGGAGTTGTGGTGCACCAGAGAGCGCGACGCCGCGGAGCTGCGCGCGGTGCCGCCGCAATGTCGACGAGGTGCTGGAGGCGGCCGAGCCAGTTGTCGTGCGCCTCGCGTGGGGCGGTAGCGGAAGAGCTCCGCGGCCATGAGCAGCGCGGTGTTTGGGCTGGGCGCTGGACGCCCAAGAGTGGAGGCGCTGTGGCGCTGGGACGGATGCGAGGACTCAGCGTCCTCGCCGTGCCCGTGGTCGACGTCTTCGTCGAAGCGGTCGTCGTGGTGGCCGTCGTCGTCCTCGGGGTGCTCCACACGCGGTTCAGCGGTGTTGCGCCCCGTGGCAGGCTGGCACGGGGACGGCCGCGAGGGTTGGTGGTGTTGGCAGCGGGCTCGGTGGTGCCCTGCCTGACGCCCGCCGGGTGGCGCGAGCTGCGCGAGTGTCCGCCATGGTGCAGAGGTCGATGAAGGTTGAAGACGCGCCTCAGCCCCCTACCTGGCGCGCCAATTGTCGGAGAATGACTCCCACGAAACAGGGATAGTCAAGCTCACGAAGAGAGTTCGTGTAAGGGGCTGAACACGTTGGTCAAACAACCCTCAACCTGCACGGCGACGGTGCTCGTCGAGCAAGTGGAGGGACATCACGACAGAGATGAACACCAGCCCGTACCCAGGTTCACGGCCCTCGTGTGGAGGTAACACCGCTACTCCTGCTTGTCTGTATTGCACTGCTTGTAGAGGTTACAGTACAATGAGCTTGCCGAGGGCTCTCTTTTGGCAATGGTGTACAAGGAAGGGAAGGTGGTCTTCTTCTTCCTTGCGCGTAAGTGGCTATGCTGGAATGAGAATGCGATCCTTTGCTACGGTGCTGCTCCTCCTCCTTTTATAGGCGCCCCGGCTCCTCCCTGCGCTTGCGCTACGGAAGGGCTATCACGTGGCGCAGAAGGTGGAGCGCGGTGCACCGCAGCCCAGCTGTCCATGGACGCGGTCCATGGGCGTAAAGCTGATGCCTGTGGCAGAGTAACCACCGTCCATGCAGGACGGCCAGCTGGGGCCGCAGAGGAACGTGGGGGTGCCCACGGTGACGTTGGCCGTGGAGCGTAGCGCCGGCCGGTCCCCTTATCACCAAAGAGGAAATCCTTGTAGTCCGGTGCGGATGGCGCAGCTTTGTTGACTCCTTTAATCACCAAAATGGCAACTGCGGCGTCGTCGTCACCGCGCGCAGAGGCGCGCGTCACTCTGCGGCCGCTGCAGAGCCCATGTGCGCTCTGCAGAGGTTGCTTTGCAGCGAAGCGATCCCCACGAGGGCTTGGATGCCCTGTAGAGGATTCGGCGTTGACCTCTCTCCAGGGGAGATTACCTTGAAGAGGGGGCAGCAGTGAAGAGGGCCTCCGCAGGCCTCTGCTGCCTCCAAAGCCCTCGCGAGGCAATTTGCCTCACGAGGCTCTCCAAGCGTAGGCTTGGTCCTTAGCGAAAATTGGCCATCAAGTGTCGAGGGCCGTGGCGGGCAGGCCCAGCACACCCTGGTTCTGACTGGGCCGACAACTGCACAATTGACAGCGACCAATACCTAGACGACGAAGAATTTAATAAGAAATACAATGCAGAGGTGCAAAGTGGCCCCAAATACGTGCGTGGACATCCATTTTTGACTAGGGATGGATTACAAAGATCAGGCTTGGCTTGCCAGCAGCTTCATGAAAAGTACCTCCTATGTTGTGAAGAGAATAAGGAGATGACCTTCAGTGTCAGGAAAGAGGATTTTTACGGCATCGAAGGTGACGTTCGTTATAACTGGGAGTTTTCAGAGATGTTCCAAGTTTTCAACCTGAATACTGTTGATGGCACGTTCATGCGTTTGTTCACATTGTATGTGCCTTACAAATACTTTTCACATTTTAATAGCTTTCTTCTGTTTAGTACATGCTAACTATTCTCTTTCTTGTACTTAGGAGCCAGGTATTCGAGTGCAACCGCAGGAAAGAACCGGTAGGTTTCCTTGATCCGGCTCTTATCAATTACACGAACATCTGCAGCAATGGATACGACGATATATTCAACTATGCTGTGAAAGCGTTGACTCATTATCAAGACAAAGAGTTGATCCTGCTTCCTTACAATCATGCGTTTGTTATCAAAAATTATCTGTACATCCTGCTTCCTTACCATCAGGCGTAAGTTTGTTATTTTCCTTTGCAGTTCTCACTGGTTCTTAGCTGTCATCATTCCTAAACAGAACAAGGTATTGTATATAGATTCCCTACTTGGAAGTATAAATTATACACCCTTGGAGGAATTCTTGAACAGGTATTACATCGTTCCCTAGTTTACTTTATGATTTAACTTTCACGTGTTGTTTCTCAATCCGCCAACTCATTACTTTTGTAGTGTGTTCGAAAAGTACTTGACGATAATCAAGAGACCGTTGGCCAAGAGAGGAGAACAGGAGGCCATATTGAGTCACGTACAAGTTAACCCGGTAACAGTTGCTACTTTATTCCTAGTTTTCACAAATACCTGCTAGCAAACCAAACTAAGTGAGCGATTTGGTCACCAACATTACAGTGCCCTCAGCAACCACCTGGTACAAATCTTTGTGGGTATTATGTGTGCAATGCAATATTGAAAGTCGTTCCCACCTCGAGAAGTCTGCCAAGCCTCGATTCGGTTAGTAATCCACGACATCATCAACAATTCATGTTTCCTAACAATATTTGCAGACATACATGACGAAAGATACCTAACTAAGAATCTGCCTGCAGCTTATAGGTGGAATGGGACGTGCACCTTTGAAGAAGGATGTTCTTACGATGGTGAGAGGCAAGTTTGCTGTGTTCGTCCTTAAACACATCGTAAGCAAGGAGGGAAAACTACACGACCCTAATCCATGATCATGAGATCCTATTCGGCATTTGTTCACCTGTCCATACCGGCATTCTCGCTGGTGAGACTATAGATTTTTCCAAAACAATTGTTGTCACCATTGTGGTGTAACTTCTTTAAATCGTGTCCACTTTTTTCCGAACAATGGCTAAAAACTTTGTATTTGTAGCAATAGCAATAGCTGTGAACTTGTATTCCAACATTTGCTGTAAGCTTTGTGTTCATATGATTGTTGTAAACTTGTATTGCTGAATGTCTGCTAAATAATTGCTGTAGCACGGGCGTGCAAGCGCGGCTAATTACTATTAGCTTGCAATTAGACATAGGAAACGGGCAAACAGAAATAGCCGTTGCCGACATGATACCACACTAGTAACGGAGGACAAAACCCTCCGTTGCCGAAATGGTCACACATTGGTAACGGAGAGCCGGAGGCTCCGATGCCGAAATTTTCTCACATCGAAAACGGTGTTCTGGCACCGTTACCGATGAGGGCCCCCACATCAGTATCGGAAGCGGGGACACGGACCCTTTCTCCGTTGCCGAAGGGGTTTTTGGCCCGTTTCCGATGTGTCGTTCTGTACTAGTGTGCGTACTAACCAAGAGAATTTGCACAACATCTATTGTCCTACCTGCCCATTTCACCGGGGCCAACTTGGAACTACAGGTAATTAAGGTCTACCCTTTCGAATAGCCCGGAACAACGCATTAACACTTCATGAACACATAGAATCCTCAAACTAAAACATCTCCCCCTTGTTTTCCCTATATGTCACTTTTAGGGTTCGCAGGTTCAACATAATAGCAGGTGATACACTTTGCAGATAAATACCAAACTCAAATATATGATGGGGCAAAATAAGTTCAGTACTGAAATCATGCCACTCGGGCCCTAGTAGCAAGCATTAAACATAGCATAAGTGCATCAACACAATACAAAAATATCCTCAAGATAAACCCCTAAGATCTCGGACAACGGGTATCATTACATGATCAATCTCATCCAATCCCCATCCACCTCATATGCCTACAGTGGACTACTCACACATGGTGATGGTGAAGGAGCTCATGGTCGATGGAGATGAAGGCGGTGAAGATGGCGGTGAAGACGGCCTCTGGATCCTCCTCCGGGGGAGAAATCCTGGATCAATCTGTCTCCGAAAACGAAGATCGTGGTGGCGGCGGCGCTCTGTTTCGCGAAAGCTCCTCCCCTTCTAGGTCAGCCACTTTTTCATATATATGAGGGGGGGTACGCGAAAGCCGAAGGAGAGGCGGTGCCCGAGGCTCCAGATGGGTGGGCCCACGCGCCCAAGGAATATGGCCGCGTGGGGCCCACACTTTTGGCCCTCGGACGCTTCCTCGTGTCCATCTTTTGCACGATGCCCTTCTTTTCCATAAAAATTGACGTGGTATTTTTCTCCGATTTAATTTCCTGCAAAAACAACCAGAAAAGAGACTTTGCTAAAAACAGCGTCAGATTCGGCAGTTTTTATTCAAATATGGGAAGATTCCGGAGCAAATTATGAAGCAAAGTGCTTGGAAAAGTAGATGCATTTTAGGTGCATCACTTGCTAAAATCTGTGGCCTGCGCCCCATCCCTCCGCGCTTCCGTCGTCGCCGACCTCCTCGCCGCAGGCTTGGGGAGTGGGGGAGATGGGCGAGCTACTGCAGCGTCGCCGCGAGTGAAGAAGGGAGGCGGCAGCGGCGGCTGATTTGGGTCACGATACAACAGGAGTATGGGATAAACTTCAACAAGTTTTTTTTTCCAAGTACCATCAAATTTTAATCAACGGCTGACATGAATTGTGTCTTAATCAACGGCTAAGAAAATCATAACCGACGGTACCACGGGTACCGTCCCAATCACCGTAAAAGAGCTCACAACCAAAATACCCATTATTTGAGAAAGTAAAAGTATTTCCAAAATTATGTGTTTCCAAAAATATGGAGATCTATATGCTACCTCCTACCTATTTTTCAACCTTGATATTTTGCATGTATTTACAACTCCTATTTTATAAACTCCTATTTTCACTCTTTTTGGAAAACAATAAAAGTGGGAAATATACTACCCATATATTTAGCAACCCTTTGTGAAAAATATCACATTATGAGTTAAGCTTGTTTCAACATTATTCTTGTCATGATGATACTTGATCACCATCCCACCACCTATCCGAGTGTTTGAAATTTGGTTCAAAACTTATATTGTTTGCTTGTGTGATTGATTATTCAAATGTGCTTGAACATAAAGTTGAAACACACTTGACAACAATTTGGAATGTGACTTAAATAAAAACAAAACCTCTAATTATTCAAGAACATGAATTAAAATCTTAACTTAAAGGAATGATCTTATTAAAAACTCCCTCTCTGTCGATTTCTCTGTTTTATGAAAACAATTATTTTTCTTTATCAAAATTCCAGGAACAAGATGAAATAATGTTCATCTCAATTTCCTATTACTCTCACCTCAAAAATATATAATTTCCAATTAAAAAGGATATTTCAATTTATAAAATCCTATTTGTTTCTTTAACCTCTAGGGTATATTAAAAACCCCATCTCTTCACACTAAAAATCCAGGAAAATAACCCTAGCTCTTTTACACATTTCTAAAACCAACCTCAGACTCAATTCACCAAAATTAAATTTTAGTTTGGTTTAGGCATTCTGTCGAACACTAGAGGGGCAGGAAACCCTAGTTTTCAAACCCTCTTCAAATTCAACCAAACTTTAGCCAAATTCCTTGCACTCTCCCTCTCTCTCACCCTTCAGAGAAGAACCACTCGAGTGGTGTCCATTTTGGACGTTTCCTGCTGGAGTTTCCCCCTTGCTTTCAGCTCTCTCTTCCCCTCTTCTCGGTCACATGTGAGCAAGGAGGAGGCGGCCGTGCAGCAGCTCGAGCTTGCGCCACTGTTCCTCTCTGCCTCCCCTCTCTCCATTGGGCAGAGCCCGTGCACGCAGATCCCCTCCCTCTGTCCCATATCTTGCTCGCCCAACCGAAGGGCCGCCGTGCGCATGGACGCCGAAGACGTTCTCGACGACCACGACACCCTGCCAGCGCCGCGCCGCCCACCCATTCACGTCCTCTCCGCGACCCCACGGGCACCATGGCGTCACCCTGGATGGCCCACGATGCCGTCAGCACGCTGACGAGCACCTTGCGTGCATTCGACGCCGTCACCACCACTTGTACAGAACGACACATCGGATACCCCTCTATGGAAACGGCAGGAGTTAGGCGACGGAGAATCGAGCCTTCCGCGCGGAAAAAGCCGCCCGCGAGGGCTATCCTCCCGCGACCCACGACACATCGACAATGGTTGTGCTTTCCGCAACCGTTTGCTTTATATGAGCAACGGACATATTTTCGTGTCCGTATGCATTATTTTCATTATTGTAAACGGTTAATATGGATGACCGTATCCGATGATTCCATCCAGACCTAACGCTATGAGTGGTGTCGAGTTAGCCAGCTGCGGAGATTCCCATAAGACTGAAAGATAGGAGCGGCGGCGGCGAGGGCGGAGGCGGAGTCCAGATCTTACATCTGTGCTGCGGGCGTCGATAGGCGCGCGGTGGTTGCCGGCGTCGAGAGGCAGCGCGTTGGTTGCCGGCGTCGAGAGGCAGCGCAGGGAAGCTTGGGCCCGATTCCACAGCTACTGGGGCGGTGGTATAACCCGAAAACCTACTACTTATTTTTTTAATTATTTTGATTTAGGAGCGCGGAGTATAAATCTTACATATGTAGTTTGCCATTTTACTAGATGGTTCTTGATCGAGCTTGGATGTACGGTGGTCGCACGAGTCCTGAATTCTCACAAGGTGTGGTTGAATTCTTGGACAGGGCTTCGCAACACATGCTAGAAAGTAATGAACCGAAGATGTTTTGTCCTTGTGTTATCTGTAAGAATGAAGTCTTGTGGCCTAGAAGACAAACGATAGAAGAACACATTATTTTGAGGGGATTTATGGAATCGTACACATGTTGGTCAAAACACGGTGAACAACAACCAGCAATCTTTGCCGACAACCGTGATGATTTGAGCAACGATAATCATGAAGTCAATGCCAGAGATGGTTTGGGCAACGCTGATGATGATGTGCATCCAGATGAAACCAGAGCCGATGGTCCACAAAAAAACCTAGAACAGATGATCAATGATTTGGAGAATAATATGGAAGGTAATGATGAGATAAAGAATTTCCTCTGTCAGTCGGCGGACTCGAAGAAACCTCTGTATCCGGAATGCAAGCTCAGCAAGTTGGATGCGACACTAGAATTGTTGAAATACAAGGCAGAGAGTAGTACATCCGATGTGAGCTTCACAAAGCTGTTAAAACTTGTCGCATTATTACTTCCACCTGGAAATGACTTGCCAGCGAACACTTACCATGCCAAGAGGGTGATCTGCCCCATTCCAGCCGAGTACGTGAAGATACACGCTTGTAAGAATGATTGTATTCTCTACCGAGGGGAAAATGAAAATATGCGGCGTTGTCCCATATGTAACTTTCCTCGTTACAAACGCAACCTAGCAAAAGACAGAGACAAGGGCGAGGATGAGGTCACAACGGGAGTCCCTTACAAGGTTGTGTGGTATTTGCCAATAATACCCAGATTGAAGCGTATGTATGCAGACCCAAAGCAGTCAGAGCTGATGCGTTGGCATGCCGATAAAAGGAAAAAAGATGGACTGCTCAGACACCCGGCTGATGGACCACAGTGGAGGCTTATCGATTATGAGTTCCCAGACTTTGGCAGGGACCCCAGAAATGTAAGGTTTGCACTAAGTACAGATGGAATGAATCCTTTTGGCAGCATGAGCAGCAGACATAACCTTCCTCCTTGGTTGTGCATGAAGAAGAGGTATATCATGATGTCGATGCTTATTCAAGGACCAAAACAACCTGGGAATGACATGACTTGAGTTTACTTGTCGAAGAACTACAAGTACTGTGGGATGGGGTAAGAATGTATGATGCGTTCAAGAGAGAACAGTTTGATCTCAGAGCAATGTTGTTTCTGACCATTCAAGATTATCCTGCACTTGCGAACTTGTCAGGGCAGAGTTTGAAGGGATCCTTTGCATGTGTCACTTGCAAAGAGAGAACAAAAAGTCTTTGGCTGCCGAATTCAAGGAAGACAGTGTACATGCGGCACCGAAGGTTTTTGGCAAAGAATCACCCGTATCGTAGATTGAAGGCCCCGTTCGATAATACGATTGAGACCGATGACACGCCAGAACCATTTTCAGGAGCGGATGTCGATGACCAGACGAAGGATGTACACACTATTTTTGGTAAGGGGAAGAAACCCCAGTCTCGTGAGAAGGCAGTGTGGAAGAAAAGATCGGTTTTCTGGGCATTGAAGTATTGGGCATATCTGGACGTTCAACATTGCATCGATGTCATGCATGTCGAGAAAAACGTAACTGAAAGCGTTCTTGGATGTGTAATGAATAACAAGGATAAAACGAAGGATGGTATGAATTCACGGCTGGATATTCTTGCATTGAAATATAAAAGGAAAAAGTTGAAGCCACAAGAGAAGCCTAATGGGCAGTGGTACCTCCCACCTGCTTGCTACCAGTTATCGAAGGAAGAGTTGAAGGAGTTCTTGCAATTCTTGTATGATATGAAAGTTCCGTCAGCATACTGCGCAAACATCAGGACTCTGGTGTCGTTTGAAGAAAAGAAACTGATGGGGATGAAGTCACATGACTGCCATGTGATGATGACACAGATGCTCCCTGTGGCAATTAGAAATATGTTGCCTAAACCCGTTCGAGAGGCTCTCATGAGGTTATGTGATTTTTTCAACGCTATATACCAGAAGGTAATAGATCCATTCAAATTAGACAGATTGCAAGAAGATGTTGTGAAGACTATCTGCCAGCTGGAGATGTTCTTCCCCCCTTCGTTTTTCGACGTAATGGTCCATCTAATTGTACACATTGTTTATGAGATAAAGCAATGTGGTCCAGTGTATCTGCGCACTATGTATCCGTTCGAGCGCTTCATGGGTATACTCAAGCACTACGTCCGTAACAGGTATCGGCCAGAGGCAAGTATCGTTGAAGGATATCTTTCGGAGGAGGTGGTTGAGTATTTCATCAGCTACATGGATGGCCACCGACCTATCGGGGTGCCTCTGTCCAGGCATGAGGGGAGGCTAGATGGAAAAGGGTTAATGAAAGATAAATCATGTTGGCCAGAGTGTGAATTATTTGAGAAAGCACATTTGTACGTATTGCAGCACCTTGCAGTCGTTACACCATATGTGGATGCTCACAAGGATCTACTTAGAATTGAGCTAGGAGGCCGAGGCTTGACAGAGAATCAGAAGGAAGCACAAGTCTTGAAACTGCACAGCCAGAGATTCGCTGATTGGCTGATGACGAATTGTGTCGGAGATGATGACGAGACTTTAAAAAGTTTGGCAAGAAAGCCAAACTTTACGGTTCATAAATGGGAAGCATATGACCTGAATGGCTACACCTTTTATACAAAGAATAGAGACAACAAGACCATGTATCAGAATAGCTCTATTAAAGTGGAAGCGGTAGATCCGAATGGGAGGAAGGATTGGTACTATGGAGTAATTGAGGAGATTTGGGAGCTGAGTACGATACATTACTCACGGTTCCATTGTTTAAATGCAAATGGGTCAAACTGGGTCATGCGAAAGTTGACCAGTACGGCACTACATATGTCAATCTCAACGAATTGGGATACAAAGATGAACCTTTCGTTTTAGCTACCCAAGCCACCCAGATCTTCTATGTCAAAGACCTACTACATAAAAATTGCCATGTTGTGATGAATGGGAAAAGGAAGATCGTTGGGGTGGATGACGTTACTGATGAAGAAGAGTACAACCAGTATGAAGACTTGCCAGCAACTGGAGAACGCATACAGATCAATGACCGACAGGCTCCTGGAGATGGCTTTTACGCAAGAGATGATCACTCCGATGGGGCAATTTACAAAGGAAATATTCAGGTTGATCCAGTTTTACTAGAGGAGGACGAAGAATGAGCAAATTAATTTGTACCCTAAAGTGATAATTGTATTTCTTAATTGGCAAAGTAATGTGCTGTTTTATTTCTTAATTTTCAACCGTAAACGCTACGTTTATTCAAATTCCGAAATATAATTTATTTATACCACATCGGCAACGGTTTTTTTGAATGCACCGTTGCCGATGTGACATAAACCCTACTTCCAGACTTAGACTATGGGACCAACCTACCACCCTCGCATTTCCCCCCGCTCACCGTCTTCAAACCACCCCGGCGGCGTACTCACGCTCAGCTGAGTTCATTATGCGGACTACTCGGGCCGCCCTTGCGGCGCAGGCGGCTTCCCTGGCCGTCCCCCACCCACGTCTCAGCTGAGTTATTATGCGGACTACTCGGGCCGCCCTTGCGGCGCAGACGGCTTCCCTGGCCGTCCCCCAACCCACGCCGCGGGGCAGCTCCAGGCTACGACGGCGTCGCGCCGACGCCGTGGTCAGCGAAGACGCCCAGAGGGTGGGCTCTATGCCCCCCTCAGGCGAGATGCGGCGCACAGGCCGCCGTCTCCACTGATTTGGCTCCCGGAGATGCTGCCGCCACAGATTGGCCGCCGTCTCCACTGATTTGGCTCCCGGAGCTGCTGCCGCCACAGATTTGCCCGCAATAGAGGAAGGGGCAGACAGCGGCGACCTCATACATGCCGGAGACACACTTGGGACAGGTTAGTTGTGCTGATTAACTGTATTACACACTGTAAAGTCGGACCTTTTAGTTTTAATTAGTGCTGAGATCCACCTTCTATTATTCACCTGTTATTCAGAGCTGTCGTCTGGTGATGAAGGGTCCTCGAGCTCATCCTCGCAGCAGGATCAGTTTATCATGAAACAAAGGGGTCGAGGAATTAGAAAACCAACCCTAAAGCCAAGAGGAACATTTACAGTGGAGATGATTGACAAGAAAACTGGTGCCCCGTTGAAACCAGTCAAGGCACATAGGAAATTTAAGACATTGTGTGGGTGTGTAGTCAGGGAAAAGGTCCCCATTACGGTTGACGACTGGAGTCAAGTCACTCCAGAAGAAAAGACTTTCATCGTCAACGCCATAATGAGCCAGTTCCAGCTCGCAAATGAGGAATGGAAGCCTGCAGTTCAAGCTGCTGCTCTTTCTAAATTCCAGGCACCGTCTGTACTCCAAATTCCAGAAGAAAAATCGGGATGCGACACTTGTATACCCCTTCATTAAACCTGACGACTGGAAGGAGTTCAAGAAGTATAGGAGGACGGAGGAGTTCCTAACAAAGAGTAAAGCCGGCAGCGCCCTCATCAGTAAAAACAAGCATCCCCACAATATGGGGGTTCTTGGATATGCTGGTTTGAAGCCCATATGGAGAAAACAGGATGAAGAAGCAGTTGCTTCAGGGGGCACGGTTCCTTACTCTGATCTTGAAGGTGAACGGGCACGAGACTTCCAAAAGTTACATAAAACAATGGTAATAACCATATATAACCTAAGTTGTTTCCTCCTTAACTGACACAATATTTCCTTGTGTACTGAATTCAATGTACTACTTATCTTATCTCCAGCTGGAGCTGAAAAATAAAACGGACAGCGGAGAGATTGTGGCACGAGGGAAATATGACATTCTCTCAAAAGCTTTGGCTACGCCTGAGGCCTCTGGTCGGTCTCGGACGTACGGCACCCATGTTGGCCACAAGAAGGCTTTCGCGATAGACCAGGCTGAAAGGCAGGCAATGAAAAAGGCCAGACATGACGCTCAAATGAAAGCACTAGAGACAAATATTACTGCCAATATCGTTAAGCAGATTCGAGACGGCCACCTTGATCCCCACCGGGGGAGTTCCCTACAGCCAGGAGTAGTTGTGGATCATTGTCGGTTGATGATCTTGTAGACACCGGCAAATATGCTGTGGACGACATCACGAGCCCGGAGAGATGCAAACTACATGTGCCTATAACCGTGATGACGCATCATCCCCTGGTGGCAGCACTAGGTATGGTTCAGCCACCTACCGATGTGGTACCTCAAGTGGATGGTGTGCCCTTAAAGCCAGGTTTTGCAATGTGCTTTGTGGACAAGATCATGCCTGGCTTCGAAGGCATCTTGCTATTTAACACCCGCGTCGATGCAGACGTACAAAGCTTGGGCCAGGCTAAGCTGAGATACGTACAGTGGCCCAAGAAGGAGATTTCTCTCCTCAGTGCCCTGCCATCCACCTCAACAGCTTCTCGACAGATGGCGTCGTCTGAAGGCCTTCGTTCAGCACAACTCCCCCTTGATATTGCGGCTAAACAGCCTTCCAGAGAACAAGCAGTTGAAGATACAA
This sequence comes from Poa pratensis, assembly GCA_947311845.1. Lineage (NCBI taxonomy): Eukaryota > Viridiplantae > Streptophyta > Magnoliopsida > Poales > Poaceae > Poa > Poa pratensis. Next base: position 38,407,506 of record CAMZMU010000042.1, read on the forward strand.
CGGTTGCACAGAATTGTGAAGCCACACCAACACCGCCTGTCGATGGTAACTCACCTACTGCCCTTGTGGTGAACAACACCACCAACTTGGTTGAAGGTACACCAACACTGCCTACGCCTCCGCCTCAGCCACAGCAGGCTTATCTGTCGCCTCCGCCTCAGTCACAGGAGGCTCAACTGCTGTCCCTGCCTCCTCAGCCACAGCAGGCTCATCTGCCGCCTCCGCCTCCGCCCCAACTTCTTCGGACACGTAGAGGCACCACACCCGTCCGGGCAAAGGACGATGCCAAGATGGCCCCGATAAATAGAACCCCGATGAAGCCCAAGCCCAAGTCCAAGCCCAAGACCACTAAAAATTAAAAAAATACTGCACCGATTTACAGCGACCAATACCTAGATGACGAACAATTGAATAAGAAATACAATGCAGAGGTGCAAAGTTGCCCCAAATACGTGCATGGACAGCATTGTTGACTAAAGATGGATTACAAAGATCAGGCGTGGCTTGCCAGAAGCTTCATGAAAAGTACCTCCTATATTGTGAAGAGAATAAGGACCTGACCTTCAGTATCAGGAAAGAGGATTTTTACGGCGTCCAAGATGGCGTTCGACTATGCTGGGAGTTTTCAGAGATGTTCCTAGTTTTCAACCTGAATACTGTTGATGGCACGTTCATGCGTTTGTTCACATTGTATGTGCCTTACAAATACTTTTCACATTTTAATAGCTTTCTTCTGTTCAGTACATGCTAACTATTCTCTTTCTTGTACTTAGGAGCCAGGTATTCGAGTGCAACCGCGGGAAAGAACCGGTAGGTTTCCTTGACCCGACTCTTATCGCTTACCCGAACATCGCAGCAATGGATACGACGATGTATTCGACTATGCTGTGAATGCGTTGACTCATTATCAAGACAAAGAGTTGATCCTGCTTCCTTACAATCAGGAGTAAGTTTGTTATCAAAAATTATCTTTACATCATGCTTCCTTACCATCAGGCGTAAGTTTGTTATTTTCCTTTGCAGTTTTCACTGGATCTTAGCTGTCATCATTCCTAAACAGAACAAGGTATTGTATATAGATTCCCTACTTGGAAGTATGAATTATACACCTTGAAGGAATTCTTGAACAGGTATTACATCGTTCCCTAGTTTACTTTATGATTTAACTTCCACGTGTTGTTTTCTCAATCCGCCAACTCATTACTTTTGTAGTGACCTCCGTAGCAGCCGTGACCTCCACTGTCTCTCTCTCTCGCTCTCCGTATCCCTAACGCCATCCAGGGCCGTTGCCGCACCGCCCCGGCCACCAATGGCACGCTACCATGCCCTCTCTCACGCCCGTGCACCCCGACCACCGTACGCCGGCTCCCCGGCTATAAAAAGCCACCCCGTACCTCTCCTTCGCCACACACTCTCCCTGCTCTCTCCCCTCACTTTCCACTCCCTCTCGTGCACCGCCAGGAGGGCATAGCTGCTGCAGCCGTGACGTGGCCGTGCTGTCGAGCACGCACTCACACCGCCGTCCGAGGTTGAAGACGACGGCCTCGCGGCCACGCCGCTCTCTCTGCTCTCTGCTCTCTCTGCACCCTCTCTGTCGCCTCCGCGTACTCACACGCCTCCCTCTCTCTCGTTGCGTGCACAGGATCGTCGCCAGGAGCTCGCCGTCAAGGTGCCGAGGCCGTGAACGCTGAGCTGCCCGCCGTCGCCGTTCGGGGCATCCCCAAGCCACACCGTCACCGCCACTCTCCTTCCCAGTCTCTCCGCACGCGTTCTCCACCCTCTCCGACGACTCCAGGAACCCTAGGTGAGCTTCACACCGTCGCCACCGTCTCTGGCACGGCGGCGCCGCCAGTTTTTGGTCGCCGCCGGCGCGCCACTCGCACGGCCGTTGGATTTGAAATCCAACGGCAACTTACCCCTTCGCTTTAGATGAGCCACTGACGGGCAGGCCCCACCCGTCAGCATTTTAAACTTTTCCCACGCGCGGGAAAGAAAATAATTGGGCCAGGCCCAGTCGGCTGGGTCCTCGGCCCATTTACCCTTTTTCATTCTCGAATTAGGAATTAACAGAAACATTTTAATTCTGTGTGCATTTTTAAAATTAGATAACTTGAGCTCTGTAACTCGAAAAATTATGAAATAAAATTCCCTAGAAAGATAAACAAAATGTTTGAACAATGGCACAGGTCCCATAACGTTTGGATTAATAGAAATTAGAAAGTTTATTTTCTAAACTTGTTTGTTTCTGATACTCTGAAAGTCCAATTGACATGAGGTCAATTTTGTTAGCTTAGTATTGTGAAATATTAGCTTCCCTTAAAATGGTGGAATTTTTGAAGCAACAGAAACACAGTAGTAAATCAAATAGGGATATATCCTTTTCTGTAGTAAAGGAATTATAGAGTAATTAATATTTATCCAAATGAACCTAGGCCAATTTTGTTGACTTTGTATTAACCAATGTTAGTTACTCCTAAATTAGCATAATTTTGTGATCAACAGAACATGAGATATGCATTAAAACTTGTGTGACAAGTTTCTGCCATATTAAAATCATATATAAATAATGGTTAATTAACTTAAATTGTATCCAATTGTTGTGTCTTGTGTATGACAGTAGCTTTCTGTAGGACTTTATCTTGTAATTTTTGTGATGCTTGGTTGAATAGTGTAGTGATTGTGTGTGTTTGCTTGTTTATGACGTTTAGGGGAGAACGTTGCCGAAGTTAGCGAGGGAGGGGAATTTATTGAACAAGAAGAACAAGACCAAGGCTATTTTCTTGAGCAAGGCAAGCTACCTTCTTGATCATGCATTTATACCCTGATATTTTAGTTTACATGTTTTGCTATGAAAAATGCTTAGGTGGTTTTGGCGGAGTGTACCGCAAAATCACTACTACAAAATATTTTATAAAGAAATGGGTATATATATTGTGACACCCTATATAGAAGGTGTTAGTAGTATCTACTAAGTTTTAGGTGGGAACACACTTGTTCTACCCAAACTCGTCTTTCAAAACCCTCGGATGAAACTAAGTTTTACCCGAGTTAGGGTTAAAAAAATATTTTTTATGAAAAATTGGAGATGAAGATGGAGGATGAAGTTTTTATGAAAAAGCACATTGTGTCTTAGTACTATGATGACCAACCGTACCCTGTGCGACCACATTTACCCCCATATGGGACGGGGCTTAGTCATGTAGTTTGCTCGTTTTAGTATGGGATACCTCAACAACGAGATGACTTCGTTTCATGAGGGGCTGGTTTGGTGACCCCCCTGACCTGAGTCCCTCACATTGGTGGAGGATAGAAGACTGTCATCCGGCCGCCGGGCAAAACTATGAGTCCTCACACTTAGGGTTTTCGACGGGAAACCGGACTGGGTGTCGATGGAAAGTGTCATAAGGGCAGGGTCCTATACTAGGATGAGCAAATGAGAGGCTATGGTCGGTTACTCAACTTCGCATACACCTTGTATGGCGGGACGTGGCTGACACGATGAGTTGCCGGATGGATGTGGGGAAAGAGTGCTACCTCTGCAGAGTGTAAAACTATTCGAATAGCCGAGTCCTTGGTAATGGACAGTTGGGAGGCTGTCCTATGACCATGTGCAAAGTTTCTGAGTTTTGAAAAGAAAATGGAGATGTTTTATGCAACCACCAAAGGGTCGGTATAAGGTTGTTGGGAGGAAGAAAGACCATGACGGGCTATGGTCGAAAAAAGGTGGAGTTTGGAGGAAGGACAAATTGTGATATTTGGAAAAAAAGTTTACCAAATCTATTCTTATGTTTTTCAATAAAGATATAGAGATATATTTCAAAAATAAAGTTTTCATTAAACAAAATAAACTTAGTAGTGCATGATCTAGATGGGGGTAGTTTGCGAGTACAATCAAATGTACTCATAATGGTTTCGTCCCTGGCTATTGTCTTAGCCAGGTTTCGAGGAGCATTTCGATGAGGAGGATTATGGCGCCGACGACGCGAACTAAGGATCTTCATTAGTCAGTTGCCTGTGGGAACTAAGGGACGTTAGTAGGACTTCGACGATGTTTGCTTCCACTGAATGAAGTGATTTTGCCCATGAAGGCACCTATGTAAGACTCGGTCGAAATGACCATATTATTGTAAGACTTATGATTCGGTACTGTATTTGGATGTAAACTGTGATGCCAAGTTGAGTTATGCGCAACAACAAACTGATCATGGGCTTGTTGCCGAACGCATAACGAGTATCTCAGACAGCTAGTCCGGGTCCTCACAGGTTTTCACTCAGAGCCCTAGCTCGGAGAAGGTACCCTCAACGGCGCCCCCAAGAGGGTTACGACACCCGCAGGCGCAGTCACCGTTGGCGCTGGAGCGCAGAGCTTTCGCTCGGGAGAACCATCCTACCACAACTAGTACCGCGAACCGCCCAAAGCCTCGAGCCAGGCCACCAAGACGCGATCTGGGAACCGCCATTGCCGAAGCGCTACCAGAACCAGGATCTCCCTCCGCTAACTCCACGCCACCCGCGTGGACCGAGAAGACGACCATCACCACTGCCACGTCCCTCGCCACAGAGGCGTCCACCCAGACCACCTTCCGGGGTCGCCGCCCTGGCGTCCAAGATCTCGCCCCCAAGGAGAAGCAGGTGTCATGACGGCGGTTCCACCAGCACGGACAAGAGAAGAACCAAGCCAGCCAGCCCTAGTACAGCGGGGGTACGACTAGCAGGACGCACCCGCCGGTCATACCCGCAGACCCCGAGGAAACGAGGCTAGCTGCTAGGCGGTCACCGGATCTAGCCCCTCCTGGGCCGGATCCAGCACCCCATCCACTCCATGGTCGGGGGAAGGGCTCCTAGGCGCGCCGGGAGCCACTGAAACCACACAGGCAGCAGGGCCCGCCTAGCCCAAATCACGCCAAATGGGCCTAGATCTGGGCCGAGAGCCCGCGCCTCAGGCCAGCTCCGCCAGCCACCATTCCGGAGCTGCGCCGCCCCGGTCTTCTCCGTCGCAGGCACCTGTGGAGACGGCGTCGACGCCGAGCCATCCCCGCTGTCCGTCTTCCGCATCCATGGCTGAGATCTCCGGCCGAGAATCCGCTGCCCGCGTCGCCTGAGTCGCCGCCGCCACCATGCGCCACCGCCGTCCCAGACCCGTGAAAGTGCATGAGCCCTCATGTGTGGTTTTGGTAATTAATGACAATCTCTATGGACTAATGGTTGCATTGAGCTATCCTTGTAGGGCTTGTCCATTGGCAATGCTTGAACACCATGTGTTGGTATCAAGATTGAAAGAAGAAGATAAAGTGATGACCAAGATTCTATCCAATGGGTTTATATGAAGAATGGTCATCTAGAGTTGAGCTTATTGCAAGCATGGCTTGGAAAAGAAGATTGAGTGGACCAGAATATCCGGTCATGACTTGACCCGGAATATTCGGTCCTCTGCTGTTGCAACGACTCTTTTTCAGGAGGGGCTATAAATACCCCTCCCCTTCTTCTTCCTTCATTTAGCTCATTTTTCTCTCTCTCCCCCACCATTGTTGACCTTGGAAAGTTTGCCCCTCCCCAATTCCTCCCATGATTCTTGCATATCTTTGAGGGATTTGAGAGAGGAGATCTAGATCTACAATTCCACCAATCCATCCCTCCTCTAAGTGAGGGGAACCAAGTAGATCTTGATCTTGGAGTTCCATTTGTTGAGTTCTTTTTTGTTCTTCCTCTTTTCTCCCCCTTAAGCATTACTTGCTTTTGGTGGGATTTGAGAGTGAAGGATTTGAGCACTTGTGCTCTTGCCATTGCTTTTGTGCATCGGTTTGTGCTCTCTACGAGGATTCGTGGAAGTGAAAGTTTATAAGCTTGTTACTCTTGGGTCTTTGGACCCTAGATGCCTTTGTGGCGGTTGAGGCCTTTTGTGGTCACTTGGGAGCTCCCAATCCTTTTGTGGGTTGTGCCTCAAGATTGTTGTAAGGGACTCAATTTCCGCCCAAAAGAAAATCAATAGTGGAAGGTGAACCGAGCTTTTGGGCAAGGTTTATCGGAGAATAGGGTGAGGACCATTTGTGGCGTCTTGAGTTTGAAACTCACACCCCTCCAACGAGACGTACTCCCCTAAAAAGGAGGAACTCGGAATACATCGCCGTCTCCGCGTGCCTCGGTTATTTCTATACCCGAGCTCTTTACTTATGCACTTTACATTGTGATAGCCTTCATGCTTGAAGTCTTACATCTTGCTATCACCTTGTTACTTGTCTTGCTTAGCATAAGTTGTTGGTGAACATAGGTGAGCCTAATATATAGGTTGTTGGCTTGTTAATTCAAACACCAAGTTTATTCCGCAATTATCAAGCCTAAACCGGAAAAGTTTTTTAAATCGCCTATTCACCCCCTCTAGGCGACATCCTTGTCCTTTCAACCTGCCCCACCACCACCGAGTATCCATGCCGCCGCCGAGCGGCCGCGCCGCCACGGCCTTGGTCAACGCGGCGCCCACGCCGTCTTGCCCGACCCGCGCCGGGATCCACAAGCGAGGGAGAAGAGGAGCCTCGCCGCTGCCAGCGCCGTCCGGCGGCGGCGAGGAGAGGGGATGGGAGAAGGGAGCACGAGGCGACCGCGGATGGGGCTCCCCTGCTCGCCCGCGCGGGGGGGGGGGGGGCGAGACAGGGGAAGGAGAGGAGGACGGGGAAGAGCGATGCGCGCCGGCGGCGGCCCGGTAGCTAGGGTTAGGGGTGGGTCCCCCAGCCCAAGAACACTGCCTCCGGTTTTTCTTTTTTTGACTGCTGCACTGCCTCTTGTTCGTTGTGTCGCTCCTTCTATGGACCTCCTCAATCGTGACACATAGCGGCGACGAAGCAGCAACACCATGCTTCAATTTTCGTTAACTTTTAATTGTTTGATATTCCCCCATTAAGAATATAGGATCCTTAATTCATACCGATTGATGAACACTATAGCATCGATAGGATTTATAAACAACAATTATTGATGTATATTGTTGATGTGTATAGGTGAAAATTGAAGAAGTTGCCACTGCTATAAAACTAAATAGGAAATCATAGAGTTAAATTATAATGGTCTTCTTGCTCTTGCAATGTAACTAAATTAATTATGTAGACCTTATAGAACCTGTGAACAATATTGTATTTCCTTGTCATTGTAAGTTTCATATCTTACAGTGTTGTGCTGCAAAATTTTCTTTTGTAACTTCGAATATCCAATATGAAAATCCTGGCTCCACCACTATGGCAGAAGGAAACGGCTCTATCCCTTTGTATCTCATTCTCCTCTGATTCATAAATGTGAATGATGCAGGAGTTTTATGAGTTGTGATAGTTTGGTATTTGAAAATAATTGTGTGTAAACTATAAATAGCAGCACAGATCAAAAGTGTCACAATCCTCTAAGTTGTAAGAGGACAAGTTTAAGGTTTGTTCCTATGAACGCAGGCATTCCCAATTGTGGTATGGATTACTTATGATGTAGATTTCGCTATAAAGTATGGTAAACAGATTGTCTAGTTTTATTTTTACGGGATGGAGCCTAACCTTGGTTCACCCGCATTCAAGAGGATACATAAAGTATGGTATGGATTTTTGGTGAAAACATTTTTGTACAAGTGTTTTTTCTGAACAATTTAAGTGGCCGTACTTCAAAAGCGGTTCCTGTAAAAGAAAGTTATTCTTATTTTAGTAAACAATGTGCAATATCAATTCCGATCCGAAAATAAGGTCTAGACCCAATCTAGTCTAAAATCAACTATTTCTCTTTGCAATAGATAATTCTCAATATAACAAACCCGCTCTAAACATGTCAAATGTGATATTTAAAGAGGGTTTGAGAGTATTTTGGACAGCTTATGTGGGAGTGGGCGAAACCAACTCTAGGTATGCAATATATTACGTTTTATGGGTATATTTTTGGCTTTGTTATATTTTATTTAATGATGTGAGGACATGTTTGCTGAATTGAAAAAAGATGGTTCATAACCCCTCTTGAAAGGTGTCGATTTGCAAAGAAAATGACATCACAGTACTAAGTATGGATGAAATGGTAAAAAAATGAGAATAAAAAAGGAAAATCACCATGTCATTGTTGATTTATTTTTACATTGTTGAAATCTTCTATTTTTATAGACTCTATTATCACCAATTTCGACCATTGCTTAAACGAGGTATCTTCCGAGTTGTTTGGAATTCTCTTGTCTTAACTGCAGAGATTCACCTTGCTCGTCTTATAGAGATTTATCATATTTCTGTAATTATGAGCATAAGCATAAACAAGATAATTTTGAGATATTCATTATTCATGCACATAGAACTGAAGATTTTAGAGATTATCTTTATATTTGAAAGGATAGTATGTTTCATGTTATTTATCGTCTCATTTAGTTTGGCATTGTTATTACCAATGGTGACAAAAATAGTTGAAAAAAACTTCCGGGCGACAAAGATTATCAAGACCGAGTTGCGCAAAAAGATGTATCGAGAAAACTATTGATGACTTGATGATGTGCTAAATCGAGCAAACTATGAAAGATTTTCAATTATTTTAGATATTTTCCGCTTATATGTTATAGGTTTTATTTTATTCAAATATGTTTATATTTTTAATTGTACTAAGTGATTAAATCATATATAGTGTGAATGTCTCGCCAGTATTTCAGTATGTGCATCATTTTTTTATAGTTTTGCCCCACCTCAATTTTTTCCGTCCTTCGCCACTGCGAGGAATTACACCCTTATGATTGATTAATGGAAAATTAAAAATTAAAGTCCAACCATCGCCTAAAGTCATAGAGTCTCTGATAAAGAACCCCCATTGCAAGTCTAAGAATTGGGACTCAACTCCGGCCATCCCACATCCCTTTTTGAAAAACTGAAATTTCGTAACTTCTGGTGGGTCCCAAAACTTAGGAAACCGCTTCGCTCCCTCCGGAGGATCGCGTTCCGTCCTCCGCTTCCTGCGCGCGCCGCGTGTCCCTGACATGGCGAGAAAGTGGGAGGTCCCACCGATGTATTCGTTCCTCGTGTCTACTACTGCCCGGATCTTATCTCTTCCGTGGCCCACACCCGGCTCCTCTTCTCCAACCTCTAGCATCCAGCCCACCGCCACCGCCGCCGACACGAGAGCAGCTAGCAGCCACCTCCGCGGCGTGCATGCTGATTCCCATGGCCCCGCTAATGAAGCTCTTTCTTCACATATTCGACCCCCCACTCTCGCTGTACCCGGTGTCTCCACGGATGCGGCCGACGGCGACGCAGCTGCCAGCCATGGGGTGGTGGTGCACCGGCGCTCCAAGCAGCGGTGGTGAGCCCGAAGTCAGGGGCGGCGGTGCTGCCGAACGAGGGAGGTTGTGCTGCCGAAGGTGGGCGGCGGTGCTGCCGCCGGAGGTTTGTGCTGCCGTAGGTGGGCGGCGATGCTACCGCCAGAGGGAGGAGGTGCTGCCATAGGTGGGCGGCGATGCTATCGTCTGTGATAGGCGGAGTTGCCGCCGGTGGGAGGTGGGCTGCCGAAGTGGGCGGCGGTGCTGCTGTAGGTGGGAGGCGGTGCTGCCATAGCTGGGCGGCGATGCTACCATCGTGATAGGCGGAGCTGCCGTCGGTGGGAGGCGAAGCTGCCGAAGGTGGGCGGCGGTGCCGCCGTAGGTCGGCCGCGATGCTACCGCCGCTGGATGGCGGTGCTGCCATAGCTGGGCGGCGATGCTACCGTCGGTGATAGGCGGAGCTGCCATCGGTGGGAGGCGGGGCTGCCGTAGGTGGGCTGCGATGCTACCGCCGGTGGGAGGCGGTGCTGCCATAGCTGGGCGATGCTACCGTCGGTGCTAGGCGAGCTTCCGAAGTTGGGGGGGTGCTGCCGTCCGCAGGCAGCGTTGCTACATGGAGGAAGCGCCGGCGCTGTGAGCGACATGCGGTTCTGCTGCCCGCAGTGGTCACCGGACGAAGCCCGCGTTGCTACAAGCGGCGGTCGCCGGAGAATGCAACAGGGAACGGCGGAGCTGCCAGACGTGCTAAGCCGAGGTTTCGAGCCGGTGAATCTCGCTGGAGAGCGGCAGGTGGTGGCGGCGGTAGGCCCGCGTCGGTCTGGTTCCTTGCGTTTAGTTGTCAGGTGTGTTGGAATTTCTCGTTGACCTCTCTTCCGGGAGCACGCGCGGGGTGAGAGCGGGGCAAAGGGGATCCGAATATCGGATGGTCACGATTGGGTCGATCGGACGGTGTGGAAGGCGGAGGATCGGAAGCCCTGATCCTCCGGAGGATGCTCAGCACCGCCCCAAAACTTATCTATTTTCCGGAAGAAAAAAATCCCTGGTTTCTTCTAGGTTTGCTTGAGCATCCATCTAAATTCTACACGCGCTCCTTATCCTGGACGATACTGACAAGTGATGACTGATTGGGGACCGTTAGCTCATTATCCGTCGTATATCTTTATATCTGGATTCTGGAAGTTAACCATCGTACTTTGGGGCCAACTGCAGCCTACGACTCTACGTGCGCACTGCTCACCAGAAGAATACGTGGTCTAGCATCGTTCTTTATTCTCATCAAGCGTGCTTGATGCAGGACAAACGGATGATAGCTACGGAGATGTGGATGGCCACATAAGAAATGTGTGCAATATGCCAAAAGTCGTTTTGTCGCACGGCTGCCACGGCACCCGTTTTTTTGATTTTTTTTTTGTCGCCATTTTAAGTTTCCAAAAAATCCGAAAAAAATACTGGAGATTGACAACTACTTGATCTATGATTCTGCAAAGTTTCAATGCAAAATAGTTTATATTGCGACCTACACAAAAATGACAAATTTCTAGATCTGGGTGGAGATTCAAATCATCTCAAAATTGTCAGAATTTTGTCATTTTTGTGTAGGGCGCAATATAAACTATTTTGCGTTGAAACTTTACAGAATCATAGATCAAGTAGTTGTCAATCTCCAGTATTTTTTTCGGATTTTTTGGAAACTTAAAATGGCGACAAAAAAAAATCAAAAAAACGGGTGCCATGGCACCCGTGCGACAATCCTATTCTTCTTTGGCCGATCGATCGGCTCCCCTTCGAGGAAGGCACTGGATGATGCCAATCGTCCTATGGTCCATGCGGTTTGAACTGCCAGTTTTCTTTTCGATGAATATATGATGATGATAGGCCCGAGAATACGGGCGAATCAGCCATAGATGCGGGATAAAAATTGCACAGACTGCTCATTTTGTTGTCGGTGAAAATTTGAAAATACCAAGACTGCATAACAGATATGTATATACGGTCGAATCCTGACCAGAGTATCCAAGTTAGTTTACCACAACTTCAAGTAGAATCTAGACAAGCGGGGCGATAGTGGGGAGATATATAGCAAGAAATTGCAGGCAATAAAATACAACGATAAGAAATTGAAGTATACTATCGTCTCAGAGGGCCAGAGGCAGTCAGACTCCTGTCCTATGCATCGCCTGATTCGCCTCGCCGGCAGAACCTGTCGCTGCGCCTGTATATATACGGCCTCAAAGGCTCAAAGCCGTCGAATTACAGAGCGGGATACGGCCTTCGGGTGAAGACAACGGCAGGAGCCTTAACAAGAGAACAACTAGCCATGTCCGGCCTTCTCTTCTTCCTCTTCCTATTTTCCTTCTCCATCGTTTCACTCTCTGCCTCCACGAAGCAAGACCAGGTCATTATATCTGTCATCCATGATTCTCTCCCTTCTATTCAGTTTTCCATGAACTGCATGCATGTAATCCTATATGTTTTCTTGACTTCTTTGCAGAAGATACTGATACTGAACTTACAAATCGGCCTTCTTAACAGGTATATATAGTGAATCTAGGCGAGCACGCCGGAGCGCGGGCGAAGGAAGCGATCCTAGAGGATCACCATGCCCTCCTCCTCTCCGTCAAGGGCAGGTACGTCCACAGCGATTACTCGACGACGTGAATGCCATGCTGCGTGATGTTGTGCTGGGAGATGGAACATCCAATCATTCACATGCTCCCTCTCTCATTCACCAGCGAGGAGGAGGCACGGGCGTCGCTACTGTACAGCTACAAGCACACCCTGAATGGCTTCGCGGCTCTTCTCTCTGAAGAAGAAGCCACCAAACTATCAGGTGCACACACAGTGGCGATACAGAGATGTTTTCTTTGGTATTTTATCCACTCTACTGTTGCCAGTATATTGTCTTTGTGTTTGGCTAATGTGCATGTCTTGCAGTGAGGACCGAGGTGGTGTCTACCTTTCGGAGCGACGGGAGATGGTCTCCTCACACCACGAGGTCATGGGATTTTGTGGGCTTCGAGGAAGGCCTCAGAGGCCTGCACAGTAAGGAGCGGCTGCCGTCCGGCGCTAACGCCGGCGAGAATGTCATCGTAGGTGTGCTGGACTCCGGTAAGAAGGCTTTATCCATCTACTGAATATCAGTAGCTTGCATGCTTCTGGCCAGCCAATCAACTGATCGACATCACCATCGCCTTCACGTGCCGATAATTTGTTTGATCATATAATGACAAACTCGGGAAAATTATTGAATCAGCTCTGTGAGTGCTTAACGAATATTAAAAAATCAATGTGATTTGGCTTTTAGGGATTTGGCCGGAGTCGAAGAGCTTCGGCGACGAAGGCTAGGACCAGTGCCGGCGCGGTGGAAGGGAGTGTGCCAAGGAGGAGATTCCTTCAATTCATCGTCCTGCAATAGGTCAGCTACTGGCACTAGTTTATCAGACAAACATCCGTATATAATTCTGTGCATCAATCATGCATTTGTGGCCTTGCTTCCGGACGTATTTTCGTCCGGGTGACATATGTGTACTGTTGTGTACGAGTTTCCCCCTGCTAATATAAGAGAGCCAGCAATTGCTGGACCTTTCGAAAAATGCATTCGTGGCCTTGCTTTGTGTCGGACTTTGTGGGCTTAGAGCATCTCTAGCAGATGCTAGATAATCTCGTGCGGATAAATCATATCCGGTAAGACCGATACATCTCTGTCGGACTTTGTGGGGTTAGAGGGTTATTGGTGTATGATTTTCATCGAGGCTTGTACTTTTCTTGCTGAAAAGAGGGGCCATATGCATGGCATCTTCCATTTGATTTTTTTGTTGTTAAGAATTAGAATCTTTATTTTATTTTTAGACGCATGCACGTACACACTATCCCTATTAGCACATCCAAAAGAGTGAGTCGGTACATCTTGATAGTTGACTTCAAAAAAACAATTAAGCTTGGTTGACACATCGGGTGATATAACCGGGTTACACCCGCCTTTATGCATAGGAAGATGTATAGAATCCAATAAGAACTATGACAAACAAATAAAAATAAAACATGACCTATCCAAATATTATGGCGTCATCTAGGTTGGGTAAATAGCTCCCAAACTAAATGCTCCATCTGTAGGCACGTCACCATAGCAATGTCCCGATTTTAAATCGAGACATGAGGTATTTACAGATGAACCTTTCATCCATAATGTTTTGTTACAAGAGAGGCTATTTGACTTTATCGTGGGTTTTTTTTTAACTCAGTTTTGAATATGACTCGATTTGTTTTTGACCAACAGGTCCCTTGTAGATAATACATAGTTTCGTGAAGAACGAATACCCTTCTAGGATATTCCTCCCTTACATGAATGTCGTTTGTGTAGGTCTAACACATGATCGGCCACACTATTAGTCTGATTATTGCTAATTTGTCAAACATTTAAACCTTTCATTTAGTAAGCACATAGGGCGATATTGTTGAATGTTATTAGCCTGTTCACTTTCGACAGAAGAGTAATATCTCCTTAACTGAGGCTATACATCGGAAGTATACTAGCATGAAAAATATGGAACATAGTCATCATGTCAACCTTGATCGTGTCCGAAATCACCTAGTAAAACTCAAGAAGGAAATTATTCAGTCTTGGGGCTTTGTTTTGTACAATTTAAACCAATTTAAACCTCCCTAACCTCTCCTTCTCATAACGGCTCTGTTAACAATCACTCCCAGTCTCTCGAAGTTGAGGAGATATTATCTGCAAACAATCTGTCAAGGAAGCATGAATATTTTTTTCGAACTGAATGGGTCTTTGTAGTTCTTTTCTAATGTAATCTTTAAGGGGAGCAGTGCCATCCATTTATTTGAAAAATGACGCATTTAACTAGACTCATAAGCTCTGTATAATAAGGATGCACAAAACCGAAGAAAATATTAGCAGGAAGATTGGCTAGAGAAGGAGAAAAAAAGGCAAAATAATTGTTACATACGATGGAGACTAAAGATACGCCTTTCATGGGAAAACTTGGTGGTTGTCACCTTCCTTACAAGATGCTCAAACACAAATATCATAACTAACCAAACGGCAGAGGACATGTAAGTGCATCGACCTATCATGGAGATGACGACAAGGCAGTGTCGACTGTCGACCAGAGCAGAACCACCACACACTACGATGTCCAAACTAGAATCTCCAGTCTGAGCGCCTGCACGCTTCCACCGGCCAGAGTCGGGCCGCCCTCCTTCCGGCGGCTCCGGAGGCTCCCCCACCACCACCTCCCTTAATCCCCTCCGATTTACATCTCCTGCCGCCGCAGCTGCCGTCGCGGGCGGCGGTGGCGGCGCCCTTCCCATTCAAATCGGTGGGAGGGCAGGGGAGGTGGTTCTTCGCGGCGCTGCACAGAGGTGGGGCGCTGACGGAGGGCATAGGGTGGCGCGGCCGTCTCGGCCGAGGCCTGAGGAGCTCCGACGGATGGCGCTGTGGTGGAGGTGGTTCGCCGCCGGCTTGGCCGTGCTGGGCGATCTGCACAGGGCTTCGATCTGGGCTTAGGCCCCGATCTGGGTCGCTGGGGACGCCAGGGCTGGGCTGCCGGGAGTCTGGTTGTGGCTTCGGTCATGCCGGCGACGATCTGCAGCTGCACGCTGGTCTGCTCTCTCTTCTACGGCCGTTCCTGCTGGAGTGGCTTCGCGGCGTCGGGGCCAGCGAGGCTGAAGAATAATGGCGGTGGTCCTAGGGTTACTCTTGCGCCAAGACGAAGAACTGCCGCGCGCCTGTCCTCTTTGATCTGGCCAGAGTGTCGGGTTTCGGAAGGCTCCGCTGGCGATCTCCAACTGGCTAATGCCTAGAGACTGCTGGATCGGGTGGTATTCGGTCGTGCCGGAGGTAGCGGCGCGAAGCTCTGTCTGTTGCTATCATGGGCAAATCCATGGTGAAGCCAGAGGAGAATGTCATGGAGCTGTGATCGAAGGAATGGCAATGGTGTTCGGAGCCTTTGCGTTGATGAGGAACTGGCTCAGACTTTCAGGAATCGTGGCAGCAGCATGTAAGCGGGGGCGACAACACAAGTGAAGTTCAAAGTCCTACCTTCCAGGGTGAAAATTCAAGGTCTGGCCTTAATTGGTTGTGCCTGGCAATGGTCTTGCTGAAGACATTGTTTTGAGAGCGGGGACTATCTTCGGGGTGAAAATCCAAGGTCTGGCCTTAATTGGTTGTGCCTTGCACTGTTTCCTTCTTGAAGGCGTTGCTTTTAAAGAATTGGACATCAAGTGTTGGCTTGGTGGTGGTTGTGCTGCTGCTGCAAGGACTGTAACTCTGTAGCGAGACTTTCTTTTTTTAGTTCTTCTTTTTATTGTTTTTCGGCTGTGTGCATCCGTAATACCTTCGGTTATTACGTTGTTGTAGAGGCTGGGTGTAATTGGTATCTCCGTCATATTAATATATGCTCTTTATCTAAAAAATAGATAATAGACTGTGGGACATTACAGGAGCAAGACTCCAGCTTGGCATCTTCTCGAGCCACTCTGCACTGCACAGCTTGTTTTATAATCTCTGGCCTGCGTGGCTTAGCATACGAACAAAAACCATGCGTTAGAGTAGCCTTTCTCTGAAGCAACGGCAGCTGATTTGTTAATCCCCTGATACCTACCTCCTAGTGCGTGCAAAACAAGGTCCCTGTCAGATGCGATGTTACCACTGCCGAGAGATCGCATGAGATTATGCAAACTTGTTTAATCAGCCAAAAAAAGTACTACAGTAGATGATGGTTAATCGGTTTGTTAACTTCGATAAACCTCGTTGTACTCGTGCTTGCAGGAAGATCATCGGCGCGCGATACTACCTCAAGGCCTACGAGGCCTATCACGGAAGGGTGAACACGACCTACGCGTACCGCTCGCCACGCGACCACGACGGCCATGGCACCCACACGGCGTCCACCGTCGCGGGCCGCACCGTGCCAGGCGTGGCGGCGCTCGGCGGGTTCGCATCTGGCACGGCCTCGGGCGGGGCGCCGCTCGCGCGCCTGGCCATCTACAAGGTGTGCTGGCCCATCCCCGGCCCCAACCCCAACATCGAGAACACCTGCTTCGACGCCGACATGCTCGCGGCCATGGACGACGCGGTCGGCGACGGCGTCGACGTGATGAGCATCTCCATCGGGGCCTCCGGGAAGCCGCCGCCGCTCGCTAACGACGGCATCGCCGTCGGCGCGCTTCACGCCGCCAGGCGTGGCGTGGTGGTCGTGTGCAGCGGCGGGAACTCTGGCCCCGCGCCGTCTACCGTGTCCAACCTGGCGCCGTGGATTCTCACGGTCGGCGCCAGCAGCATCGACCGCTCTTTCAACTCGCCGATCAGGCTTGGAGATGGCAGGATGGTCATGGTAAGTGTGCTAAGAAGCTGCATGTCACCTAGTAACGTAAGTTTTTTCTTTGTTTTCCTCTATATAAACTGGACTGACACAGTGACACGTATGCGATTTACGTTCGTTCCAGGGTCAGACGGTAACACCGTATCAACTGCCGCCTAACAGGACGTATCAAATGGTTTATGCAGCTCACGCCGCTGTTCCTGGCACTCCGGCCAACATGACCAAGTAATAACCGTACGGAAATCCCTTAAAAAGTACAGTAAATAATCACTTAACCGTTGCACACTTGCTAATCGAATGAACGGTTCAAATCTTGTTGTACTCGGACGCAGCCAATGCCTGCCAAATTCACTGTCGCCACAGAAGGTGCGAGGGAAGATCGTGGTGTGCTTAAGGGGAGCGGCCTGAGGGTGGGCAAAGGCCTGGAGGTGAAGCGGGCGGGCGGCGCGGCGATCGTGCTCGGCAACCCGCCGGTGTCCGGGAGCGAGGTCCCCGTCGACGCGCACGTGCTCCCAGGAACGGCTGTCTCCGCGGCCAACGTCGACACCATTCTCAAGTACATCAACTCCAGCGCGAATCCAACCGCTTACCTGGATCGCTCAAGGACAGTGGTGGACGTGGAGCCGTCGCCGGTGATGGCCCAGTTCTCGTCGCGTGGCCCAACGTCCTCGAGCCCAGCATTCTCAAGGTACCTAAATGCATGTGCAACGCTGAATTCTCATGGCGTGTCTTCCTGACAGCTTGTGCCAAGTATATATCATCCGTGCTAACTGAAAGTGCGTGCAGCCTGACGTTACGGCACCGGGCCTGAACATCCTGGCGGCGTGGAGCGAGGCGTCGTCACCCACAAAGCTCGACGGCGACAACCGCGTGGTGAAGTACAACATCGTCTCCGGGACATCCATGTCGTGCCCGCACGTCTCCGCCACCGCCGCCCTCCTCAAGGCGGCCCACCCCGACTGGAGCGCCGCCGCAATTCGATCGGCCATCATGACCACCGGTACTGTTCGTCTCAACCCTAAACACCAAATCATGCAGCTTCGGTAACTTTTGCTCATCGTCTGCACGCATATGGTCTGTATCGTTTTGCAGCAACGACGAACAACGCGGAGGGCGGCCCAATAATGAACGGGGACGGGACAGTGGCAGGGCCCATTGACTACGGCTCGGGCCACATCCGGCCCAGGCACGCGCTGGACCCGGGCCTCGTCTACGACGCGTCGTTCCAGGACTACCTCCTCTTCGGAGTAAATGGCACCCGCGGGCACTGAACTCGTCACTCGGGAGCACTTAAGTCACTCAACTCCAGATTCTTGTGAACCCGTCACTGAACTCGACAATCGTGTGCACGCGTGGTCACTCGGCCGTTTGTTGACCGGTTTTTTACCAGAATTTTGCAAATAAACCCTCGTATTTCTTTCTTTCTTTCAGATCGGTCCATTTGGTTATTTTCGTGCGGGCCTCCTTTTCCTCGCGATGGACCGATCTGAAAGAAAGAAAGAAAGATGAGGGTTTATTTGCAAGATTCTGGTCAAAAACCGGTCAACAAACGGCCGAGTGACCACGCGTGCACACGATTGTCGAGTTCAGTGACGGGTTCACAAGAATCTGGAGTTGAGTGACTTAAGTGCACCCGAGTGACGAGTTCAGTGCCCGCGGGTGCCATTTACTCTCCTCTTCGCCTGCTCCAGCGGCGGCGGCGCGCAGCTGGACCGCTCCTTCCCGTGCCCGGCGAGCCCGCCGCGCCCGTACGAGCTCAACTACCCTTCCCTGGCCGTCCACGGCTTCAACGGATCGGTCACCGTTCACCGGACGGTGACAAACGTCGGCCAGGGCCAAGCGCGTTACAGCGTGCACGTGGTCGAGCCCGTGGGCGTCTCGGTGAAGGTCTCTCCGACGAGCCTCAGCTTCGCGTGTACGGGAGAGAAGAAGGCGTTCAAGATAACAGTCGAAGCGAAAGGGAGGATGAGTCGGCGAGTTAACCGGAAGTATCTTGCTGGTTCGTATACGTGGAGGGACGGCGTCCATGTTGTGAGCAGCCCCATTGTTGTTCTTGTCGCGTGAAGGCGAGATCGTTCTTGCTCGGTGCCGAAATTTGAAGTACTCGTATCGTCTGCACTATTTCATGGGAAGAATGGTGACACATTACTCGAAACTAGGTAAATTTGGTGCGGCGGCACCGCCGCACCCGTGTGGTATAATTCGAAATTTGGAATTGTTCTTATTTAAACAGTGTGAAATTTTGGATTTTATTTAAATGCAAAGAGAGCTTACGTTGAAAAATGTGGTCAGATTGCGAAAAATGTTCAAATTTAGAAATTTTTCAGATTGCTCTTGTTGGTTATTTTTGTGAATATAACTTGTTTCTTTTTTGTTGCATAATATGTTTTTGTGAATAGAATGGTGACATTAGAGAGAATTAAGTTCAATTTAAGCGTTCATTGAATTGAAGGTTTTTTTTTATTGTTGCATAATATGTTTTGTGAATAGAATGGTGACACTAGAGTAAATTAAGTTCAATTTGGGCGTTCATTGAAGTGAAGTCAATATACTTTGTGAATATAAATGCTGAATATGTTGTATTAGCATCTATTAAATTCAATCTATTTTTTAGAGGGAATGAATTTGTGGTTTATCCAATATGCATCTAGTTAATCACTATTTAAATTTAACTACGTAGCTAGAGAGTGTTAAGTTCAATGTAAGTGTTTGTTAAACCGATTTGCATAATTTTGGGGAGTTTGGTTATGTTGTCTCTAAATTTTAACTTATTCGAGTTGGTATAATATGTTTTATATTTTTATTAGATGCTTAATTTAACTCATTAATTGGAGGAAAATACATTATATGAAGTTATATTTTCTCTAAATAATGCTATATTATGTTTTACATTTTCCTAGTAGGTTCTCATTTTAGATCAATAATTAGAGGAAATACGTTGTATGTAAATTTATTAGGTGTAATTTAAAATCTATCCGTAGTTAGGGATGTGAAGTTTTAATCTATGCAATTATTCGTTTAACCAAGAATTTGTGGAAAAATTGACCTTCACATATCTAGAAGAAATACACTTGGATTTTTTTAAAAAAAAATTGAACTCTTTTGGAATTTGGAAACATGGTTGTTTTTTGCCAGGAGTAGCAAGTATTTTTTTTTCTTTTAATCGGTCGGATATGTTATTCATTTTTTTCCGGTGGATGTACTGAAAGTATTTTTTTAACACTTATTGTTTTATGCAAATTGGAACTTGTGAGTTGTCGAATATGTATATATTTTTTGTTTGTGCATTTCGTGTGTATGAGTGGAATTGTTGTAATTAGTAAAATTGAAAGTTTTTAGGTGTTGTGTATTTTTGAAATATATTTTGGAACTTCAAAAGTAATCGAATATTTTTAGAGGAAAGAATGTCATGGGGAAATACTTTATTTTTTGTAAATTGTTTGAAATATGCAAACTTGTGAATTCAAATTTTGAAATGTCCATATTTTAAAGCAGTGCGGATTTGGATTGTGGAAGTTATATTTCAAAAGTTGCAAAAAGTTTCTAAAAAAGAAACGCAGGGAAAAAAAGAACAGAAGGGAAAAAAAAGGAAGCGCAGCCAGGCCGGCCCACGTAGCGGCCCATGTGTGTGAGGACCCCTCGTACCGAAGTCCGAGATGTCCACGTTATGTAAAATAGATCACGATCCCAATGATCAGTGCATCGCAATCACATAACCAACATGGTATCAAGAGTTACATCTTTCAAGTCGTACGAATAAAAGTCTTACAACACAAAGTGGTCACATGACCAAGTCTGCAAATCATCGTCGCGCAGGACGGAATTAACTACGATACAGCGGAAGCTCGTGGTTCGCGTCGACCCTCGTCTCTAACGGGCGCAATCCCACAAGTGCAGTTGACCGGTGACAGCTAAGCGGCGTAGTCGTCGACATACTCCTCCTCCTCGACATAGGCCTCCTCGTAGAAATCTGGACGTTTGAATATCCAGGGACACAGCCATATGAGTACAATTACGTACTCGCAAAACCACCTCAAGGCTTAAGTTTTCATGGTAATGCAATAAAAACGTTTTCGAAAACTGGGATAGCTGCTATATAATGCTATAGGGCTTAGTTTTTCGCAACCGATGCTTTTAGACATAGAGATTACAACATCTCTATATCCTTGTTAAACAAAACATTTAGAGACAGAAATATCTCTTGTAGAAATAGCATGTACTATTCCCACCTCTTTGTAAGAAAAACACTTTTGTGAAACTTTTCAAAGACACTAGGATGGGGATACCCCTTTTTCCTTTCCACGAGATTAGACTAAATTGTCTCCCCGAGACCAACCTCTTCTCCCAAAATCCGTACCTCCCAGTACCTTCTTGATGCCTCCTTGTTTCCCACCGAGAAACCACTTTTCTTTTGAAAACATAAAATTTGCCCGTACGCCTAGATCGGGGACCTTTCCAACCGTCCATGACCGCGACACGGCTATTCGAATAGTTTTACACTCTGCAGAGGTGGTGCACTTTCACCACACCAAACGGTCATTCCGCCGTGTCTGCCACGGTCCGCCATACGACAGTATGCGGGGTTCGGATAACCAGATCAAAGCTTTTCACTATGTCCACACTAGTATAGAGGACTCCCGATAGGTTTGTTCCCTCGGCACCGTGTGCTCCACTAGACCCCTGGTCTTTCTCAGGACGCCACACCGCCACATCAGGGGACCCAACGTAATCGTCCGGCTGCGGGTCCCTCCGCTTGTGTATTGTCTCATACAGACGACAACCCGGCTTCGAGGGCCTCGCCCATATAGAGTGTGAGATCCTCCGCACTAAAGTGGATGCTGGCGCCTGGTTGACGGGAGAGTATTTGAGGATGATGATGATGGTGATGATGATGGTGAATACTTCCCCGGCAACGGCGCCAGAAAAATGTTGCTTGTTGGCGTGAATCACACGTTCGTTGGGAGACCCCAAGAGGAAGGTATGATGCAGTTCAGCAGCAAGTTTTCCCTCAGAAAGAAACCAAGGTTATCGAACCAGTAGGAGCAGCAACTCTTCAGAAGGTTGTTGGTGGCTCGCGCGGCGCAACACGATCACCAACGTGGAATCTGCACACAACACAATCAAACTACTTTGCCCCAACGAAACAGTGAGGTTGTCAATCTCACCGGCTTGCTGAAAACAAAGGATTAAACGTATGGTGTGGAAAATGAGTATTAAATTGCAGAGAATGAAAAAGGAACAGTTTGCAGTTTGTGGTTGTTTAATCAGTGTAAAAGAATGGACCGGGGTCCACAGTTCACTAGTGGTGTCTCTCCATAAAAGATAACTAACATGTTGGGTGAACAAATTACAGCTGGGCAATTGACAAATAGTGAGCGCATGACAATGCATATACATGACATGTTGACTACTATGATATTTAATTGGGCATTACGACATAATACATAGACCGTTATCCAACAGCATCTATGACTAATAATCCACCGCCGGGTTGTCATCCGAGTCCCCCGTTGGTATTAAGTTGCAAGCAACGGATAATTGCATTAAGTAAAGTGCGTAATGTAAACAAACACATATGCCGTGGACATAGCATCGTTAGGTTATCCCTAGTGGCAACAGCACATCCACAACCTTAGAACTTTCTGTCACTGTCCCAGGTTAAACGGAGGCATGAACCCACTATCTAGCATAAATACTCTCTCTTGGAGTTACAAGCATCTACTTGGCCAAAGCATCTACGAGTAACGGAAAGCATGCAAGATCTTAAATAACATAGATAGATTGATAATCAACTTGACATATATTCAATATTCATCGGATCCCAGCAAACACAACATGTAGCATTACAATAATATGATCTTGATCATGTAGGGCAGCTCACAAGATCTAAACATGATGGCACAAAGTGGAGAGACAACCATCTAGCTACTGCTATGGACCCGTAGTCCAAGGATGAACTACTCACGCATCACTCCGGAGGCAGGCATGGCGATGTAGAAGCCTCCGGTGACGATTCCCCTCTCCGGCAGGGTGCCGGGAAGAGGTTCTGAACCCTCCCGAGCTAGGGTTGACGCGGCGGCGTCTCTGGAACTTTTCGTGGATATTTGCTCAGGTACTTAGGGTTTTCGCGTCGGGGGGAATAAGTAGGCGAAAGGGCGGCGGCTGCGACCCCCGAGGGGCCCACACCACCCTAGGGCGCGGCAGGGGGGCCCGCGCCCTAGTGGCGTGTGGGGCCTCCTGGTGGCTCCTCTGCTGCTCCTTCGCTCCGTCAGGTGTGTTCTGGAAAATAGGGACCCCCGTGTAGTTTCGTCCAATTCCGAGAATATTTCCAGACTAGCTTTTCTGGAATACAAAAACAGCAGAAAACAGGAACTGGCACTTCGGCATCTTGTTAATAGGTTAGTCCCAAAAAATGTATAAAAGTGATATAAAGTAGATGCAAAACATGTAGCAATTGGTATAAAACAAGCATGGAACATCAAAAATTATAGATACGTTTGAGACGTATCAGCATCCCCAAGCTTAGTTCCTACTCGTCCTCGAGTAGGTAAACGATAAAAACAAAATAATTTTTGAGGTGACATGCTACATCATAATCTTGATCATATAATATTGCAAGGCACATGTAAATGAATGAAGTGATCCAAGTCAATGGTCTATAATTTGCTACCAAATAGATAATGAGTAAACAATGAATCACACAAGCTAAACGTTTTCATGAATAGTACTTTCGAGACAAGCATCAAACAGTTTTGCATAAGTGTTAACTCATAAAGCAATAGTTTCTAATAAAAGGTATTTAATCAACACAAAGGAAGAATTTAGTTTCAGCATTTGCTTCAACTTTCAACATATTTATCTCATGGATATTGTCAACACAAAGTAGTATAACAAGTCCAATACATTGCATATAACGCATGTTGTAACAAAGTTGACACTAGTGTTTGCTTGTGGAAGACAGAAAGAATAGGAAAACTGACTCAACATAAAAGTAAAAGAAAGGCCCTTCGCAGAGGGAAGCAGGGATTAAATCATGTGCTAGAGCTTTTAGGTTTTTGAAAGCATATAGAGATTGCATAAAATATTTGATACTCCTCCCAACCTTGCTAACACAAGCCATGGCTAACCGAATCCTCGGGTGCCTTCCATCAATCACATACCATGGAGGAGTATCTATTTTTGAGAGGTGTTTGTTAATTGTCAACGAATGGTAGCGGGTGAGAACAGTATTCTACCTGTCGAACGGACTTTTAAGAGCGGCTCCCATGAAGGACGTTATTTCTACCAGCAAGGCAGATCATCCCTCTTTCTCTTTGGTTTACACACATTCAGGTATTTCACTGTTTGTCATTGCTTACTGATGAATCAGGGCAAAAGTGTGAAGAGAATTAATTGGTTAAAGTTGTAATTAATTGGGACTGGGCACCCCGTTGCCAGCTCTTTTTGCAAGTTATTGGATAAGCGGATGTATATGCCACTAGTCCAGGTGTAAAAGTCCATCGACAAATAGAATAAAGAATAACCACACTAATTCCTCATGAGCTAGTAAACATTGACACAAAAAGGGAATAATAACATTTTGAATAATTTAAAGGTAGCACATGAAAAATTTACTTGGAGTGGCAAGGAAATACCACATATAGGTAGTTATGGTGGACACAAATGGCATGGATTTTGGCTCAAGGATTTGGATGCACGAGAAGCATTCCCTCTCAGTACAGAGTTTAGGCTAGCAAGGTTATGTAAGCAAACAAGAATATCAACCCGTACACCAAGTTTTATATGACAAACATATTGCAAACGTTATAAGACTTCATACCGTCTTCCTTGTTAACCAAACCCTGTTATTAGAAAATATCTAGACCTTAGAGATACCACCGATGCAAACCAAATTTTCAACAAGCTTTACGGTAGTTCTTCACTAATAGGCTTAACTCATGTGATGCACAATTTAATCATGATCTACTTGTTAACTCAAAACAATTGACAAGCATCAAGTTATCCATTTTAGTGATCTACAAGATTAAGCAAGTTTTTCCTTATACCAATTACCACATGCAACATTTTCTGAACCAACCAAACACCAATCAATTTATTTCATCAACTCTCCAAACAAATATAAGTGAAGCAAGAGAGTACTTTCTACAAAAGAAAGCTAATAGCTCTGACAAGAGATACATGAAAACAAGAGCTAAAAGCTGAACAGCGCTAGATATGAATACTCAACAAATATAAGTGAAGAATAGGAGTATTCTCATGAAAAAGCGGAGCGTGTCTCTCTCCCAATCAAGAATGCTAGGGTCCAGTCAAGCTTTATTGAAAATAAAAGTGCAATACTGAAAATAAAAGCACACAGACGCTCCAAGAAAAGCACATATGATGTGAAAGAATTAAAATATAGTTTCACTAGAGATGACCTGATAATTTTGACGATGAAGAAGGGGATGCCTTGGGCATCCCCAAGCTTAGACGCTTGAGTCTTCTTGAAATATGCTGGGGAGATCCATGGGAGCCTCCCCAAGCTTAAGCTCTTCACTCTTCTTGATCCTATTATATCATCCTTCTCTCTTGACCCTTGAAAACTTCCGTCACACCAAACTCAAAGTAGATCTCATTAGAGGGTTAGTGCATAATCAAAAATTCACATGTTCTATAAAGACGCAATATGATTTGTTACTTTAAACATTAGCTACAGCCACTGATGTTATGTGAAGCTCTTCCACCCAAAAAAGAATTTCACTCAACACTAGTAAAAGAGAGAATGCAAAATAAAAAGGCATAATCTGTCTAAAACAGAACAGTCCGCAAAGACGAATTTTTTCGAGGCACTTACGACGCTCAGAT
The DNA here is from genome assembly GCA_947311845.1 of Poa pratensis. NCBI lineage: Eukaryota > Viridiplantae > Streptophyta > Magnoliopsida > Poales > Poaceae > Poa > Poa pratensis. Next base: position 38,432,937 of record CAMZMU010000042.1, read on the forward strand.
CGAAAACTCTGAACTAATGAAAGTTTCAGACATTCATAAAGATTACGCACAAAAATTTCAGATTTAATTAACAATCTGGTGATTTTAGGAATTTCGTACAGTGAACAGCAAAAATCTGTTTCTGCGCAGCAATCAAAATTAAGCATCATCTTAACATTAGAGGCTACTCTTGGCACAACAATGCGAGAAAATAAAGATACAAAGGAGTTGCTACAGAAGTAAACATCCTCCTTGACTCAATAAAAGAAAAATTGCAGAAAAAAAAAATGGGTTGCCTCCCATAAGCGCTTTTCTTTAACGCCTTTTAGCTAGGCACAAAGCATGCATCAAGTATTACCAAGTGAAGAAGCATCAACATTGTAATTTGTTCGAACAATAGAATCATAAGGTGGCTTAATCTTCTTCCTAGGAAAGTGTTCCATACCTTTCTTGAGAGGAAATTGATATTTTATATTCCCTTCTTTCATATCAATAATAGCACCTACAGTCTAAGAAAAGGTCTTCCCAGCACAATAGGGCATGATGGATTGCATCAATATCCAAGACAATAAAATCAACGGGGACATAATTGTTGTTAACCATGATAAGAACATCATCAATTCTTCCCAAAGGTTTTTTAATAGTAGAATCAACAAGGTGAACATCCAAGTAACAATTTTCCAAAGGTGCTAAATCAAGCATATCATATAATCTTTTAGGCATAACAGAAATACTAGCACCAAGGTCACACAAAGCATTGCAATCAAAGTCATTCAATTTCATTTAATGATGGGCTCCCAACCATCTTCTAACTTCCTAGGGATAGAAGCTTCATGTTTTAATTTCTCTTCCCTAACTTGCATGAGAGCATTAGTAATATGTTTAGTAAAAGCCATGTTTATAGCACTAGCATTAGGACTTCTAGCTAGCTTTTGCAAGAACTTAATTACTTCAGAAATATTGCAACCATCAAAATCAAAGTCATTATATCAAAAGTAATGGAGTTATTATCTTCCTTATTGCTAGAAATTTCAGCATCTTTATCAAGGACAGTTTCAGAGTTATCAGGCAATTTAGGACATTTTGCAATAGAAGTGGAAACATTACCAACACCAATATCTTGCCATTAATGGTAGGAGGTTTGTTAACACTTGAGTTTGAAGCATTTTCAGAAGTAGTAATAGTATAAACTCTAGCAATATTATTCTTTCTAGCAATTTCATCCTCTCTTTCCCATCTAGCATGCAATTCAGCTAACATCCTCACATTGTTATCAATTTTAACTTGTATAGCATTGAGAGTTTTGCTCTCTTTAACATCATGAGGCATGTTCTTTAGTTTCAACAAGTCAACATCAAGAGCAAGACTATCAACTTTAGAGGAAAGCACATCAATTTTCCCAAATTTCTCCTCAACAGTTTTATTGAAAGCAGTTTGTGTACTAATAAAATCCTTAAGCATAACTTCAAGATCGAGGGTACACTCTTATTATTGTTGTAGGAGTTACTATAGGAATTTCCATAACCATTGCCACTATTAGAAGGATAGGGCCTATAATTGCTATTACCAAAATTATTCCTATAAGCATTGTTGTTGAAGTTATTATTTTTAATGAAGTTCACATCAACATGCTCTTCTTGAGCAACCAAAGAAGCTAAAGGAACATTATTTGGATCAACATGTGTTTGACCATTTGCAAGCATAGACATAATAGTATCAATTTTGGCACTCAAGGAGAGGTTTCCTCAACAGAATTTACCTTCTTACCTGTTGGAGCTCTCTCGGTGTGCCACTCAGAATAATTAATCATCATATCATCAAGAAGCTTTGTTGCAGCACCCAAAGTGATGGACATAAAGGTACCTCCAGCGGCCGAATCCAATAAATTCCTTGAAGAAAAATTTAATCCTGCATAGAAGGTTTGGATGATCATCCAAGTAGTCAGTCCATGAGTGGGACAATTTTTAACCAATGATTTCATTCTCTCCCATGCTTGAGCAACATGTTCATTATCAAATTGCTTAAAATTCATTATGCTACTTCTCAAAGAAATAATCTTAGCAGGAGGATAATATTTTCCAATAAAAGCATCTTTGCATTTAGTCCATGAATCAATACTATTTCTAGGCAAAGATAGCAACCATTCTTTAGCACGTCCTCTCAAGGAGAAAGGAAAAAGTTTCAGTTTAATAATATCACCATCTACTTCCTTGAGCTTTTGCATTTCACAAAGTTCAACAAAGTTATTAAGGTGAACAGCAGCATCATCAGTACTAACACCAGAAAATTGCTCTTTCATAACAAGATTTAAAAGTGCAGGTTTAATTTCATAAAATTCTGCTGAAGCAGCAGGTGGAGCAATAGGTGTGCATATGAAATCATTGTTGTTCGTGCTAGTGAAATCACACAACTTAGTGTTCTCAGGAGTACTCATTTTAGCAGAATAAAAACAGACAGAAAATAACTTGAAAGTAAACTAGATGCAAGTAACTAATTTTTTTGTGTTTTTGATAATTGAAAGCAAACAAGATAAAATAAAATAAACTAAGCAAGACAAAAACAAAGTAAAGAGATTGGAAGCGTGAAACTCCCCTTGCAGAAGACTGCTGTCTCCCCGGCAACGGCGCCAGAAAAATGGCGCTGTTGACGGGAGAGTATTGAGGATGTGATGATGATGATGAGTACTCCCCGGCAACGGCGCCAGAAAAAGAGCTTGATGGCGTGAATCACACGTTCGTTGGGAGACCCCAAGAGGAAGGTATGATGCAGTTCAGCAGCAAGTTTTCCCTCAGAAAGAAACCAAGGTTATCGAACCAGTAGGAGCAGCAACTCTTCAGAAGGTTGTTGGTGGCTCGCGGCGCAACACGATCACCAACGTGGAATCTGCACACAACACAATCAAACTACTTTGCCCCAACGAAACAGTGAGGTTGTCAATCTCACCGGCTTGCTGAAAACAAAGGATTAAACGTATGGTGTGGAAAATGAGTATTAAATTGCAGAGAATGAAAAAGGAACAGTTTGCAGTTTGTGGTTGTTTAATCAGTGTAAAAGAATGGACCGGGGTCCACAGTTCACTAGTGGTGTCTCTCCATAAAAGATAACTAACATGTTGGGTGAACAAATTACAGCTGGGCAATTGACAAATAGTGAGCGCATGACAATGCATATATATGACATGATGACTACTATGATATTTAATTGGGCATTACGACATAATACATAGACCGTTATCCAACAGCATCTATGACTAATAATCCACCGCCGGGTTGTCATCCGAGTCCCCCGTTGGTATTAAGTTGCAAGCAACGGATAATTGCATTAAGTAAAGTGCGTAATGTAAACAAACACATATGCCGTGGACATAGCATCGTTAGGTTATCCCTAGTGGCAACAGCACATCCACAACCTTAGAACTTTCTGTCACTGTCCCAGATTAAACGGAGGCATGAACCCACTATCTAGCATAAATACTCTCTCTTGGAGTTACAAGCATCTACTTGGCCAAAGCATCTACGAGTAACGGAAAGCATGCAAGATCTTAAATAACATAAGATAGATTGATAATCAACTTGACATAGTATTCAATATTCATCGGATCCCAGCAAACACAACATGTAGCATTACAATAATATGATCTTGATCATGTAGGGCAGCTCACAAGATCTAAACATGATGGCACAAAGTGGAGAGACAACCATCTAGCTACTGCTATGGACCCGTAGTCCAAGGATGAACTACTCACGCATCACTCCGGAGGCAGGCATGGCGATGTAGAAGCCTCCGGTGACGATTCCCCTCTCCGGCAGGGTGCCGGGAAGAGGTTCTGAACCCTCCCGAGCTAGGGTTGACGGCGGCGGCGTCTCTGGAACTTTTCGTGGATATTTGCTCAGGCACTTAGGGTTTTCGCGTCGGGGGAATAAGTAGGCGAAAGGGCGGCGGCTGACGACCCCCGAGGGGCCCACACCACCCTAGGGCGCGCAGGGGGGCCCGCGCCCTAGTGGCGTGTGGGGCCCTCCTGGCTCTCCTCTGCTGCTCCTTTGGTCCGTCAGGTGTGTTCTGGTAAAATAGGGACCCCGTGAAGTTTCGTCCAATTCCGAGAATATTTCCAGACTAGCTTTTCTGGAATACAAAAACAGCAGAAAACAGGAACTGGCACTTCGGCATCTTGTTAATAGGTTAGTCCCAAAAAATGTATAAAAGTGATATAAAGTAGATGCAAAACATGTAGCAATTGGTATAAAACAAGCATGGAACATCAAAAATTATAGATACGTTTGAGACGTATCAGTGGAGAAGCTTCCGGCTAAGCCCTACCCATCTCAGGTAATGTGGTTGCACGGGTTAATTGTTCGGGCGGCCGCTAGGGCAGCACTTTGTTTAAAAAAAAAAACATCTCCACCTCCGACTGCTCCCAGCATTTTCATAAACAGCACCATTTGCTCCAGCAACATGGGTTTTATAAAGCACTTTCTAGCCGATCGCTCCCAGCGACTCGGGTTTTCCTCCGAAAACATTTTATCAGAAACAGGCTCCCATCCTAAAGTTTTGAGATAAGAGTATAAGAATATACTACTAGAAAATATAATTTTCTTGATAGCGCCTTTAGTAGAAGGCTTCTCAAGTAAAGACTTATTTTTATAAAACCTATTATATACTAGTAGATATATCTTTGGCCAAACAATAATTTTTGTAAAATAGTTTTGGGGTGGCAAAATGCCACAGAATAGATAAAACATGCATTATTTTATTTTGAAAACAAGACATGCTTTGAACAAATAGTAGGAGTACAATAGGGTGTTGAGGTGGCTTGCCTTGCTCAGCAAAGTGTCCCTGGTCTTGTTCTTCTTCGTAGACAGATTCAGCTCCCACGTACTGCTCCTCTTCTTGCGGTTCTATCGTACCGGAAAATTAAACGCAACTACCGTTAATTCTAAGTAGCGGGTTGACAACAATCTAAAGTACTTAAACAAAACAGCAAGCATTTCATTACACAAACACCCCCTGGATAACCCTCTAAAACAATCCTAAACACAAACAATTAAAACAATCAATTAAAATGGAACTCTTAAAGGTAGCAAAGTTACTGTTTTGCGGAAATATCCACAAATCCTAAAATAATGCTCCTAAAAATCTATCCTTCTACCACAGTACTGCTATAAGTCATACCAAGCTAGCAAAATTGGATTTGTGTCAAAAGCTAACACCAAATTGGAACTAAAAATCCTACAAGTGCCTCTGGTCTCAAAACTAAAATGGCTACAACTCTTATTTTAGAAACTCCAGCATGCAAGATTAATTTCTAAGGCAAGGTATTGATTTTAGCTTTCTGTAGAAATTGGATTCACTCCAATTGGATACTCCAAGCTCAAGATAATACAAAAGAGTGAAAAGCACACTTTTAATAGATTTAATGGTTAGCACAAAATACAAATTATTTTCTGGCCAAACCAGCTCTGCATGTTTAAGAAAACACCAAGGCATCTACTAAAAATACTCCTAATGAACATGCACACACAGATCTACCACAAATGAATTAATCTAACCCCACATAAATAACAGAAACAGAAAATAGTAAAAGCTACGGCTAAAAAAAAGATATGGGCTGCGCCTGGGCCGGATCTGGCCGAGGCTAGCACGGATCTGGCCTGCGGGGCGAGCTGGGCCGGCCCATCTGCGTGCGAGGCGCAGCGCTGCGCGCGAAAACAGCCCGCGAAGCGGGATTCAAACTGGGTCATCGATCCGCAGATCGATGGCTCCCCTTCATCGCCTTCAACGCGACGGCGCGGGAGCGAGCCCGAGGTCGGGCAAAATGGCGGCGACGGACGGCTCACCTAGGGGCGATGCATGCGGCGGCGGAGGGTTGCAGACGCCGGAGTGGGTCAAGAGAGGGGCGCGGGCGTGGACGGCGTCACCGGAGATGGCCGGAAACCATGGCGACGTCGACGGCGAGCTCCACGGGTCGAGGACGGGCGCGAGCTCCACGAGCAACCTATGGACAAAAGAAAAGGGGGTGGAGTGAGCTCAAGCAGAGGGGAGTCCAGCAGGCCGAAAATGGCGAAGAAAGGGGCAGAGAGGCGACGGCCACGGCCGTGTTTTGCCGGCGGTGACCTTCGGGTTCTCGGGCGTTCCCGAGCAGCAGAGGGCACGGGAACGGGCAGGGCTTCGTGGGAGAGGTGTGGAGTGTTGTGTGCGTGCTGTGGGAGGGAGAAGAGGGACAGGGAGTGAGCACGGGACTGAGGACGGGCAGGGGTCGTTTTCTAGGGTTTTTTGGACCAGGGGGTCAAAGGAGAGGGAGGGGAGCGATGCCACTGGCTGGGATGGGCGGTGAGGGAGTGGGCAGGGTGGTCTTGGTCGGGAGACGTGGCTCTGGCCAGTGGTGGAGAGGGGAGTGAGCTCTCCTTGGCCGGTTTGAGAAAAGGAGAGAGGAGAGTGGAGGAGAGGGGCGGCAGGGGCTGGCAAGTGGGCCAAGGGTGACGTGGCTGGTCCCTCGAAGCAGTGGGAGAGAGAGATGAGCCGTTGGAGGGGTGTGGGCAGGGTTAGCTAGGTTAGTTTTGGGGTTTTAGTCTAACACTACTTGATTTACTAATTTTACTAACAAGGCTAAGAGTGATCAACACAATGAGCTAAGCAAAAACAAGAGTGTGATGACAAAATGGTGGTGAGGCAAAGGTTTCCCAAATTTAAAAGATGAAGAAAGAATTTTAAAAACTGAGTAGGTTGTGAAAAATGACCAAATGGTCACTGATTTGGGTAGCCCTAAACACATAGATGGTTTTATGCTCAAACAAGTTTTCAAAAGGTCAAACAATGCATAAACTAAAAGTAGAAAGTTCAAGGAGCAAGATGGTCAAGGTGCATTTCAAAATAACACAAGCAATGCTTAACCTAGGGCTCTAGATTAGCTATGTTTTAACAATCATGAAGATCCAAATCACTAAATTTAAAACTAGAAGAATTTTGAAAAGTGATCCTAAAAGGTTTTCAAACAAGGCTAGTGGGCTAAAGGAACCAACTATACCAATCAAGCAAGAGTTGACAAAAATCAAACAAAAGTTTTTGGTTATTTCTGAAAATTCTAGATTAACACCTCAATTCTAAGTCCAAGAAAGTTGGGGTGCTACAGACCTTCCCCCCTTAGGAGAATCTCGTCCTCGAGATTCCGGAGTTGAAGAGGAAAGGAAACCCGGAAATTCCCTTTCCAGGTAATCTTCACGCTCCCAAGTGGCTTCTTCTTCTGAGTGCTTGCTCCACTGGACTTTCAGGAATCTGAGTTTCCGTCTACGGGTCGCACGTATATCTTCAGCTAGCACACGGAGTGGTCGTTCCCGGTAGGTGAGATCATGGTTGAGGTCAATAGTGTAGTGGTCCACCTTCTGGTATGAGTGTGTAGCGCCAAGGACTTGCAGACACTTCCGGAGTAGTGACACGTGGAACACGTCATGAAACTCGGGCAGGTGTGGGGGTAAATCTAGCTGGTAAGATACTTCTCCACGTCTGCCATTAACTCGGAAGGGCCCGATGTATCTAGGTGCGAGCTTCCCTCTGACATGGAAACGCTGCGTTCCCTTGAGTGGTGTAACACGCAGGTACACCATGTCTCCTGTCTTGGAACTCAAGTCTCGCCTCTTGGAGTCGGCGTAACTTTTCTGTCTGGACTGAGCGGCCTTAAGACGGTCACGGATTAGTTGAACTTGTTCTTCAGCTCCTCGTAGAGTATCGACTCCGAAAACTTGGCTGTCTCCGGACTGTGACCAGTTCAAGGGAGTGCGGCATTTCCGTCCGTACAAAGCTTCGAATGGTGCCATCTTCAGGCTGGCTTGGTAACTGTTATTGTAGGAGAATTCAGCGAACGGCAGGCAATCTTCCCACTTGGATCCGTAAGCTAACACGCAGGCCCTAAGCATATCCTCAAGGATTTGATTGACTCTCTCCGTCTGTCCTCCCGTCTGGGGGTGATAAGCGGTGCTGAAAAAGAGCTTTGTCCCTAGTTCTTCATGAAGCTTGGTCCAGAAACGGATGTGAATTGGGTTCCTCTATCGGACACGATCGTCTTGGGTATCCCATGGAGACTAACTATACGGGACATGTATAAATCGGCCAACTGGTCAGACCGGTGTCTGGTGGTAACTGGAAGGAAATGTGCAACCTTGGTGAGTCGGTCCACAATGACCCAAATGGCGTCATGCCCTCGATTGGATCGAGGTAAGCCTGTGATAAAGTCCATGCCGACTTCATCCCACTTCCATTCGGGTATCTTCAGAGGTTGGAGTAATCCGGCGGGTCGTTGATGTTCGGCCTTGACTCTTTGACAGATATCACAATTTTGAACGAAGAATGCGATCTCTCGCTTCATGCCGTGCCACCAGAATTTCTCCTTGAGATCCTGGTACATCTTGGTTCCACCGGGGTGGATGGAGTATAAAGTCTCGTGGGCTTCCTTCATGATCAGTTGCTTCAAGTCATGGTCAGATGGTACGCAGATGCGGCCTTCATACCAGAGAGTACCCTCGGAATCGATGGTGAAACCGGGGACTTTTTCCTTCGCCATTCTACGCTTGATGCCTTTGATACTCTCGTGACCCTTCTGTGCTTTCTTGATCTGATCCCATAGTGTTGGCTGCAACATGAGTTGATCCAAAGCCCCATAACTAACTACTTCAATTCCCATCTTGTCCAGCTCTTCCCAGAGCTCTGGTTGCCTAGTCTTGATCATGGCGTTGAAATAGCACGGCTGACGACTAAGGGCATCAACTACAACATTGGCTTTTCCGGGGTGGTAATGGATGTCTAAGTCATAATCCTTAATGAGCTCTATCCATCTACGCTGCCTCATATTCAGCTCACATTGGGTAAAGATATACTTCAGACTCTTGTGGTCGGTGTAGATATCACAACGGTTGCCCATCAAAAAGTGGCGTCAGGCCTTGAGTGCGTGAACTACGGCAGCAAGTTCAAGGTCACGAGTGGGGTAATTCTGCTCGTGCTTGCGGAGTTGTCGCGAGGAATAGGAGATTACCTTGCCCTCTTGCATGAGGACACAACCTAGTCCAAGCTTGGAAGCATCGCAATACACGACAAAATCTTTGGTCACATCAGGCATGGTCAGGATGGGTGATGTGGTTAATCTCTTCTTCAGCTCCTGGAAACTCTCCTCGCACTTGTCAGTCCATTCAAACTTCTTGTCTTTCTTCAGTAACTGGGTGAGGGGTTTGGCAATGCTTGAGAACCCCTCGACGAACTTGCGGTAATACCCAGCCATTCCGAGAATAGATCTCACTTCGGTCTGATTGGTAGGGGTTGGGAACTCAAGTATAGACTTAATGTGAGAGGGATCAACGGCTATTCCTCCGGCAGTGATAACATGCCCAAGAAATGCCACTTCCTTCAGCCAAAATTGACATTTGCTAAACTTGGCGTAGAGTTGGTGTTCACGAAGGGTGCCTAAAACCAATCTCAGGTGCTCTTCATGCTCTTCTTCTGACTTGGAGTAAACCAAAATGTCGTCGATGAAAACCACTACAAATTTGTCCAGATATCCATGAACACCTTATTCATGAGGTTCATGAAATAAGCAGGAGCATTGGTCAGACCAAAGGTCATTACGGTTGACTCAAACAACCCGTAACGAGTGGTGAAAGCTGTCTTCGGGAGTTCTGTCTCGCTTACTTCAGCTGGTGGTAACCGGTGCGGAGATCGATCTTAGAAAAGACTCGAGCTCCATTGAGTTGATCAAACAGATCCTCAATCTTGGGTAGTGGGTAGTGGGTGTTTTGATGGTCACGTCATTCAGCTTCCGGTAATCCACACATAAGCGAGTGGTACGTCTCTTTTATCCACAAAGATCACTGGAGATCCCCATGGTGAGGCACTGGGGCGAATCAGTCCTTTCCTAAGCATGTCATCCAGTTGCTTCTTCAATTCCTCAAGCTCCTGAGGGTTCATCCGGTAAGGCTTCTGGGCTATGGGTCCAGTTCCAGGAACTAACTCAATGATGAACTCGATATCCCGATCAGGCGGCATACCGGGTAACTCTTCGGGGAACACGTCGGGGTACTCACATACTACGGGTACTTTCTCCAAAGCAGGCTCAGCTATACTCTTATGGCAGTGTCCTAACAAGGAGTGCTGTGAAGAGGCGTGCACAACTTCCACTCCTTCTGGGCTAGTTAAGGTGATAGTCTTCGTGTTGCAATCTATAACTCCGTGGTTCACCGCCATCCAGTCCATTCCTAAAACCACTTCTATTCCTTGTTTTCCCAATACCACAAGGTCTGCATGGAATCGGGCTCCCTGGATTTCCACAGGCACCTCTTTGCAAGAAAGGTTAGTCTTAGTGGTGGCTCCAGGAATTTGCACTAACATAGGTCGGTGCATCAAAGTTGGGATCATCCCACATTTCTTAACAAACGGTTCGGTAACAAACGAATGGGATGCTCCAGAATCTAACAAAACTGCAGCAGGTACGGAGTTGACAGGAAACGTACCCATCACCAAGTCAGGGGCCTCCTGGGCTTCTTCAGCACTGATGTGATTCAGGTGTCCTCTGGTCACGTGCCCAGACTTCTTCGGGTAAGGGGCCTTGCCTCCAAGGGGTCGGACTGATCCCTGATTCATCTTGGTCGCATTGGGGCGATTTTCAGCAGGCTGCTTGGTGGGACAGTCCCTTGAGAAATGCCCAGGCTGTCCACAGGCAAAAAAGCCTCCTGAGGGTCTTGGTGCTGGCGGTCGAGTGAATTGAGACCGGGTTGTAGCCGCCTCCTGGGCGAGGAACAGGTGGGCGAGTGGGGTAACTTGGACGGGGTGCATACGACGGGGGTCTTGATGGCGGGTACGCAGGTCGTGGCGGCTGATAAGCAGGCCTGGGTGAAGGTGTGGGGCGCAGGCGCTGATTGTTGTTGTTGTTGTTGTTGTGGCTGCCGCCACTGCTGCTGCCTTGCTGCATCATCTGTCGGCGCTTGCGGTTGTCATAGGACGCTTTACGCTTGTGCTCCATCATAATGGCGGCGTCAGCCAAAGACTCCAGATCGTTGAATGGCATCACCACCAGGATGCATTGCATTTCATCATGCAGCCCATTCAGGAACCTTTCCTTCCTTTTCTCCTCCGTGTCCACGTCGGCAGGCGCATACCTTGCCAAGGTGGTGAATTTCTCCAGATACTCACCCACTGACATACCACCCTGCTTCAGTTGCAGAAACTTCTCTCGCATGATGCTGACTTGACCAGATGGCACGTTACGCTTTGAAACTTGGTCTTGAAAGCCTCCCAGGTCACAACTTCACCTTGAGGCAGCAGTGCCTTAATTGATTCCCACCATGCTCGGGCGGCACCTGAGAGATAGTGAGTAGCATAGACCACCTCATTGTCGCCAACATGGGCGACCTCTAAATTGTTCTCGATCATACGGATCTAGTCATCCACGTCAATTGGATCCACCCTCTGAGAGAACACCGGGGGATTAGTGTTCTGGAAGTCTCGCAGCTTGGAGCGGCCCTCATCGTTACCATTGCTGCCATTGCCGCCATTAGGGTTGACGGTGATCTGAGCCAGGTGTTGCAGTGTGGCGAGGTTTGCGGTCCTCTCGGCACGAGCGGCCTCACGGTCCTCCATGAAGAGATGCATCAACTGGGCCATAGTGGGCTCAGGTGGTGGTGGTGGATCTCTCGCCATACTGAAGTTAGAAAACGGCAGAATTAAAACTTCAAAAAACAATGAATAAAACATTTGAGATGGAATGAAAACATGCCAACCATGCAAACAAGAACATCATACAAATGCAGCAAGAACACACGGCACAAATGGGATAACTAGTCGATAATAGGGTCTCGATACAACTCACATGAGTTCACAAATACAAAGTCTAACACAACAACCGCCTTACAACCATCAAGGCTACCACATACTCATGACAACAAGATCACACGATCGCAACATAACAAGCTCGCGACAGGGTGGTCCTAACTCAAAAGAACTACTCGAAGTAGCTACTCGTCCGCAGCAGTGACGTCAGGTGAGGTGAGTGCGTCGCCGTAGTAAGGGGGCTCGTCGGGGTCCTCCTCCTCGGACATAACTAGCTCCGAGTCCGTGTCGGTGTCGTCGCGAAGGTCGTCGTCCTCCTGCTCACTCTCGGCTCCATGTCCATATCCTCCATCGGATCCTCGTCGTCGGGTAGGAGATCGTCGTTCTCCTTGCGCAACTCCTCTAGCTCCTCCTCTAGCTCGGCGATCCGGGTGTCACGGCTCTGAATGGTCGCATCAAGATCATCAACCCTACGCGCGAGGTTGAGCTGCCAGTACCGGGCGGTCTTGAAACGGGCCTCGAAGCGACGGGCCTCCTTCCGCTCCTTCCCTAGCGCTGTCCGGGACCTCCCCAGGCGCTCCTCAGTGGCCTTGAGCTTCTCCTCTGCAGCCTTCAGCTTGTCCTGAGACTCCTTGAGCTGGGCCTCCACGGCCTCGGTGTCCTGCTCGGCCTCCGTAACGCGGTTCTCCGCGTCGACGTACTGCATACGGCGAAGGTCGCTCTCCATACGGCTGTGGACCAGCCGGTGCTGGGTGTACTCAAGAAGGATCCCCAAGTCCTCCACGTGCAGCCCAAAGATGGGGTGGGGGCGCAAAGGCATAGAGTGGCCCTGGTCGTCGCGCCTCTCGAAGAACTCGAAGCGGGTGCCGACTAACTCGGCGCTGTGGAAGTGCACCAAGCGAGCGAGAGCCCGCTGCAGGACGGTCGAAGTAGCTCCGGTCTGGGTGGGCTCGATGGCCTCCACGATCAGCTCCTCCGCAAACGGTGGCACAAGAGGGCCTCGAAGGGTGCACCTCACCCTCCAGGACATCTCCTCGCCGACTAACGGAAGAGCGCGTCCTCCACGCAACTCAGGGAGTGGACGCCCCAAAAGCCTGGTCAACTCGAGCAGCTCGGTCTGGAACAGCGGCGTCACTCCAGGGGTAGGTATCCCCCAGCTGGATACTCGTCGTAAACCCGTCGGCCATCTACACAAAAATTTTAAGAGAAGTTTTAATTAGTGAACTGTGTGCAAAATTTTAAGTAGAAGCAAGTAGAATAATTATTGCAAGTATAGTTATTTACAGTAGTTAAAATAGAGGGGAGAGGATACAGCAGTATATTCCGCAATTTAGACACCTCTCCTAAGTTTTTAAGGAAAAACAGTTTTGCGTGACGTCGACGCCCAACCTAGCTAAAGTCTCCTAAGGTCAACGATGGCTCTGATACCAAGTCTGTGAGGACCCCTCGTACCGAAGTCCGAGATGTCCACGTTATGTAAAATAGATCACGATCCCAATGATCAGTGCATCGCAATCACATAACCAACATGGTATCAAGAGTTACATCATTCAAGTCGTACGAATAAAAGTCTTACAACACAAAGTGGTCACATGACCAAGTCTGCAAATCATCGTCGCGCAGGACGGAATTAACTACGATACAGCGGAAGCTCGTGGCGCGTCGACCCTCGTCTCCAACGGACGCAATCCCACAAGTGCAGTTGACCGGTGACAGCTAAGCGGCGTAGTCGTCGACATACTCCTCCTCCTCGACATAGGCCTCCTCGTAGAAATCTGGACGTTTGAATATCCAGGGACACAGCCATATGAGTACAATTACGTACTCGCAAAACCACCTCAAGGCTTAAGTTTTCATGGTAATGCAATAAAACGTTTTCGAAAACTGGGATAGCTGCTATATAATGCTATAGGGCTTAGTTTTTCGCAACCGATGCTTTTAGACATAGAGATTACAACATCTCTATATCCTTGTTTAAACAAAACATTTAGAGATAGAAATATCTCTTGTAGAAATAGCAAGTACTATTCCCACCTCTTTGTAAGAAAAACACTTTTGTGAAACTTTTCAAAGACACTAGGATGGGGATACCCCTTTTTCCTTTCCACGAGATTAGACTGAGTTGTCTCCCCGAGACCAACCATCTTCTCCCAAAATCCGTACCTCCCAGGTACCTTCTTGATGCCTCCTTGTTTCCCACCGAGAAACCACTTTTCCTTTGAAAACATAAAATTTGCCCGTACGCCTAGATCGGGGACCTTTCCAACCGTCCATGACCGCGGACATGGCTATTCGAATAGTTTTACACTCTGCAGAGGTGGTGCACTTTCACCACACCAAACGGTCATTCCGCCGTGTCTGCCACGGTCCGCCATACGACAGTATGCGGGGGTTCGGATAACCAGATCAAAGCTTTTCACTATGTCCACACTAGTACAGAGGACTCCGATAGGTTTGTTCCCCTCGGCACCGTGTGCTCCACTAGACCCCTGCTTTTTCTCAGGACGCCACACCGCCACGTCAGGGGACCCAACGTAATCGTCCGGCTGCGGGTCCCTCCGCTTGTGTATTGTCTCATACAGACGACAACCCGGCTTCGAGGGCCTCGCCCTTATAGAGTATGAGATCCTCCGCACTAAAGTGGACAAGCTTCCGGCTAAGCCCTACCCATATCAGGTAATGTGGTTGCACGGGTTAATTGTTCGGGCGGCCGCTAGGGTAGTACTTTGTTTTTCAAAAAAAACATCTCCACCTCCGACTGCTCCCAGCAGCTCGGGTTTTCGCAAGCTCACCGAATGCTCCCAGCACTTCGGGTTTTCATAAACAGCACCATTTGCTCCCAGCAACATGGGTTTTATAAAGCACTTTCTTGCCGATCGCTCCCATCGACTCGGGTTTTCCTCCGAAATCATTTTATCAGAAACAGGCTCCCATCCTAAAGTTTTGAGATAAGAGTATAAGAATATACTACTAGAAAATATAATTTTCTTGATAGCGCCTTCAGTAGAAGGCTTCTCAAGTAAAGACTTATTTTGTAAAACCTATTATATACTAGTAGATATATCTTTGGCCAAACAATAATTTTTGTAAAATAGTTTTGTGGTGGCAAATGCCACGGAATAGATAAAACATGCATTATTTTATTTTGAAAACAAGACATGCTTTGAACAAATAGTAGGAGTACAATAGGGTGTTGAGGTGGCTTGCCTTGCTCAGCAAAGTGTCCCTGGTCTTGTTCTTCTTCGTAGACAGATTCAGCTCCACGTACTGCTCCTCTTCTTGCGGTTCTATCGTACCGGAAAATTAAACGCAACTACCGTTAATTCTAAGTAGCGGGTTGACAACAATCTAAATTACTTAAACAAAACAGCAAGCATTTCATTACACAAACACCCCCTGGATAACCCTCTAAAACAATCCTAAACACAAACAATTAAAACAATCAATTAAAATGGAACTCTTAAAGGTAGCAAAGTTACTGTTTTGGGGAAATATCCACAAATCCTAAAATAATGCTCCTAAAAATCTATCCTTCTACCACAGTACTGCTATAAGTCACACCAAGCTAGCAAAATTGGATTTGTGTCAAAAGCTAACACCAAATTGGAACTAAAAATCCTACAAGTGCCTCTGGTCTCAAAACTAAAATGGCTACAACTCTTATTTTAGGAAACTCCAGCATGCAAGATTAATTTCTAAGGCAAGGTATTGATTTTAGCTTTCTTTAGAAATTGGATTCACTCCAATTGGATACTCCAAGCTCAAGATAATACAAAAAGAGTGAAAAGCACACTTTTTAATAGATTTAATGGTTAGCACAAAATACAAATTATTTTCTGGCCAAACCAGCTCTGCATGTTTAAGAAAACACCAGGGCATCTACTAAAAATACTCCTAATGAACATGCACACACAGATCTACCACAAATGAATTAATCTAACCTCACATAAATAACAGAAACAGAAAATAGTAAAAGCTACAGCTAAAAAAAAGATATGGGCTGCGCCTGGGCCGGATCTGGCCGAGGCCAGCACGGATCTGGCCTGCGGGGCGAGCTGGGCCGGCCCATCTGCACGCGAGGCGCAGCGCTGCACGCGGAAACAGCCCGCGAAGCGGGATTCAAACTGGGCCGTCGATCCGCAGATCGACGGCTCCCCTTCATCGCCTTCAACGCGACGGGGCGGGAGCGAGCCCGAGGTTGGGAAAAATGGCGGCGACGGACGGCTCACCTAGGGGCGATGCATGCAGCGGCGGAGGGTTGCAGACGGCGGAGTGGGTCAAGGGAGGGGCGCGGGCGTGGACGGCGTCACCGGAGATGGCCGGAAACCATGGCGACGTCGACGGCGAGCTCCACGGGTCGAGGACGGGCGCGAGCTCCACGGGCAACCTATGGACAAAAGAAAAGGGGGTGGAGTGAGCTCAAGCAGAGGGGAGTCTAGCATGCCGAAAATGGCGAAGAAAAGGCAGAGAGGCGACGGCCACGGCCGTGTTTTGCCGGCGGTGACCTTCGGGTTCTCGGGCGTTCCCGAGCAGCAAGGGCACGGGAACGGGCAGGGCTTCGTGGGAGAGGTGTGGAGTGTTGTGTGCGTGCTGTGGGAGGGAGAAGAGGGACAGGGAGTGAGCACGGGGCTGAGGACGGGCATGGGTCATTTTCTAGGGTTTTTCGGACCAGGTGGTCAAAGGAGAGGGAGGGGAGCTATGCCACTGGCTGGGATGGGCGGTGAGGGAGTGGGCAGGGTGGTCTTGGTCGGGAGACGTGGCTCTGGCCAGTGGTGGAGAGGGGAGTCAGCTCTCCTTGGCCGGTTTGAGAAAAGGAGAGAGGAGAGTGGAGGAGAGGGGCGGCAGGGGGCTGGCAAGTGGGCCAAGGGTGACGTGGCTGGTCCCTCGAGGCAGTGGGAGAGAGAGATGAGCCGTTGGAGGGGTGTGGGCAAGGTTAGCTAGGTTAGTTTTGGGGTTTTAGTCTAACACTACTTGATTTACTAATTTTACTAACAAGGCTAAGAGTGATCAACACAATGAGCTAAGCAAAAACAAGAGTGTGATGACAAAATGGTGGTGAGGCAAAGGTTTCCCAAATTTAAAAGATGAAGAAAGAATTTTAAAAACTGAGTAGGTTGTGAAAAATGACCAAATGGTCACTGATTTGGGTAGCCCTAAACACATAGATGGTTTTATGCTCAAACTAGTTTTCAAAAGGTCAAACAATGCATAAACTAAAAGTAGAAAGTTCAAGGAGCAAGATGGTCAAGGTGCATTTCAAAAATAACACAAGCAATGCTTAACCTAGGGCTCTAGATTAGCTATGTTTTAACAATCATGAAGATCCAAATCACTAAATTTAAAACTAGAAGAATTTTGAAAAAGTGATCCTAAAAGGTTTTTAAACAAGGCTAGTGGGCTAAAGGAACCAACTATACCAATCAAGCAAGAGTTGACAAAAATCAAACAAAAGTTTTTGGTTATTTCTGAAAATTCTAGATTAACACCTCAATTCTAAGTCCAAGAAAGTTGGGGTGTTACAATGTGGCCAGCCCAGGCCCGCGCCCAGCTCGCCGTGACGTCGTCGTGACGTCACGGGCGGGCGGAGCTGCCGCGGCGGCGTCCAGCTCGCCGGAGGCGCGCGACGGCGAGCCAGGACCCGCGCGTGGGCGCGCTGTACGCGGCTGGTCGCGGGGCGGCCGTAGACGGCGGTGCCGCCACGCGTTGGTCGCCGGAGCGGCCGCGGCGGCGTGCAAACACGGTGGAGGCCAGCGTGGACGGCGGCGTTGATTACGGCGACGGCGCGGCGTCCCGGCGGCGATCTGCGGTGAGGAGGTGGAGGATTTGGCGGCGGAGCTCGTCGTGCGCTCGGATCGGAGCGGGGAGCAGCGCTGCGACGGCGCGTCGCGTCGGCGACCGCGGCGAGCTGCGGCGCCGCGCGGGAAGGGGGAGGGGAGGGGGGAAGTGGCGACGTTTTTTCTCTGGGGTCCCTACGCTTTACAACATTTACAAATAGGTCCTTCGCTTCGTAATGTTGTGGACCGCGGAACAGACGTTGGATTTGTGAGGGTTGTTTTTAGAAAAGCATGACGAAGGAGCTGTGCGAGCCGTGCTATCAAGATTGGACGGCGCGGAGTGTCTCTGGTTCTGTAGAAAGGCAACACTGTTGTTAGAACAGTGCTGGGGCGACGTGTCTCGATCTGAGCCGTCCGTTCCGTCGATCGGACGGCCCAGAAAAACAGGTGACGTGGAGGCTGTGAGGGGGTCTGAGTTGCTCAGCTTTGATATATTGATCGATTAGTGCAGAGTTTCTACAGTTAATCTGTCTGCAAAGCTCACATATATATGATATGGAGGTGATGATCCCTTCCCAGCACATCGTCGTTGACCGCTGCTTGAAACGTATGAGTACAGTTCTTGATGGTCGATGGGATTTGTCCATTCATGATTTACTACTACTACTACTACTATAAAATTCATGCGGGTCAAAACAGCCTCCTCACGTGCCACTCGCCAAAAAGATGACGAATTCGTGTCGTATTCTGGAGAGTACTCGTGGGATAGATGATGCAGTGCCGACGGCTAGCTGCTCACATCCTTATCCACACCGTCAGTCTTCCCGTGGCGTACAGACCACCACAGTCCACCGCATACCCGCTGATGA
Source organism: Poa pratensis (assembly GCA_947311845.1). NCBI lineage: Eukaryota > Viridiplantae > Streptophyta > Magnoliopsida > Poales > Poaceae > Poa > Poa pratensis. The sequence continues at coordinate 38,451,361 of CAMZMU010000042.1, forward strand.
TTGGCCCGTCCGATTGTCCAAACCGCACGGCGCTACAGGTGTATATATGACCCGCACGGACCAGTTCACGCCAACACCACGCTTCTGTCTGTGCTCTCAATCGCTGCCACGGTAGAAAGCCGTCGACGCTAGAGTCCATGAGCTCACGCTTGTACGCCACACTGGTTGCTTGTCTTTTTCTTCGGCAATGCTGAAAATTCAACAGCCCCAGCTTGGATATATCCCATCGACGTAAAGTGTGACTTGTGAAAGAGCCGGCCGCTAGCTAGCTGCTCTAGTACAAATGTGTTCACTTTATACTACTGCTGTAGTAACAACTCTCGAACGTGTGATTTGTGAAACCACTTTCCGCATTTCTCAGTCGCTAGTATCTGAAACCAAAGGCCGGCCTCTAAAATGCAACTTCGCGACGACGGGCATTTTTTTGCCAGATTATGCGAATCATCTCGATCAAGGCCAACAAATGAAACTTCTGTTGGACTAAAAAACGTGGAGTAGCTTGCAATTTTGGCAGGCCCGTGTCCAGCCAAGCAGCGTGACGCGATACTTTTGCTTTGCTTTTCGATCTTAGACATTGACGAGTTTCTTTCCCCTTGCTTCGCTCTACTGGTTGACACTTGGAATACGTCAAGTTCGTTACAGTAGATAGGTGTCTCTGTTTGTTGCTTAGCTGAATTGACGTGTGGAGTAGCAGTCCGTTGAACAGGGATGGAATTTTAACTTGCCTCTGTTTGTTGCTTAGCTGAATCGCGGACAGAATTATGGAAGAATTATTCCTTTCCCTTCCCGTCAAAGCCCCAAGCCGGCCGCACACTTATCCGTCACACAAGCCGGTGCAGCTCCGCACGGAACCTGCCTAGCTCCCTAGCTAGCTTGCTACGTCGCCGCCGGGTCATGGGCCACCACAACCTCCCTATAAATCTCTCGCGCCGCGCCGAGCTGCAGAGAGGAAGAAAGATTTTGGGCGAGCAGTTTGTCGCATTCACAATCACAAGATCCCATTGGTTGCTTCGTCCACAGCTACGAGCTCCTACTTCGCAGATTTAGTCGTTGGTGATCGACCGATAGGCCGAGCATGTCGACGCAGAATGTTGCGTTGTCGGAGAAATGTGCGACGTGCGCGGCGCAGGGGAGGCGGCCGTTCCTCACACGCCCGATCGAGATCCCGGGCGCGCCGGACGAGCGGCGAGCGGGCCACCGGGGGCACCACGAGGAGGAGGAGGACGGCGAGCATGGCGGCGGCGAGGTGGAGCCGCCGCACTTGCTGGTGGCGCGGCGCAGGGCGGCCGTCTCGGTGTGCTCGGGCCATGGCAGGACGCTCAAGGGCCGGGACCTCACGCGCACGCGCGACTGCGTCCTCCGCAATGACCGGCTTCATCGAGGGATAGCTACACTACCTGGCCGACGGCGCGCGGCCGGCCTGCGGTCATGATTACTCCCTCGAGCTCACACGGATTCAGTTGATTCAGTTTGTGGAGTCGGATAGCTAGCTAGCTATGAGCTTAGAAATGTTTGATGGCATTTCCATTTTTCTTCGACCGGTCTCATTTGTGAATTGTTGGAAGAGCGAGGTGGAATTAATCTTTCCTGCACTATAAATGTAGTGCTGTATGTGTGCAAATGGATACATATATGGTCATTTGTGAATTGTTTGGAAAAGCGAGGTGAAAAATTGAAATCAATCCGTTTGGTGTAAACTTACGATGTGACCTTTGTGTACGTGTGCCCTATTGTACCACAATGCAAATGCCGTTTTTTAATGCACTGCAACGCTCGGCCTACACATAAAGTTTAAAATAGCTGGCTATTGCATTTTGTTCTGGCGATTTCAAAAGCTATGAAAGGCTATAGTCGGACTATAGCGCTGCTATGACTTTATATCCGATTTGCTAAATGATGATAAAATTTTAAAATTTGGGCAGCATATATTCATATAAATATCAATAATTTACTGATACATAACATATTAGCATAGTCACATAAGAGATACGAATAACCAGAGTACTGGACGTAGTTATGTCCACATATTATAACATGCAGTAGCAGCAATTCAGTACATAGTGTGAAGAAATATTACATAACCAGCAAAATCAGTTAGCATGTAGCAAAAGCAAGTTCAGGATATAGTTTTGTCCACATATTACATGCCAACAACAGCGTAGGGGTTGAGTTTGGCTCCATGGCCGAGCGGACAAATTTTGGTCCAAATTTTTGGGCCGCTGAGCCGGAAGTTTAGCGGCTAAGACGCTAAATCGGGGCTAAATCAATTTAGCCGGGCTATTAGCGGTTATTATTACTTTATCGTATGAAGGCCATAGTTATAGGGCAAAGCATCTCGAAAGGCTAACTCACTATTGATTTAGTAACTGCGCCGCGTGCACATTGCACCAGTATATATTGTTTAGTAATTGCGATCTTTGTCGTCTCCCCAAAGCGGATCGAGGAACTCTCCGACTTTTGTTTGCGGTAGCCCCCCCCCCCCCCCCCCCCCCCCCCCCCCCCCCCCCCCCCCCCCCCCCCCCCCCCTCTCCCTCAGGATTTTCAAATGCTAATTGTAATGCTCTCGTGGTTTCTAAGTAAGCAAAAGAGAAAAGAGCTATGTGATCGCCCATGTTCTACATCATTGGCGGGAACGTATGGATGTAATAAATCTAATTCCACTACAGTAAAATGTGTGTTACATTATGTTGTTTTGGAGATTTTTTTCACTATCTTTTTAAAATATTTTAGGAACTACATAAACAATATCAATCACAACACACTTTATCATCACGCCAGCATCATCGAACCGGTGCCACCGCCATGCCAACGAGAACTTTGTGTACTTCTAGGACCGTATATTTTTCTCTCCCGCTGTAACACATTGAGGCCTTGTATACTTTTACTGTATTTGGAGTGTGTCTTAATGGATTGGAGAGGATTATCTCGGATCCCGGAAAATTTTCAATAGTCTGTTTACTACTCGGGTTTTGGATGGGATAATCACTAAATATCCCCCACCAACCACCTCATTTTGTCTAGATAAAAAACTCTACCCCATACTAGTGTATTTGGGTGGAAAATTATTTGTAAAGATTTGAGTGGATTGGGTGAAAGATTTTTTTTATCAATTCGTTTTTCATCCCCAATTTTTATGGGTGAAAATACACAAGGCCTGAGAATTAACTTATCCACAGCGGGTCCGTGGCGTGCAGACCACCACGGTCCACCGCCTACCAGCTGATTGGCCCGTCCGATAGTTCACGCCAACACTCGCACGTACGGCCTGTGCTCTCAATCGCCCCACGGTAGAAAGCCGTCGACGCTAGAGTCTGTGAGCTCACGCATGTACGGCACACTGGTTTCTTGTCTTTTTCTTCGGCAATGCTGAAAATTCAACACCCCCAGCTTGGATATATCCCATCGACGTAAAGTTCACGATAACGTAACGATAGAAGATCTTTTTTTACCAAGTTTTTGACTTATACTACTACTGTATAAGAGCCGCTGGCCAGCTAGAGGTAAACAATGAAAGTTTCGGTGCCATCAGCTAATTGTTGTGGCCATTTCTCAGTCGTCAGTGTCTAAAAGCACCAAGGCCGGCTTCTGAAATGCAACCTCACAGGCCGGCTAATTGTGAATCGTCTCGATCAGGGCCAAGACATGCAACTCCTGTCGAACTAAAAACGTGGAATAGCTTGCAACTTAATGAGATCCTTTTGCTTTCGCATTTCGATCTTAGACATTGACGTGTTTCTTTCCCTTGCTTCGCTCTACTGGTTGACACTTGGTACACTGACTTGGTACTACACGTTAAGTTCGTTACATGTAGCTAGACGGGTGTGAAGTGTGTTCCTGTCCTAATCACCACTGTATTCATTAGAAAGTTGCGTGTTTGGTATACTACACTAGGAGAGCTGTGCGAGGCTGTCCTGTTGACACCTGGTGCTTCGGTTGCCGGTTTAGTGCTACCTACAGCTGTGTGTTTTAAAGCAGCATCGGACTGACTCCCACGTTGCTCCTTATCCGTTCCCCTCCCTGCTACAGTACATAAGAGCGAAAGGAAGGCGACCGAGGTTTTCGCCGGCGAATCCGCCGCTTCCCTCCGTCTCCGGCGTCGCGAGGCGGAGGGAAGCTCCGGATTTCGGCCGCGCGAGTAGTTAGGTGTAGTTTTGTAGGGTTCCTCGACTTCGCCGTCGGCATCGGGCTGGAGTTGGTGGCGGCGGCAGTGAAGAATAAAGTCTCCCCCTCGTTTCTCCAGTCCGGCGGCGCTGCCGTCGGGGAGGTAGTGGAGTTTTTTTTTCCTCCGTGCAGGTGGTTGGCAAGACGACGACGTCGACTGCGTGTGGTGGAGGTCCCGTCCTTCGAGCCGGTCGTCTCCACACCGTCATCTTCCCCAGTGGCGGTGATGGGCTCGTGAGGTGCTGTGATGGGGCTGGTGTCGCGGGGTTCATGTCGCCGGAGTTCCCGAGTCGCTCCAGGTAGCGTAGTCAAAAAAAAAAAAATACAGCTGTGTGTTTTTGTACGTTCTCGGAAGAAGAAAAGAGAGATACTATTACTCGGAGAGCAGCCGGTCGGTCAATTCACATATACGCCAGGTTATGCACGACAGGTAAAATTGAGATGTTGTACGTGTAACTGTGTAAGACAAATCACATGGGTAGAGCTGCTTTGATTTCCTGAAGTTGAATAATTGGCAATGCCTACGCAGCGAGTTAAGTGATGCCAAAACCAATGACGAGGCGTTCGCAGATCGCAAGTTCATTGAACCTACTCCTCCTAACGTCTACTTCATCACCGTTCCGCCCTTTTGCTCTAGGATCGTCGCATCTGATGCTACCGTACCAAAGTAGCAGTCCGGTAAAGATCTACTAGTGGAATTTGGTGCGGCGACACGCCGCACCCGTTGTAATTCGAAAAATGTTGAAATCCGTTGGAATTTTTCGTCTAGAGTATGTCTAAATGCTTAGTGAATTAAAATATTCAAATATGCTTTTATTTCGACATAATTTTTTAATTTAACTTCATAGTTAGAAAATGCATGATATGAGCATTTGTTAATTGTAACTCCGTAGTTAGATAAAGTTCATTCAGATTGTATCCAAATATTCACCAAATTGGAATGTTCAAATATGTTTGCATTATGCCATAAGTAGTTAGCATATATTTTTGTGAATATGTTGATATATTTTAGAGTATCTCCAAATTTTTTAGCAAATTGAAATGTTCAAATATGTTTCTATTTTTCAGTAATATTTAATTTAAGTCCGTAATGAGTGGAAACGCACATTTATTGAATTGAATTCCATATTTAGAGGAAATTCATCCAGATTACATCCAAATATTTATCAAATTAAAATGTTCAATTTAAATCCATAATTAGAGGAAGCGCATTTGTTTTTTGTCCAAATATTCACCAATTCAAAATATTTAAACATGTTCGATGTACATTTATTGAATTGAATTTTATATTTAGAGAAAGTTCATCTAGATTACATCCAAATATTTACCAAATTGAAATGTTCAATTTAAGTCCACAATTCGTGCAAGTACATTACGTTAGCATTTAATAAATTCAACTCCACATAGCTAGAGGAATCTCCGTAGTTAGATAAAGTTCATTTAGATAATGTTTGCATTATGCCATAAGTAGTTAGCATATATTTTTGTGAACATTTTGATATATTTTACATATTTTTCTGACGGATATGGGTATTTATAGAAATACTTCAATTTTCTAGAAAAAATTCCAAAAAAATAAAATTAAAAAAAGGCACTGTAGAAGTGCGAATACTGTTCATGTGAACAGTATTCGGTGACGTGGTGTAGCGAGTGGAGGCCGAACTGGGTCGGCTTTTATATAGGTAGGACGCCGCCGCGCCCGTGGTGTTAATTTTGCTGCGTAGTTTGAAGTGTATTTTATGACGGTACGTAAAGTGTTCCAAGGTTAAAACATGAAAGTTGTTCAGAAGGATGATATTCGTCTACTTGTGAAAGAAAAATTTAAACGGATGACTGAGTGCGACGAATTTGACAAAATTCGTCGAATATTTTTGCGAGTTTGGATCCAAAATTAAGATGTTAGAGTCGACCAAACTTGAAACCGATCATGGGAATGGAATCTACTCGTCGGCGCGCATATATTTCATGTGCATATTATTGCGAAAAGAAAAAAAATACAGTGCGTACTGTACCAAATTTCAAAATACGGAGGGGTCTTTGCGCAAAAATGCCATGCGTACCGTCGGATGACGAAGCGACGGCGCTTCTACATTGTCCGGGCGACGTGCGACCTCGAGTTTCAAAATTTTGAAATTCGTCAGAATTTGTTTTTTTTTTCGCAGCCAAAAATACAACGAATTTGAAGATTGGAGAGAAATATGTTTATGTCCGTCAAAATTAAAATGTTAAAACATGAAATTTGTTCGGAAGGTTGATATTCATCTACTCGTGAAAGAAAAATTTAAATGGATGACTGAGTGCGACGAATTTGACGAAATTCGTCAGATGTTTTTGCGAGTTTGGATCCAAAATTAAAGTGTTAGAGTCGACCAAAATTAAAATCGATCGCGGGAATGGAACCTGCTCATCGGCACGCATATATTTCATGTATATAATTTTTAGAATTTTGGAAAACACGGGGTTATTTTCATGAGAAAAAGGAGAAAAAGATGTACTGTAGCAGCTACAGTACCGTGGCCTGTAGCTGGAACAGTAGCCCGCGGGTACTGTAGCTGGAGCAGCCTGTCGGTCAATTCACATATACGCCAGGTTATGCACGACAGGTAAAATTGAGATGTTGTACGTGTAACTGTGTAAGACAAATCACATGAGTAGAGCTGCTTTGATTTCCTTAAGTTGAATAATTGGCAATGCCTACGCAGCGAGGTAAGTGATGCCAAAACCAATGACGAGGCGTTCGCAGATCGCAAGTTCATTGAACCTACTCCTCCTAACGTCTACTTCATCACCGTTCCGCCCTTTTGCTCTAGGATCGTCGCATCTCAGGCTACCGTGCCAAAGTAGCAGCCCGGTAAAGATCTACTCTATTTTCCGGCAAATTAAAGTAGGAGTACCTTTTGATGTATGCTCCTCCTCGCCATGCCTGACGATCGATCGAATAACATGCATTGCCAACCGAAACAGAGTTCCTCCTCCCAGTATGGGCGAACCAACCAGAGCTTGGAGCCGAGAAGGGTGCAATGCAACATAATGATACTAACGTTGTTGGCGCGTGCAAATCCTTCCCGGACGTCAGTGTTATCCACAAAAGTGCACATGAGCAGCAAAACCCAACCAATCATGAAAACGGCTAGCTTCCTTGAACAGGGGATGGAATTATAACTTGCCTCAGTTTGTTGCTTAGCGATGCTTTCGAGCTGAGTGGCGGACGGAATTGTGGAAGAATTATTCCTTTCCCTTCCCGTCAAAGCCCCAAGCCGCACACTTATCCGTCACACGAGCGCCGGTGCAGCTCCGCACGGAACCTGCCTAGCTTCGCTACCTAGCTGGCGACGTAGCCGCCGGGCCATGTACGTCCCTAGCTATAAATCTCCCGCGCCGCGCCGAGCTGCAGAGAGGAAGAAAGATTTTGGGCGAGCAGTTTGTCGCATCCACAATCACAAGCTCACATTGCTTGTTTCGTCCACAGCTACTAGCTCCTAGTACTTCGCAGTTCGCACAGTTAGTCGTTGTTGATCGATCGGCCGGCCATGTCGACGCAGAACGTCGCGTTGTCGGAGAAATGCGCGGCGTGGGCGGCGCAGGAGAGGCGGCCATTCCTCACGCGCCCGATCGAGATCCCGGGCGCGCCGGACGAGCGGCGGCGAGCGAGCCACCAGGAGGAGGAGGACGGCGAGCATGGCGGCGGCGAGGTGGAGCCGCCCCACGTGCTGATGGCGCGGCGCAGGGCGGCCTTCTCGGTGTGCTCGGGCCAGGGAAGGACGCTCAAGGGCCGGGACCTCACGCGCACGCGCGACTGCGTCCTCCGCATGACCGGCTTCATCGAGGGATAGCTACACCTGGCCGCGCGCGCGGCCGTGAATGCATCCGGTGGCCGACGGCGCGCGGCCGGCCTGCACCGATGATAGACTGTATCGGTTGATTCAGTATGTTTTTGGAGTCGGATAGCTAGCTACGAGCTTAGAAATGTTAATGCTAGCATTTCCATTTTTCTTCGACCGGTCTCATTTGTGAATTGTATTGGAAATTTGGAAGAGCGAGGTGCAATTAATCTTTCCTGCTATGTAAACGTAGTGCTGTATGTGTGCAAATGGATACATATGGTCATTTGTGAATTGATTGGAAAAGCGAGGTGAAATTTGAAATTACTCCTCCGTTGATGCAAACTTAGTAACTTACTACGTGCACTGATGTACCAAAATGCAAATGTCGCTTCTGAGTTCTGATGTACTCCATCGCTCGGCTTACACGGCGCTGACTCACTGCTGATTCAGTGACTGCGACCTGCGTGCGCACTGCACCACTATCTATGGGCTAGTTCAAAGTTCAGATAAGCACTATCTGTGGACTACACAAGCGGGGTAAACTTCTGGAAATTTCCATGTAAGCTAACATTAAAAAACAACAAGACCGGAGGGGGACTCCACCCCGGCTTTGTCATTAAGGTAAAAGTGAGGACTCGAACCCAGTACCTGGCCCTTAAGCGCATATGCACGGCTACCACTAGTTCACGGAAGAGTTCTCAGCTAACATTAAGAAGATAGGGAAAATTTAGATGGGTACTCAGCTCAGAAACTCCTAGATATGTACCCCACCCACTAGCTAGTACGGACTACTACTTAATAAGCACTTATCCTCTCCTAGATACAGCAAGCTAGCAAATCAAGTCAAGCAAGCAACAGAAGATCGATGCTGCGCGAAGAGCAGGAGGAGGACGAATTTCAAGAAGCAGACATACTATGGCCAGCAGATGCAGCACAAGATCTGGAGTTTGCCCACATGTACTACTCTCTTGAAGCCGACGACGACGACGAGTACTGGCGCGAGCACCATCGTCCCACCACGCCGCCAAACCGCCGGCAGAGCTTCTTCCCCCATCGACATATCCCTGGGAAGTCCGGTAGGGCTACCGGTGCAAAAGCGTGGCCCGCAGGCCGGGTTCAGCAAGTTCAGCGCGAGCCTTGCCGGCGCCGGTGGCAGCAGCCTGATGATCGGCAGCCAAGTTTTCGTGCCGCCGCATGTCATCGTTGATCGGAGAGCCAAGAGGGACACGGCGATGTTGATGCTCGTCGACGTGCCCAAGAGGAAGGTGAAGGCGATGGTGGTGCTCGAGTAGCACCGGAAGTTTTGTCGGCAATGTTATTACCGAAAGTTTTGTCGGCAATGTTCGTTTCACTTGGGAAAAGCTCCACTCCGGCCATTTTGTGTAATTGACGTGAATGTAGCTGGAAGGTAGACAAACTTCTCCTACTGATTTACCTCAGAATGTTAAAGGCGTACTGCGAGCTCGTGTAATCTGAATTATTTGCCGGAATACATGTACAAGTGGCTACACGTTTTATTTCAAGGACTACTACTGCTGCTGCTGCTTTATCCGATCATTTGTTACCTGTATTCATTTTGTTTTCACACGTGTGAGAGGGAAGATTTAGTCATCTATATAACACGGTTACTACCTTTCTGAATTGTACTTGATTAACCTGAATGAGAAGCTTAGACAAATTAGTATCACTTTCATCCACGCAAGTTGAACACCACCGAGTATGTTCACCTTATGACATATCTTCCTTCCCAAGGAAAAGTTTGGCGTCCACAGACATAGGAGCACTATGCTTGGACGCAAAAGGAAAATCTTATGCTTGGACGCAAAAGGAAAGTATTCTCCCATAATATTTAAGTGGAGTACAAACCTATCCTGCAAGAAGGAATATATATCACAAGATTACGTTGAACATTTCAAATTAAACCTCTCGCTAAGATTTACAGCTATAAGAGGACAGGCATATAGTACATGATCAGTGCAAGCAACGGCAAACAATTATTTCCTCCGTAGCATACAATGGGACACGTCGCATGTAACCTTATCTTCTTCTCCCAGGATCATGTGTAGAAATAGGCTCGACCTCTCCTACTCTCTAGATGTGTACGTCAGTACAGGTGTCTACATGTAATTGACGCAGTAGTGGTGTTCTCTTTAGATTTTGTTGGCAGCTAGCACAAGTTGTGACCACTCCCATGAAAAACACTATTCTCTGGCTGACATTTTCATACCGAGGATGATTTGGCCAATCAAAACGTGTGCACTCTTCTTACTTCTTGGGTTTCTTGCTTGCAGTGGCAAGTGAGTGTTATTCATTTCAGTTTGTAGCCCACCTGTTCATCCTCACAGCCTCATATTCTTCCGCGACAATATACAAGTCCGCAATCAATTATTGACTTACTAGAAGCGTCCACTGTTTATCTTATCCAAAACTATAACCATTGGCATGCGTGACAGGATGACAGATCCTACTCATCAGCGCAGCTGTGTGCGCTTTTTCTTTCCGAAAAAATAAGTAAAACAGAGATGCATTAGAAGGATTGAATTGAGGGTGTAATTAGCCGAGTGCAAGAAAATGAATAGCACTTCTGCATGTGAAAATCCATATCGTGTCATGGGTGTAGATGCACCCAATGCTCAAAAAACAATTTTTAAAATGTTAAAAAATTCAAAATAAAAATTTCGGATATACTTCAAGATATTTTATGTTAGCACAAAAAGTTTCGCGAAGAAAAGAATTTTTTGTGACCTGCTCTTTTCTTCGCGAAACTTTTGTGCTAACACAAAATATCCTGACGTATATCTGAAAAAAATTGTAATTTTTTTACATTTTGAAAAGTTTTTAAAAATGTTTTACACAACGGGTGCAGATGCACCCGTGAACTGAAACGCCGTGTCTGCATGTTAGTATTTTCTTGAATCGCACCCCTAAGGATAAAAATATGTACCTATATCTTACATCTCAATTCATAACTTCATGTCACTTTTCGGTAAAGAAATACTCTGTATTTTGTGCGTGAGGCAAAAGAGAGCCAGGCGATCGGGCGTTCGTTAAAACCCATCTAGGGTTCCCGTCCCTCTCACCACGACGCCGCTAGTCTGGTCCGCCTCCGGTGGCCTTAGGATCTTGGAGGCTTGGCGGATCACGGCCTCTCGCCGGCGGGAAGGTTCCCGTGCTTTATTTAGGTTTTTTCAGTGTCTTCTTTGAGATGGTGAGGCGACGGCTACGTCTTGAAGTCAGAATAAAGTCCTCCCCGTCCCGTCCTCGCTCTGGTGGTGCATCTAGCGCCAACATAGGGTGCGTGGAGGTGTGTGTCCAGCGGATATCCTGGGATCCAGTCTGTTTTCGTGTTCGTCTGTGTGGTTGCAGGTCTGGCTTATCTACGGTTGTCATCATTGGCGATGGTTACTGCTCTGTTGCGCTGGTCCCTCGGGGCCTTAGCACGATGACTTGCCGTCTGTCTACTACGAAAAGTTGTACTACGACAAGCTTTACCCGGCTCCAGTGAGGGAGGGGTGAGGACGGCGGCGCGCCTTCGGACCGCTTCAGTGTTTGTAGTTGTCGCTAGGTGGTCCTAAGAGCTATTTGTACCCGTCTGTCTACTACGACAAGTTGTACTACAACAAGCTTTACCCGTCTCCAGTGAGGGAGGGGTGAGGACGGGGGCGTGCCTTCAGATCGCTTCAGTGTTTGTAGTTGTCGCTAGGTGGTCCTAAGACCTATTTGTAATCTCTATTACCTTTGGTATTCCTTGTACCGTTGTTGATGATCAATAAATTGGTTCAGCAAGTTCGCGAAAAAAATTCATACATATATGGTGTTTTGGGGAGAATTTTGACAAAAGATAACGTAAGAAAAACGGGCTGTGATGGATCAGGGCCGTGTATGTTATGTGTCCCTGATGAGATTATAAATCATTTGTTCTTTTGTTATTTCATTGCTAGATTTGTTTTTATTGTGTTTTAGTGTGCTTTTGAAACTCCAACTCAACCTAACTGGGTGTGTGGGTTCGTAATTCCGAGGATGTGAAAATTTGGCAGTTAAAGTCTGTTTATCCGCTATGTTTTGGTCGTAAGACTAGAAATAAAGCTTGTTTTGATAATGCCATGCCCAATGATCCATGTGCTATTGTTCATTTGATCTGTCACTGGATTGACTATTGGGGCGAATTGCATAAACCAAATATGCCCGAGGTGCTCTGTCGAGGACCTTAAGTTGTGATCGAAGATGGTGATTCAGGACATTTTCAGCGGAGCGAGGGGTTGGGCTCCGAAATGTTCGGAACATTTCTGTCTGGTTCTTGATTAGGTTGGGAAAATGTGTGACTGTTGTTGTCTGTTTAGTCTTGTTTGCTACTTATTGTGCTTTGTTTTATTTTTTTCTAAACATTGTTACTAAGTAAAAGTCTGTTCTCAAACGATGTAGCACAATGTTGAGTTTCGTTAATGAACTCGGGAGAAAACTTCTTTGATCAAAAACAAAACTTGTAAGAACTCAAGAAAAGCTCAAATATTTGGAGCTATTAGCTAGAAAGTCATCATTGACTTCCCGAAACAATGCATCATTTCCGTGGTACAAACTCGTACCTACACCCAGGGGCGTAGCTAGGGGGTTCCATGGATGCCATGGCACACTCTACACAAATGCAAAATAAAACATATCATATAGATTAGACTAATAGTCTAATACTTTAAAGTATATTTGGAACTAGTTGGTTGGCTTATGATGATATTTATACCAAAATATACTATATGTAGTGTAATCTTCAAAAAAAATTGAATTTGTATATTGAAATTATGTTGTTCGTATAATTTGTGGCACCTCCGATGATATGGACCTAGATCCACGAAAAGTTCAAAGAGAGCTCGGGCTCCATAAAGCGCTATATTTTGAAGAAGAAAAATCAAAATCTCCGGTTCAAAGTTTCAAAAAAATCGGAACAAAAAATTTAGATGTAGATAATGTCGAACTCCGTGAGGGTGTAAAAACCAATATGAAATAATTTGTATTCTAGTCTGCACAAAATAAAAAATTTAAAACTGGAATGTTTACCGCGTCCATATCCATACTTTTGTCATTTTTTGCTCAGCCTACAATACAAATTATTTAGCATTGGTCTTTTGCACATTAATAGAGTTCATCATTATGTACATCAAGTCTATGAGATACCTAGGTATTCCTGTACATAAAGTCAGAATCAGAAACAAAGACTGGGGACATGTAGAGAGAAAGATAAAAGGAAAATGTGCGGGTTGGTTTGGGAGGTTATTGAACATAGCTGGTAGGGCTACTTTGGCCCAGACCTGTCTATCGAACATGTCTTTATTTATGATGTCCTTTTACAAAATGCCTGTTGGTGTTAGGAAAAGGGTGGACTACTTTAGATCTAGGTTAGTCTGGCAAGAAGAAAAAGATAAAAGGAAGTACCATTTGGTCAGATGGGGAGTTGTGTGCCAACCTAAAGATCAGGGGGTTTGGGGATTATCAACATTGACTTGATGAACCAAGCCCTTCTGGCGAAATGGCTTTGGAAATTAGAGACAGAAAATGGGCTGTGGCAAACGATTATCAGAAACAAATATGTTAAGAATAAATGCATTTTTGGGATCAGACATAAAATGGGAGATTCCCAGTTTTCGTCTGATGTGATGGGGGTTAAAGATACTTTCTACAAATTTTGCAAAAAAGAAGTAGGGAATGGTGAAAACACAAGGTTCTGGGAAGATTGGTGGGTGGACGATAAACCTCTTAAATTGAGATGCCCCAGGATTTACAACCTGTGTAGACAGAAAAATGTTACTGTAGCCTTTGTTATGGAAAATGGTTGGGAGTGTCTAATTTTCAGAAGAACTCTTATGGGAGATACCTTACGTCTCTGGAAAAATGTCCAACAATCTTGCCATGGTATAAGTTTGAGACATGGCGATGATCACATTAGATGGTCTTTAACAAAAGATGGGATCTTATCAGTTAAATCGTTATATAGAGAGCTCAGTTTGAATGAGATTGGATTTCCGCACAAATTTATGTGGAAATCAAAAATCCCGTATAAAATAAAAATCTTCTTATGGTTAGCCCTTCGTAATAGTATTCTAACCAAGGACATCCTGATCAGAAGAGGATGGATTGGTAATACACAGTGTCATTTTTGTGGTCACCCGGAATCTGTTGACCATCTTTTTTTGAATTGTTCGGTTGCAAAGTTAATTTGGAGTGTTCTTCGTTGCGCTTTTGATTTTAGTGCGACCCCGGACAATGTACAAGGCCTTTTTGGCCCCTGGTTAAATAGTTTGGTAAAGAGAGAAAGATAATGGTGCTAACTGGAGTTGCAGTTGTATTCTGGTCTATTTGGAATACCAGAAACGCGGTTTGCTTCGAAAAAAAGAAGATTCAAGACCCATTTGTGGTAATTCATTTGGTGTCTCATTGGATTAACTCTTGGTCCATTTTACAGATAAAACAGGTAAACAAAGAGGTGCTGATGTGGGGAGCAAAACTAATCGAGCGGGTGGCAAATGATGTGTTTCACGCTTCGAGAGGCTGGCGACCTGGGGTGCGAAGGATCGCAGGATGACCCCTTTTCGGAAGGCTCAATTGTTGTGTCGCGCGCGAGACCTGGATGCTTGTAGTTTTTAGTTCCGGATTGTTGTTAGGTGTTTTCGATCTGAGAAGTTGCTTCACCCATCCTCATGTGGATGTTTTTCAAAAATTCAAATAAATGGGTCCATGAAGTCCGAGGTCCAAAATGACGCACTCCCTAGATTCACCACTACCTACACCTACTACCAACGATGATAACGAACGGAACGGGGTCGCACAGAATGCGAGCAAATCATGCGGACGCGTTGTGGCTGAAAAATATTTGCTCCTCTCAGCATTTTCAGTTTTTGGCTTTTTTGCCAAGAATCGGACACGCGTCCAGCGATATGCGTACGTGGATACTTCTGAATCTTTAGCTTAGCTTGGCTTGGTGTTTATCCGGACGGCAATGACGAAAGAAATGAGGTACGATTGCAACAGGTTCGACGGTGCAGCACACACACGTCATCACAGGACAAACGCGTTGCTAGTGGTTGCTATTGGCGGGGACGCGTGTGATACCGGTCCTCGTCCGATCAGACGTCCTGGATTAAGTTGAGATAATGATAGAACTTTAAAATACGGATCTGACTCTGATGTATTCAGTCTCGTCACAGCTGCTGTGCTGCTTTAGATAATGATAGAACTTTCAAAGAACTTCAGCACTGTTTCAAAAACACAACTTCAGCACCTAATTTTCAACTCATATATTCTCTATCTAGACTGCGCTTGTGTACGCGGCAGCTTCCTCGCCTCCCACCAATGATCATATTCATTGATTAGTGCCATAGTAAATTTATTACCAGGTGTGAGAAAGAAAACCTAGAGGGAGAAATTGATCTTTATCATACTGAGATAACCCTACATTACCATGCCCAAATGACCACAGCAGGGTTGATATGATGACAAAGTAACGACATTATTTCTATCTGGGCCCGGTGGATGAGCCTTTGTTTGACTTGACCCCGTAGGCCCGCGTGATCCGGTTCCGGCCTCCTTCTTCACGCGGCTGCCGTACCTGGGAAGCTACGCGGCACCATTGCCATGACGCCTATATAAACGTGCTTCCTCATCAAAGGATAGGACGCTAAACCAGAAATATCAACGCGCTTCATCCAAGTCCTCGAGCGAAATACGTGCGAGACTGCACAATATGGCAACGGTGGCGGAAGAGCTGTCCGAGTGCGAGGTGATGTGGCCGGAGACGCGCCACGGCGCTCCGGCGAGCACGGGGCTCTCGTCTTCTTCTGCCGCTCCGAGAGGCTCCAGGACCCACCACGGGCCGTCGTCAGCTGGCTCTCGGCCGGTGGACATTCCCAGGGCCGCGCGCCTGCCCCGTGTGCGTGCTGACCGGGTCGACGACGACGAGGAAGAGGAGGTCGACGATGGCTGTGGCGCCATGGTGCCGCCGCACCTGCTGGTGTCGCGGAGGCGGTCGGATGGGGAGGCGGCGGTGGCGTTCTCGCTGCGGTCGGGGCCCGGGCGGGCGCACCGGGACCTCAGCCACCTGCGCAACTCCGTGCTGCGGATGACCGGCTTCATCGAAGGATGACCAAGGCTGACCCGTCGTTCGCCCTTACGTGCGAGACTAGTCACCGCTCGCCTTCTCGGCGGCGCGGCGTTGGTCGACCAATTTTGTTTCTCTAATTTTTCCCCAATCAAATTAGTCTCCTCTTGTTGAAGGAAACTTCTTTGAGTTAGGATTTTCAGCATGGAACTAGCAATGTTCACATGTGTGATTCTTGGAATTAAAATGCGTCCATTGTTGATCCTTGTCTGGACTCTGGAGAAGTTTCCGTTGCTGTTGCCTGTCGGCACCGGATTTTGACCATTTTAGTGGCAAAAATCGGGTTCTTTGACCAAACAGGCAAATCTGGTGTAAGTATCGAACAAAACGTGCAATTTGGCAGGTGGACAATTCAAAATGCTGCAAGTCTCACACTCCCAGCTTCTTAGTTTGAACTACAGAGCAAAGCGTGCAATTTATTAGGTGAATAAAAAAATCTTTATTCACTGGCGCTAAACCGCTGCCCGTTACCAAGTTTTCAGGTTACTGCGCTGATACAAACAGAAACATATCATGCTTACAGGGATGCAGGAGTAGAAAATTGTGGTATGGTTACCGTCAATACTCCTGGTTACTGATGACATACATCTATTGGCGTAGGACAAAGTAGCTACATCCAGAATGAGATTATCTTTTGTGAGTAGGCTCAGCAAAGAAACTGAAATGAAACACACTTGTGGAATATTAGGCCCAGAAAGATCCTGTGAAAGCCGAAATATCAAACTGTGGAAATCACAGTGCCCTCAGTGCCTTGATCCAATCAACCTCTAATCTAAAATCTCCTGGCCCAGTCTTAGCACCAGGAACACCACCTTCTGCATTTAAAGAGAGAGACATTCCGAGGACGCGAGAAGGATTCATTTCCATCTTTGCTTCGATCACATTTCCTTTCCATGTAGGTAAATAGCTATCAAGAGGGATCTGGATCAAAAGAAAAGTTGAGTTTAATCATGAACAAACACATATTGCTATTAGTAATGTGTTTGCTATCAGTAATTAGAGACATTACCTTCAAGATCCGCCAACTATCCTGAGGTGCGTACACAAAAGCCTGCCACGAGTTATCTTCCTCTTGTCCAGGTGAATTTACCCAGTTCTCAGTGTATATCTGTATACATAATTCAATCATGGAACAGTATATCGACCAGACATTCAATATTCATTTTAATTTAGTCGGATACTTACAGTAGATATGTAGCATCTTCCATCCCCTCTGATCTTCATTGCTATTGTATCATATGAATCAAGATCGATGTAACCATCAAACTGAAACAAGGAATCACATGAAGTCAGCAGAAGCTGCAGGATGTTACCTCCATACTAACAATGCTAAAACATCAGAAATCCTTGTTATTTCGTGGACATCACAGGAAATCTCAACCGAGTTTTGACCAAAGCATAAGACACAATACGAGGTGAGCTAAAGGAAGAACAGCTGAGGGTAATGTTCAGCATTATGGTAGCTATTTAGACACTTTCACCTTGTGAACTGACATTCTTTTAAGTTGGAAGTACTATTTTACTAGAATCGTGACTCTCTATAAACTAGTCTACATATAATCTAACACCAACTAGATCCCTCAATGCAGACAGAGCACTATACCTTCTTCGATCGCATTCCGCAGAAACCACTAAGCCTGATCCTCCATGGTGATCCCTCTGACATATCCAAGGAGAGATTGCCAGAAAAGACACCTTCCCAAATGCACATGTTGGTTAATTAGTTACAAAAGCTGTCAAGCTTAAAATTAATCTGAGCTAATCACGAATAGTCTATGGAAGTAATGAATAAATGCACTGTATGCTTTATATTCAACTTATAGTAACTAAATAGAAAACACTTGAACTGATATTCCCTAATAGTTTAGACTAGTACAGACAAATGACATGGAACAATACTATAAGGTATTCCCTTTTTCCAGACAGGGCATAAGCTTATTTCTTCTCATAAGTTATAGATGTCTACCATTGCAAAACAAACACTTCCATCTTTTTCATGCTGGAAAATTATAAATCATAATGTGAGCTTTACTTAAAAAGGTTCGGCCAAGCTGGGGAAAATACGCAAGGCAAAGACATAGTACCAGTTGTTGAAGTATCTCCACCAGAAACACCATCAGTTATCTCCAATGATGCAGATGATAAACCTGGAAAACAACTCTGTTCAATCATATTATCTCCAATGAGTAGATGCAAATACGGAGCGTGATACTAGTTCCAACTTCCAATTTACAAAAGGTGTCGAGCAATGGTATATTTATATATTCAATACAGCTGTCGGAAAGATAATCATCTGCGCTAGAGAAAATAGGCCATCAAAAGTCCATCAAACGTAATAAACCCATCCCATATATATTATTCTAAGCCAATAGGCTATTACTAAACAATCTCAATGTTTGATTCATGAATAAACGGAAAAAAAAGGTGGCGTTCGCAATTGCCTGTTTGGAATGTAGAGTATTCACAAGGAGGTCCAACTAGTAACTGACAATATGCCATTATATGCATTTTTTAAAATATCGTTACTGAGGCGAGTAGACGTCCATTTGGCTCCATACGAAAAAAATAAACTAATGTAATACAATGTATTAGTTATAATCCTATGTGCTTAGCAGAAAGGAAACAGACCGTAATGCTCTACTGTAGCACATCTCCTTTGGAAAGGACTATACAATACATCAGGAAGAGTCTAAGCACCACAGTACCAGAAATCAATAGCAAATCATTTTATGCTGTTCTCCAAAGGAAGATAGTTTTTCTTCACCTTATATTTTTTTGTTAGAAACATACAAGTATCAAGAACTCCTGCCTAAATAAGTTCAGCGACTGACTGTGTCACCTTCTTTGAATATCCGGAGAAAAAAAAAAGAACAATTTTGGTGCCAGGCATATATGTTGAGAATACCGACCACAAAATCACAAGAGAACATAGAAAGATCTATGGTGTCATATCAGTTATTCAGAGAAACTGTGACACTGACAAATTATATTTACAATATAAGAAAAAATCAACATGGTGCATTACCTCCATACTCTGAATCTGAGTACAG
Organism: Poa pratensis; assembly: GCA_947311845.1. Classification (NCBI taxonomy): domain Eukaryota; kingdom Viridiplantae; phylum Streptophyta; class Magnoliopsida; order Poales; family Poaceae; genus Poa; species Poa pratensis. The sequence goes on from CAMZMU010000042.1 coordinate 38,470,539, forward strand.
GTGCCACTTCTTCACTTCATCTTTTGAATTGAAATTGAAGATGTATTTTTCACTTGGTGGAAATAAGTCTTCTGAATTCCATACGACAGCTGCCAATTTGGTATATATAGTTAGAACATTAACACATAGGCCTAAACTAATGTGTATATTGTGATGCACTGGTATTCTAAAACCCAAGGCATGTAATGCCAATAGAGAGAAGGGACCAGATATGGCAAAGGGGTTGTTCAGATTATTTAAGCAGAAGGTTTGAAAGTTCCTTGGATAAATATTGCCAATTACACAAGAAAAAGTGGGCACTATTTCCCCTTTCTACAGAAATGCCATGAATTTACTTATCATATCACATAGTGATCTTAATGTAAGAGTAGCACAATTTAAATAGTAAGATGGTGCAGGCAACAACTAAAGGTTGCTATCCATCAGCGTATGTTCGGAATGAAATTGAAATGCTGAATATATCTCTGGCTAGTGCTGAATTAATATCGGATGGATATCCATGGTAATTCCCAGTGAATTCGTCCGTAGTGAATAACTTAGTATGCGCACTGCATCACACTAATCTTTAGGATCTATTCTTATAACGTGCAAGAGTGGGCTCCATTCCTAGATTGACCTTTTCCAGTTAACGTTTGCACGAAATAAACAGTTCAAGATTATCATGGGCAAGACAACTGTGAGCAGCACTAAGTGGGTTTCGTTGAGGAAATGAATCAAACAGGACAGATGACATCGATAAGATTGGGGTGTGTTGCAGGGAGCTACCTCGCTTGGTGGCGTTCACGGAAGCTTGCCACAGCGCTCGCAGCCTCGACATGGCGAAGGCTCACTGCTCTGATTTCGGGACAATATGAGCGCGTCTCAGGCAACGGGCACGGTGGTGCAGCAAGCGGAGATCTAGATAGCTGCGGCGGCGCACAGTAGCCAGTGGGGTGGGAAAGGGTTCGAGAGGTCTTGAGGACCCGGATCGGGAGTTCCGATACTGGGGAAGGTTTAGCAGGTGTGGAAGGGATGGAGGGTGAACGGAATCGGCCGCGTCGTGTCGCGGCGGCGGGGAGGCGATGCTGCGACGGGGATGGCCAGGCGAGGTGATTTCAATTCCCTTCGATTATTCCGCCGATGGTGACTGGGCTGCTGACCCATTTGACATTCACAGGCCAGAGGGATAACAGCCCATGTCGGGTGTCGGCCCAAGGGTGGGTTTGAGACCAAGCTCACCCAACTAAAAATGATTGAGAAATCTTTAAAAAAATATGCAATAAATATTTTTTTGAAATACTAGGAAAAATATTGTTTAGTGTGAATTACGGGATACTAAATATTGACTTATAATGTAAACAGAATAAATAATTGTCACATGCTCTTTTCAAAAGAATATTGACCCATACGACGTTGAGTTTGTTTTCAACCTAACTGTGAATGTTTTTTCTGTTTAGAGTAAATGTTTTAGTGTATGTTTTGGTCTTAACTAAGACTAGGAAAATTTTGTTGAAACAATTTTTGGACAGTGAGATGATTAATGCAATAAATACTTTGATGCCAAAAAAATAGAGAGAGTCTAATTGACATCCGACTGTTTTCGTTTTGACCAACAGTTGAATTCTCTTGCCCAATAGCAATAAATGACGCTCTTTCCCATTGTTGTTTGTTTAATCCAAACAAACAAAAAAAACTGAACCGGGTGGTTTATACTCTGGTATGTGGGATCGGGGTGGGAGACAAGAGGAGTGTTGGGGATATATCAAGTGGGGGTATCCTTGACATGGATCAATCCGGCTTGGTGGAGGCGGCCTAACATTGGCGGCCCAGCAAGCTGACGACAAGGAAGATGGCGGCCGGCAAGGGAGACGGTTCTAGACGAAGCCCACCAGGCCCACGAGACCAAGATGGAAGGCGGCAACTCTGCCGACTAGGAATATGACTCTATTTACTTGCCGGTTAAGTCTTTCCTTGTAAGCCCTAGGTCTGCCCGCCTTTATAAGCCAGCCTACGGGCAGCCTTTAGGGCAAGACATAGCGCACGATCAATCTCATCTCATACTCATTGTAACCCGATCAAGACTATTGTCATTATAGTGATTTATAGCAGCACGTAGGGTCTCGTCACCGCTGCGAGATCTGAAGCTGGGTAAACTGCCTTGTTCGATCCCGACCTCGACGACGTCCACTTTCTTGCCCTATGTTCACCCTCGGCTAGCAGGACCCCATCTCCTATCAAAGATGCCGATACGACGACAGTTGGCGCCCACTGTGTGGCATAATGCGTCAGGCGTCACGTTCCAGGCGGGATCCATCATATCTTCAACAACCAGATCGCATCTAGCCAGCTCACCGGCTGGATCGAGTCTGTCATCAACATTGGCGGCGAATGCATCGTCGGATCAGTCCGCGAGAATCAACTTGGTCGGCACCCGCGCAGAAGGCTCCCGTCGCGAAGCCTGGGGGCTTGCCTGCAACACCGCCTTGTATGTCACGATCGGAATATCGCGAGAGCTGTCATCCACCATGTCGGCACTAGGATCGATCAGATCGCGCATTCCGCGGAGTTGGCAGCGTCGTCGTCCATCAGCCTCAGGGCTAAGGCGGCAACTCCGCGTTCGTCCGCGATAGATCGGATCTCACGTGTTTTAGCGGCAACACAGCCGTCAGCCCACAACCGGCTGATAGAGTTTACCAATAGAAAGTCTACCAATCGTGGCATGCATGGAGTCTACAGCGGCTAATCAAATCTCGTCGTGGAAAGATCGTGAGGGAGCAAGCGCATCTATCACCACTACTATTAAAAGAGAGAGTGTGTCAGATCCGAGCGATCTGCACCGTCCAGATGTTACAATCCAACGCTCCATGTTACTCCAATGATGTATGATGTGCCTCGGACAAATTTTAAATATCTACCGAATCAAGAAACTCCGCCACGATCACGACCACGATTCTCGCGTCCCTCCCGCTCCGTCAACCGTCATCCCCGAGCGTGTCCCCGCTGCGATCCTCTCTCACGTGATCCCCAGCCGATCCATCTATCTAAAGAAATCAAAACCACCACATCGGTCGTGCCCTACCCTGCCATCACTCGACTGCCCTGCCGGCCTGCGCTGCCGCCAACCTGCCAGGCGCAGCCCCGCATTGCCGCCCACGTCGTCGCCTCTCTGCACCTCGCCGTCGTCGCCATGCACCGCTCCGTCGCCCCTGCGCCGCTTCCCCGCTGCCTTCGTCGTGGACTCGGCGCGGCAGAGGGCCCGCAAGGCCGCGTAATTCCCAACGAAGAGGACCTCCATCACGCGGCCGTCCTCGCACCGACATCGACGTCCTTCTGCTGTCTTACATCGAGCAACGCCTGCTCTCCGTTGTCGTTCCGTCGTGCCGCTCGGTCGTAGACGTCGTGTCGGCCTGCGGCGACGCCTCGCCCACGAGCGTCCGAGCCCAGGACACTGGTCAAGTGGTCATTGCGGTCCACTGCGGAGAGCAGCGTGCTTTGCAGAAGGTCGTCGACCACACAGAGTAACCTGGTGGTGCGGTTAAGGTACGAAACGATGATCGGCAACCAGCTTCTGCAGACTTGCCGCTCGACGCCCCACCGCATCGCGTGATGTTCTGTTTGGCCCCCTCTCACACCATGGCGGATGCTGTAGACACTGGGGAGAGCCGAGACATGCTGGAATCTCTGACAAGGAGCATTGACGTTCCAGGTTCAGTTCGATGTTATTTTACTCTGCTCTCCCACGATGCACACAAAGTGTTTTTTATAATGTCTACACAAATTTCTGTTGTATGTTTGGTCAGCTATGGGAATTGTAACTTTTTTTGAACAAGGAATTGCAATTTGGAAGCACCATAACAAAAGAACGATAGTGGGCAGCAACCTTCTAGGCTAAATATCCAATGAAATGGATTTGAGTGCCTTTTCACGGTCGTTTTTTTCGCGAAAAACCTTTTCACGGTCGTTAGGGACGTACTGCAATTGAGCGTGTGTTGTTTGGATGTGTTTTTCTGCCCGGATAGGTCTCCCATACAAGGTACTCCCTCCGTCCATGAAAGTAGGTATGTCTCAATTTTGTCTAAATTTGCATGTATCTATACATGTTTTAGTGTGTAGATACATATAAATTTAGACAAACTTGAGACATCTTTATATGTACGGAGGGAGAACATGATAATGACATGTACCACGATTTATGTGGATCGGTGCTTATGTCCAGCGTGATTATCATAGTGCTCCCTCCGTTCCAAAATAAGTGTCTCAAGTTTGTCCAAAAGTTTCTAAAAAACATATCAAACCTATAATTGGTGCAGACATTTGATAGTTTGTGCTGAATCCATACGGTGTTTCAAGATTTTGTGGATGGATACTTGGATTCTTGGTAATCGGTTGAGCAATGACAATGCGGGAGCCCATGAGCAGATAAACATTATGATCATCTCAGCAGCTTTGACAAAGATCAAACAGGCTTCAAGATTTATTGATCGTGTTTGATTGGCGTGCGCCTCTTTTATTTAAAATTCTGATAAACATTAGTATTTTTTATCTTTGTGTTGTGAAATACATTAGTGTAAAAGCATGATGATTGGCTTTAGAGATCGGATTATGCTAGACACAGCCAGTTTTGAACCTCAAATTTACCCTACAAATTTCTGTCTTTGTTCATGCACTTTGTCATGTCTTATCAGAAAAGCTCGGTCTATTATATAGGTTGTTTAATTAACACAATTGCGCATAATTTTAGCTTTCTTTGCATCAAACTTGGATCTGAGTTATGCATTAATGTAATGCACGGATCTATTATTGTTGATGAGGTATGCATTAATTTAATGCACGGATCTATTATTGTTGATGTTCTATTTCAGCAGAAAGAAGACATCGGTTATTTCTGTATACCTTTGTATGGCGTACATTCAGTTACATATGGTTATACATAACGTGCATTTGCAAGTGCTTGATTACTATACTTCATTGTTTGCCCCTCAGTTTTGCGTGTGACCCTCTTCATGTTGTTTTCATAGCTCGTGTAACAGTTTATGGCTGAGTTGCAGGCAGTACGTACATCCAACACTATTGCTGCTGCAAGGCACACCCTTCATGCTTGTCACTGTGGCACCTTAGTGTTTAGATCTGAATCCGGTGTACGGGTTAACCTTTCTTAGTGTAACATGCTGTAGAGTTCTCGCTTCTTTAGTTCCTTTGCATTCTCATTATCTGTAGTTGTTTCACCCTAACCCTCTGCAAGCTCCAGTATCTCCATGACACGCATGAGGTGGACTCCTGAATATCATGAGCTTTTTGTTGATGTTGTCAATATACTTGGTGGCAGTGAAAGCATGTATTGTTTGAAAGTCATCTTCAGGTCTGTTGTTCAGCTCTATTGCTGGGTATTATTCAGAGTTTGAGACAACCAAGAATTATCTATATGATGAGGTGACTTTTTAACGAAAGAGCAGTCCAGTCTGCTGTTTCATTGATAGTAGTAGAAGTAAAAAGAGTACAATGGAGTTGTACAGAAACAAGAAAAAAAAACTAAAATACAGCAGCAAAATACAGGAGCTGTTTCATTGATGAGGTGACTTGTTTTGCAGAAACCAGAAATACTAAACTGCCGGATACATACCAGAATTATCTGAAGGTATGTTGTTTCCCGTTTCCATATAGGGGCATTGTGCTACCGATGACACAAATGGGGAAAAGAGTAATGTGGTGAGACTTAGGTCCTCTGGCTTGTGGTTGGCAGTGTAGAAGTTATATGTGAGTCTTGCAATGTCTCGAGATAATTGTCTTGGTGCTAATTAAGGGGTGGCGCATGCTTAAAAAAAACTTGAGCTTTTACAATTTTCGAGAAGGAGCTACAATTGTTACTTAATATGAATGCCTCAATGAGAGTGATACTTGACCTTTGTTTCTTCACTGATAAATTTATTGTCTTAGTTCCTCAGTTATTTTTCTTATTAAGTACGGTTTGCAGCAGATCCTGCCTCTCTACTCCCCCTCACCCACGTGGTCTCTGGAATGTGGATACTGCTGGTTTTTAGCCTTAATTAGTTGTATGATTTTTTTCTTGTGTTTGTAATGTTGCATTTAAATGATTGATTAGATTGACAATGTCCCGACTCTCTTGACTCAGAATTTTGTATGTACTGTCAATTAAAATTTCCCTCTAAATATTATAAACATCTTGTAAAAATGTGCGATAAATTTATCTTCCATGTCACTATAGACAAAAAACAATATTTTGCTGCTGCATTGCTTGTTTTGACATGTGAATACACACATTGTTTTGGTTTCTACACATTAGCTACATATTGCAATGAATTTGGTTATTACAGTTGTCGGATTTTTCAGCCACTTACAAAAACTTCCAAGCCCAACCAACGCCAAGTGTCTCTTGTTTATATTAGTCAAGATGTATCGTGAAGATGAACGACAGACTTGCTAAGATGACACACTACTGACTTGCGCTTTCGACTATCATATTCAATTAATATTGCATGTTCGAACTAATTAGGTTGGTTTTAAATATAGTTTTACAAAAGAATTTCATTTGGAATTCCAGAGGTGCGTCCGTGCAAGCGATGATAACATTTTCTTTCCACGGCATTCTCCAATCCAACTCCATAGCCAAGACTAACGGACCCTGTAATAAAATACACTCCATAATCAAATCTATCGGTTATATTTCGTACCGTACATTATTATACATTTAGTTGATTAGGTTTAAATATTATATTCTAACTAAGATATATGATTTTTTTTAAGGATACACGTGCATTGCACGTGCACGATTACTAGTACTACTATTAAAAGAGCAAACATGTGTTGTGCTGTGTTGATACATTAAATCTAAACCGTCCAATTTGATCAACGTCCTAGATAGCTTCAAACCTTTTCAGTTTCGTGATAATTACAAGATTGCCACCCCTAAAAATAAACTGTTGACCGGCTAGCGCCTCCGCCGCGATGACCTCACGATATCGACCAAAGCGTTGTGCGTGTTAGTCGCACGGGCAGAATCAGATCAAGGCCACGGATGTCGGCGCGGTGGCGGCGCGACGAGGACGCTGGTGCCTCGGCCACGACGACCACAGCGCCAGCAACCAAGGCGGCGCTGGGTGCTCTCACGGGTCCAACGTTGCACGAGCGGAACCAGATCAAGGCCGTGGAGGTGACGCGCTGGCGGGCTGATGGACATGCTGCTCGCTTGCCCAAACAGCAACACGCGTGCCAGCTGCCCGCTAGCCCGCTCGATCTCGCCCACGCGGCTGCCGGAGGCCGTGCCGTCCCCTGCTATAACACCAGCGCAGGCCCTCCCGCACACCAGCGACCACACGTCCGGCCGCCGGTCGTCGTCCCGTCCCTGCGCTTCAACGTACCTGCTACCTACAGCTGCTCATGCGCCGCGGCGGACGGGACCTGCGCCTTGCTATCCTGAGTCCTGCTAAGCCACACACAACGCCCTGCTGCTCCGGCGCCACCCGCCTAATAGGGCGCTGCTCGCCATCTCCTTAGCAGGGCGTACGGCGTCGTCGGCAGCGGCGGCAGGCACGTCAAGGTTAGCAAGGAGAGATCTGATGACACAATTCGTTGCATAGGTTCAGTTTTACTGAATGGTAACCACCCTTGCTGCTTTGCTGAAAAGAAATCCGAAAGAGGAAAATTTACTGAAGTTTTCTCCTGTTTCCAACACCAGCAAGAAGTCAACACCACCATGAGGAAAATTGAGCTCGGGTACCAACAGTGTAGAGATTTTGCTATCCAGACGTTTTTACAGGAACGTCGCCCAGGCTGCCTAACAGTCTCGATTTGCAGTTCTAATCAGAAAAGAAATCGGGCCACAAAAGAATCGAACTGCAACACTAAACGCGCACTAAGATCTTATCGTTCTGCATCTCTCCTTTTTAAAAACGAACTTAGCCCAAGCTTTCTGATCCGATTCAAAGTTTCAAACAGGAAAACAAACCCTGCAGTCTATATTAGACGCAACAAATACCCGGCTATCTACCAATTTTACCAGAAAGGAAAAACGCCACCTGACGTCCAAGTCCTAATATAAAGCTTGTTTGGTTTTGCATGATTATATTCCTTTTATAAATTCCAAGCTCATGTATTTTTTTTGTCCTATTACAACTTGGGCATACACATCACTCTTCACAAAAATCCATGTATTTTTCCCGCGACATAACCAAACAATGTCAGTACCATATTCATGCGTTCTCAATTAATGTAGGATTCAATGTGCCCATGAAATCATATTCTATCTTTTTCATACACGAACATAAGAGACCCACAAAATTACAGTTAGCTATATGTAAATTAAATTTGTAAGGTTTATATATTCAAATTTTCAATTCCAACCGGAAGTGCATTGCACGTGCATGAATTATATTTTCCCACTTTTTAATGAAAGATTTTGATATGGGGAAAACAATTTGATATTGATGTAAAATGGTGGTTGAACCTTTTTTACTTGAAAGAAGTTGTGGAAATATGTGTGATAAATGCCAACCGATCAACAGGTTGGTAGGCATGTTTCTTATCCGTCTTGGAAATTAGCAAAATATCTCAAAAAGTATTATATTTTTTATCGTTGCATTGGCAAATATAATCGCAACGGTCATTATCATGATTATGAGGAATTTTGTTTGTGTCACATGAGAACATAATTATTCAAGAAAGAATATTGTTACGATTAATATCGTGCATTGCACGTGCCCACTAACTAGTGCATGCAAAACGCCCGAGGCAAAACCTACATCGTGGCATGTTTTGCTAATCGCTACTCCAACAGATCAAGTACCGAGGCTGCCTAGTTTAGTTTAAGCCTGCCTATTCATGGCAAGCTGAACAAGTCGGGCCAAGTACTATTTCGTGACGTGATCAATCAACAAAATATTCAGTGCATGGATTTTCCGGCGAGAGTCCTAATCTGCATGTTGTCGCCAGGAAGAACTTGGCGGCAAACGTTTTGCTCGCGCCGACAATCTGGTTGACTGTTTTGCCAACCTTCAAAATTCGGGCAAGGCGGGGCGTTATATCCACGTCATCGCCTAAGCTGGCCGACACTGCATAATGCAAACAATAGTTACACATTGCGGTTTGTGACTCAAGAATTCAAGACAACAGGGAGATGAAGGAAAAAAGTCTTACCCAGGACATGCTCATGGATGGCGTTGACCTCATCCAGGTGGCCGGCAAGCGTCTCTTGGGCTAGTTGGACCGCCTTAGAAAGTTGGTCCTGCTGCTCCTTGGCGTTCTTGTTCACCTGGCCAAGGTTGTTGCCTAAGGCTTCCAGTTGCCCGGACAACTTGCTAACCTCGCCGGCATGGGCCAGATCCCGCTTCTCCAGCCCCTGGGCATGGTCCGCATTCAGCTTCGCCACCAATTCGGCAAGATCTGCAGCTTCGTTCATCAAAACTTGCATGTCAGTGGAGTTCTTGAGAACATCTTGCGCAGTGTTTAGCAATTCTACAAATCATGAGGACAGCCGACTAAAGAACTTGTCGGAAGGAAAAAGTTCAAACTAGACGGACGAAAAGAAGGCAAAGAAATTTTGTCACCTTCATCCTTTTTGCGAGCCTCTTCTAAGCTCGCAATCTGGGCGTTCTTAAGCTCGACGTCTTGCCGCAGTTGGCGGTACTCCGCGTTCTTCCAGCCCTGGGCTTGAAAAAGATCTGCGTTGGATGCGAGAGCCGCCTACAACAGAAACGCAACAATTGAGGCCCAGTCAAAAGACCACTCCGCCGGCTAAAAACAACTTTTTTAGCTGCCAAAGTGCTCGGGGGCTGCGACTAGGGATTACCTCAAGTTCGTTCTGAAGCAAGTCGTAGAGCTGCTCCATGTGCGACTGCCAGTACTTGGTGCCCTCGCGCATGGTCTTCAATGTTTCGCGGGGATCTTTCGCTCCCGCAGCAAAGTTAGGGCCAGACTTGGAGGAGGAGGCGCCAAGGCTCTCCCCATCTCGTCTCCCGCCTCCTGCTTCATAGCAATAAATCGAGCGGCATCATTAGCCGAAGCTTCAGCCGTCTTGGAAGTAGTAGGGCCGGCAACAGATTTCTTGCCCGCCATCTTCTCCGCAGCCGCCTCTGCGGTACCAGTAGATGCCATGTCTTTCGCCGTGTACGTTCCCGAGCAAACGACTACGGGAACGCCGACGCTAGGCGTTGTCGGTGTGGTGGCTGGAGAAGACCTTGGCGGCTTGCCCCTACCGACAGCAATCTTCAGATTGGCGCGAAGTTTGGGCATGGCAGGCTTGGCTCTACAAACAGAAAAAGTACAAGCCTATCAGCAAAGCACATTATATCGAATGGCAAGTTAGACAAAACAAAAGCTTGCTTACCGCTTAAGAGGGATATTCTCCCCTAAGGTCTCATCCTCTGCATCAGCAGAGGTGGCCGCCTTCTTCCTTTTCTCCAGATCTTTGGTGGAGCCGCCTACCTTGCGCTTCTTCGACTTGCTGGCACCGGTGTCGTACCAGTTGGGAGCCAAGTCGGCATCCTTCAAGGTTTGCAGCTGAAGAGGAAAAGATTAATCCAGCATCCAGTGGACAAAAAAGTAAAGTATAAGGTAGTTCTAACTTACCACTGGGACTGGGTTATCATGAGTGAACAAGGCGATGCCTTCGGCCGCCTTCACAAAAAGAGGCTTGATGAGCTCTCTAAGCCGGTACAGCAGCACATCTTGGTCAAGGGTGCTATTGCCGGCATCGTCCGCCTTGTACTCGCACATCTTTAGTGGGCGATGGCGGAGCGGCATTATCTTCCTCGACAACTAGCAGATGACGGTGTCTACTCCGTCAAGTAGTGGAGCCTCCATCGTCTTGGTCAAAAACTCAATCCGCCTAACAGCAAGGCGGAGGTCATTCGACAAACTGCTGAGTGTCACCTTTGCCGTCCAGCAGGCCTTGTGGGTTGGCGGACCATTGACGAATACTGCATCCCTTGGGTCGTGCCAGGTGTCGGGATGTCTTTGCAGTAAAAAAAGGTGCTGGTCCAATTCTTCACCGACTCAATGTAGGGAATCTTTGGATACCAGTCAGGTTGGCGGCAGTATTGAAACAATTCTACGGAGGCGGCTATGCCTAAGTATCCTTCGCATAGCGCTTGGAAGCCGGCTAGCACTAAAATGCTGTTTGGCGCTATGTTGTGGGGCTGCAGCCCGTAGAAGCTAAGCACCGCCAAAAAGAAGGCGGAAAGCGGCAAAGACATACCGCGAAGGCTGTGCGACGCCAAGATGACTCGCTCGCCGTCTTGGGGGTCAGGGACTGCTTCGTCGCCTGGTACCCGCCAGGCGCAGTCCGCCTTAGGCGGTATGAATCCGCCATCCTCCAGCTCCTGCAGGTATGCGGACGTCATGCATGACGATAGCCAATACCTAGAGCCCAGGTCCGCCGCCTCCTCTTCTTCCTCGGCAGCATCGCCGGCGGCAGCCTCTGGCTCCACCGTGGTCTCGGCGTCGAACGCCGTCATGGACGGAAGAGGAAACGTGGGCTTTGCCGCCGCTGGTGCCACCGGAGATGGAGAAGAAGACACCCCGCCCGTGGTCACGGCGGGGAAATAAGAAGTCGCCGGCGCGGTGTTCGCGGGAGCCGCCACCGCCGCCGGTGCAGATCCAGATCCTGCTGCTGTCATCGTCGTTGTAACCGCCGCCGCCGCCGATGCCTGCTCGTTCTGGCTTGCCATTTGGCACGGAGCGTCGCTCAAGTGTGCTCGCCGGAGTCGGGTGCAAAGTGCAAGAGAGCTCGAGAGAGAGGAAGCGGCAGCAGTGAATGCGAATGGGTGAAAGGACAAGGATGTCGCCTAGAGGGGGGTGAATAGGCGATTAAAAAACTTTTCCGGTTTAGGCTTGATAATTGCGGAATAAAACTAGGTATTTAAATTAACAAACCAACAACCTAAATAAACTAGGTCACCTATGTGCACCAACAACTTATGCTAAGCAAGACAAGCAACAAGGTGATGGCAAGATATAAAACTTCAAGCACGAAGGCTATCACAATGTAAAGTGCATAAGTAAAGAGCTCGGATATAGAAATAACCGAGGCACGCGGAGACGATGATGTATTCCCGAGTTCCTCCTTTTTAGGGGAGTACGTCTCGTCGGAGGGGTGTGAGTTTCAAACTCAAGACGCCACAAATGGGCTCACCCTATTCTCCGATGAACCTTGCCCAAAAGCTCGGTTCACCTTCCACTATTGATTTCCCTTTTGGGCGGAAATCGAGTCTCGTACAACAATCTTGAGGCACAACCCACAAAAGGATTAAGAGCTCCCAAGTGGCCACAAAAGGCCTCAACCGCCACAAAAGGCGTCTAGTGTCCAAAGACCCAAGAGTAACAAGCTCACAAACTTTCACTTCCACGAATCCTCGTGGAGAGCACAAACCGATGCACAAAAGCAATGGCAAGAACACAAGAAGTGCTCAAGTCCTTCACTCTCAAATCCCACCAAAAGCAACTAATGCTTGTGGGGGGAGAAGAGAGGAAGAACAAAGAAGAACTCAACAAATGGAACTCCAAGATTAATATCTACTAGGTTCACCTCACTTAGAGGAGGAATGGATTGGTGGAATTGTAGATCTAGATCTCCTCTCTCAAATCCCTCAAAGATATGCAAGAATCATGGGAGGAATTGAGAGAGGGGCAAGCTTTCCAAGGTCAACAATGGAGGTGAGAGAGGGGGAAATTCGTGCTTGGAAGAGCTAACCCTTTGGGGAAGAAGGGGGTCCTTTTTATAGGTCCTCAGAAAAAGAGCCGTTGCAGGAAACTTACCCCGGAGACTCCGGTCCAGGAGGGCCGGAGACTCCGGCCTGGGCGGAGACTCCGGACCCCGAGGGGCGAAGACTCCGGCCCCAACCGGAGACTCCGGGGTCACTCCGGACCAACTCCGGACTGAAGGTAGAGAGCGCCGACCTGTGGAGCTCTTTGCTCCAAAACATGATGGGCCGGAGACTCCGGCCCCTGAGCACCCCTGAGGCCGGAGACTCCGGCCTAGGCAAAACAACAGCAAGACAGCAAAACCTGAAATGCAATAACTTTCTCGTTCGAACTCCAAATCAGGTGAAACCAATTTTGTTGGAAAGGTAACGACAAGAGCTTTCCTACAAAACACAACATGGGAAGATGTGGAACTTTCCTCACGGATAAACCGATAATATTTCCAACACAAAAACACAACAAGTTTTCCATCCGGACTCCGATTTCAATGATCTTGGGTTTGTCGGAATCGCAATGAAGAGTTTTACAAGATCATGCATAGAAACATCATAGTCCATCATGTGAGGAGAAGACCATAAGGAGAGAGTTTGACCTCTCTTAGAAAATACGCACCGGTAAAACCTCCAACATCAAAAACGCAACAAGATATTCATGAAATCCGTTTTTGATGAACTAGAGCTTGGTATGGAGATGAACACAAGCTCTAAATCCTCACATGGATAAAAGCCAAATAAGAACCAAGAAAGATGATATGCCAAGTATGCAAAGGTTTGAGCTCTCCACAAAGATGCGATCAAGTTACTCACTTGAGAGCCCCTCTTGATAGTACGCCGTCTATCCTTTAACCCGGTCTCCCTCTAACACCATGAGACCGGTAAAATAGAAACCCTATCAAGATCATACCTTTGCCTTGCGCATTCCACTTGAGCTAGATGATGACGATCTTGACTCTTCAAGTGGACCACCTTTCTTGATTGCGCTTTGCTTGGTGAAGACTCACATATCGCTCCTCCATAAACCAATATGGGAGAGCCTCTATAAGGTACATCTTCACTTGACCAATATCTCCAAATGGGTGACAAGCTTCAAGCATAGGATTTCTTCGAGATGCTTCTCTTGAACTTGCACTTCAACTTCTTCTCTTACTATATATGATGACTTGGATATTGCTTTGGTCATCATTTTATCTTCTTCTTTCAATCTTGATACCAACACATGGTGTTCAAGCATTGTCAATGGATAAGCCCTACAAGGATAGCTTAATGCAACCATTAGTCCATAGAGATTGTCATTAATTACCAAAACCACACATGAGGGCTCATGCAATTTCAATGGGGAGGAGAAATTCATCTCGGTGGCCTTCGAGGGGTATTTATCCCCCTGCCCCGAGATTCGTGCGTGTAACTGGTGGAGGCACGATCGCCGCCACGCGCCCACGATCTACACGTCGTGGCAGCGGCGTTACTGCCGTCGCCTCGATTTCCGCGCGAAGTGGGATAGTAATCATGACGCACGCCTGAGTTCAGACTGTCGTGGACTCCGTGACATCATCCGTCAACATTTGACGGACCAGTCAAACTGACAAGACCTTGCTTGGAAGATTCCTGACAATAGTCAGGCCGTCTTTCCCATGTTGGCGGCATTGTATCCGGCAATTGTTTAGTCGGACTGCCGCCTGATTCAACTTCGGAATGCATCAAGCTCTTCAACCGCCTACTACAAGAACAAGGCGGATATCGCAGATGAAAGAAGACGGCGGCTGGAGAACTTCAACCCTCCCGGGGGCTAATGTTGGGGATATACCTACTGGGGGTATCACTGACATGGACAAATCCGGCTAGTCCAGGGTGGCCTGCGATGGTGGCAAAGGCTTTGGCCTGCCAGGCGGCCCAGATAGACGGCCTACAAGGCGGATGACGGATGACAAGACGGAGGACCAAGATTGAAGCCCATACCGCCTTACGGACCTAGATGGAAGGCGATGACTTGTCGGATAGGTTTAGGACTCTGTAGTCTTGTCGGACACATTCGTCGAGGTATTGGTAACGCGGAACTACTATATGGATTCATACGTACCGTAGAGGAGGTGGGGAAGAACGTAGAGGGTTCCAGTGACGGGATTGCACACACGATCTTACCCAGCTTCAGATCTCACGACGGTGGCGAGATCCTACGTGCTGCTATAATTCACTCAAGGAGAATATGTGTACAGGTTACAATGAGGTTGTATGCGTGCCCTAATGCTGTTGGAAGGCTGGCTTATAAAGGCGCCAAGCCTTCCCCTACAAGGAAAGCCTTAACCGACGTAGATCATGAGTCCTAGACTAACACGGTAACAAACCCTAACTTGCTCCCTAAGGTGAACGTAGTCTGGCCTTCGTCTTGGACTTCACTAAGCCAGCCCAGGGCTTATCCTTGCGCCTAAGCCCATGAGGCCTTCTCCATTAAGCCCTCCGGCTTTATCTGATGGGCCTCCTTGGTGGGCCTGGTTTTATCCACCGTGGCAGGTATACCCGTTCGGCATAACCTCCACAGTAGTCCCCGAAAAGGTTTAAGTTCTTCGTTTTTCGTCTTTGTAAGACACGGGCTTTCGCCTTCGCGAAAGGCGGACAGAAGAGCTTGGAGCATTCCAAAATGAGACGTTCAGTCTGCCTTAAGGATTAAGCCGAACTCTCCTGCACTTTGAACAATCTGGCAGAAAGATTCTGTCAGCGTCGAGTCTTGTCATGACGTCATCACAGTCAAAGCCAGTCCACGACAGTTTGGACAAGCAAAGAGACGTTGTGACGCCATCACCGCTATTTTTCCGCACACGATCTCCGAGGCGTCAGGGAGAAGATACCCACTATCTGACCGTTACGGGACGCGTGGCGAAAATCGCGCGGACGTTGTGCCACCGCACTAATCGCGGCGCACCTCCCCCATATAAGGGGACACATCTTCTTCAATATTCCATCCGATCCATTTCCCTGTTCATCTTCCTCCTCGCGCCCGTCCCCATCTAAACTCCGGCGAGCTCCACCACCACCACCTGCGCACCCACTCATGGAGAGCTCCGATGAGACCGCGGGAGCGGCAGCGGCGGCGACGTCGTCGGCGACGGCGGGACAAGATCTGGCGACGAGGGGCTCGGGCGCCGCGGATGCATCCGCTTCTCGCGCGGCAACGGCAACAAGCTCCGCGGCCATTGATGTCTACGCACGATTCTATTCTTGTAGACAGTGTTGGGCCTCCAAGAGCAGAGGTTTGTAGAACAGCAGCAAGTTTCCCTTAAGTGAATCACCCAAGGTTTATCGAACTCAGGGAGGTAGAGGTCAAAGATATCCCTCTCAAGCAACCCTGCAATTAAGATACAAGAAGTCTCTTGTGTCCCCAACACACCCAATACACTTGTCAGATGTATAGGTGCACTAGTTCGGCGAAGAGATAGTGAAATACAAGTGATAGGGATGATTATAAGTAGTAACTGCAATCTGAAATAAAGATGGCAGCAAGCAAACATGTAGCAGAACTTGTTGTAAACGGTGTTTCAATGCTTAGAAACAAGGCCTAGGGATCATACTTTCACTAGTGGACACTCTCAACAATGATCTCATAACTGAATAAGTAAAAGCTACTCTTAAACACTCTCTTGTTGGATAACAAACACCATTCATTGTGTAGGGCTACAAAAGCACACCTCAAGCCGGAGTAAACAAGCGCCACAACGTCATAAAGGAATCACACACGGTACACACACTGTCACCTTTACACCGTGGAGAGTACCGGAGTTCATATTAAAGTAACCTATAGAGTGCATAATAGATAAAGAGTAACATCTACATATTCAACTAGATTAGCACAACTGAACACAAGTAAATACTGCTCGGGATTATTCTCCTTCTTGATAACACAAGAGTACTACGTGTAGGGCTGCAAAAGCACTCCTCAAAGTCTGAGTAAACAAACATCACAGTTCCCAAGAACAAGCCATGATAGATATCTAAATTATTCATAGAGTCACACAAGTACCCACACTGTCACCTTGATACCGTGTTGTCACAATGACTCCAGAAACTAGACAAAATCACTTGAGTAGCATAAACATTATTAATGTATTCAGCGATACTAGCAATACACATGATCACATAAAGATCACACCATGTGAGAGAGAGATGAACCACATAGCTACCGGTAGAGCCCTCAGCCTCGGGGGAAAACTACTCCCTCCTCATCATGGGAGTCAGCAGCGGCGATGAAGATGGCGGTGGAGTTGATGGAGATGACTCCGGGGGTAATTCCCCGTCCCGGCAGCGTGCCGGAACAGAGACTTCTGTCCCCCGAAACTTGTCGTCGATGGCGGCGGCGCTGCGGAACTCTTCTGGAAATATGACTTGGTATTTTAGGGTTTTCGCGTCTGAGGCAATATATAGGCGAAGGGGCGACGTCGGTGGAGGCCCGAGGGGCCCACACCATAGGGCGGCGCGGCAAGGGGGCCCACCGCGTCGGGTGTGGTTTGGCCACCTCGGCGCCCTCCTTTGTCTCTCCTTCGGACTCCGTGACGGTGCTGGAAAAATAGGGACGTGGCCTTTTGTTTCGTGCAATTCCGAGAATATTCGCAGAAGTACTTTTCTGGAACCAAAAACAGCAGAAAACAGGGAACTGGCACTTCGGCATCTTGTTAATAGGTTAGTCCCAGAAAATGCATAAAAGTGATATGAAGTGTATATAAAACATGTAGCAAATGGTATAATATAAGCATGGAACATCAGAAATTATGGATACGTTGGAGACGTATCAGCCATCTCCACCGAGGCAGAGAAAATCGCCCAGCCCTCTGACGAGGGCGACGCGGCGGAGGCAGAGGAGGAGGGAGAGGAGCATCATCCCGCAACTGGGCAGCCTCCACCATCACCGAAGCAGACCTTATGCAGCTGCAAAAGGAGGGCATTCTCCCTCAAAGGAGAACTGCCACTTGCGGTCAGCGTACGGCCACCCCGCTCCAGATCCCGCCGGGGATGAACGAGTGCTCCTCGTCTCACATCTCCTCCGCGGTTTGTCTCTGCCACCGCATCCTTTTTTCCAATCTGTCTTAGACTACTATGGTCTTCAGCCTCATAGCGTAGGCCCCAATAGCATCTTGTACATAGCTGGCTTTATGGCCTTATTCGAAGGATACTTAGGCATAGAACCCAGCTTAGAATTCTTCAAGTACTGCTTTACTTGCAAACGCCAAACAGAGAAGGAAGAACTGCTTTCCTTAGGAACAGTTAGCATCAACCTTCGTAGAGGTAGAGACTGGTATCCTAAGGCGCCAAAAATAGACTCTATTAAAGGCTGGAACAGCTCCTTTTTCTACTGCAAAGACATGGCGCCCGTAGCAAAGACATAGGACTTCCTCGCTTTTCTCCTTTGCCTGCGGAGCCCCGCCTTTCTTGGGGCGAGAAACCACTGAAGGTCCTTCCTGACAACCTCCGTCGCATGCAAAGGCAGATTGAGTACTTGACAAAGACTGCGTGCCCAAACTCACGGGTGCAGACACCATCTTATGTTGGTTGTCAAGGCGAATCCAGCCTTTGAAGGATCGCAAGGGCCTCTTATGCCACTACACGGATCAGAAGACGGATCCTCTCCGTGTTAGTGAGAGCGACCTCACGCACGACGCCCTCATGTATCGCTTTAAGAGGATTGCCAAGGAAAGGTTTAGCTTGCAGAGCAGCGTCCTATGTACACAGCCGCCAACCCGGCTCCCACGGTAAGGCATTTACCGTCACGTGTTTATACTTTCACGATGTTTGCCTTACTAAACCACTTTTGTTTTCAGCTCGCCCTTTTGCCAGATAATCTGCTGGCTCCTTTGTTTCACGTGCCTGAAGCGGCACCCGAGCCCCAAAGACTCGGAAACGAAAGGCTTCAGGAGCTTCTGCAGCAACTTCAGCAGCAGAAAGGCGAAAGCGTGAGAAAACCATTCCTGTTAATGCCGAAGTGCTCGACATTGAGGACGATGAGGATGCGGCCTTCAATGCTCCAGTGCAGAAGTAAGCCGAATCTCAATTTCTGTAGTAAGGCGAACATGTCTATAAATGTTCTCTTATTTTGTATATGATTCGCAGGATCAAGCCAACTGCGCCTCTCAAGAGGAAGAAAGTATTTCTTCCAAGCAAAAGAAAGCTGAGCCTTCTCCGGCTGTCGCTCCCCCCACCCCTCGATTCAGCAAGAGACAGCCCCAGGCCCATCTGAAGATCAACACAGATCTAGACCCGCCGTCTTACCTGAGAAGACGGAAACTGAAAAGTTGGCCAGGGCTGCTGCTGCTGGGAAGGCGGCAGTAATTCAGTCAGAAAAGCCAAACGAGCCCATTACTCGGGAGGCTATCCGCAACATGGTGAAGCAAGAGCTCTTTGACGACGAGGGGTATATCTTACCCAACATCGCCGCCATGCTTGCCGATGAGAAGGAGCGCAACGAGCCGCCTCCGAAGCTAAGGCCAGTTGGTCAGACATTGACCATCTTGAATCTGGAAGACAATTGTGACGAGCTGTACGTCACAATGAAGAAGAGCTACAAAGCCTTGAAGGCCATGATGCAGGTAAATATTCCGTCTTTATGTACATACTAGTCCCCGGGCATTACGTTGTGCTTTGACTAAGCCGACGTAATGGCCTTTCTTTCATGTTGATAAAGACTCAGTCCCCAAGCCCCTTGTAGCTATACTTATTGTCTTTACCTTTGTTACTTACTACTGCCCTTGCCTTAGCAGAGCAGCGAGCAACTTACATGCGATCTATGGTACTCACTGAGTAACCAAAGGCAAGTGCTCAAGCAAGCCGTCGCCGAAAATAAGGCGAACGAAGGTAAATGTTGTTCTTTCACATGCGTTGTGAGTTTATTCGTTTAAGGCATAAGATGCTCAACACATGCAATGTGTTTTTGCACAGCTGTTGTGGCGAAGGCGAAACAGATCGTCAGCGAGACTGGCGATATAGAAGTTGTGAGGCGGGAAAATGCCGCCTTGTTTAAGCAACTGGAGGAGAACCGAAAGACGGCCGAGGCCAATCTTAAAGCCGTCCAAGACAGCGCCGCTGCAGAGCAAGACAAACTGAAGGCAGAACTTCTGAAACTGCAGCGACAGGCTGAAAAGGATGGGCTCCTAATCCAGAGCTTACAAGGTCGTCTTGAACGCCAAGCTGATGAGAGCACCGCCATTGACGAGAAACTGCTAAGTAAGCCTCTCTTCTTTTACTTCTCGCCTTTCTGTCACTTTTCGCCTTTATTCAACACTTCATTACGCCTTAACTTTTTCGTTCCTCCTTTCCACAGTTCCAGCTGGGTTTGGGGAAAGGCTTACCTCTGAGACGCGTCTGGAGCTTATCTTGGAGTGTGGCGAAATTGTGTCAGGGCTGTATGCTGCGGGAAGAGACGTTGTCGCCAACATCTTCCCAAAACAGCTGCCCCAAGTGACAAACACCAGCAACTTGCTGCCACTTCTTCAGAACTGCGTCCCAGAGGTGGTGGAGCGTCTTCGCTCAGCAGCTAGAGGCGGAGCAAAACTTGCTCTAGGACTTGTTCGCGGCCACTACCCCGAGGTCAACATGTGGCGCGTTATCAAGTGTTTCCCAGCCAAGGACAGAGACGGCAACGAGCTCGTCAAAGAAAAGGTCTATGCCTCTGTCTCTGGCTTTGCCTCAGCCGTTGCTGAGATGGTAGACTTGTCTATCTTCTTCTCCAAGAAGCCTGTGCCTCCCCGTCCTGACGACGTGTCTGATGACGAAGCCGAAGCACCCCACACTGGTAATGGCGATGAGTCAGAAGACGAAAGAAGAAGAAGAAGAAGAAGAAGAAGAAGAAGGCGAGTCTGAAGCTACGCTGGATCCATCCAAGTCCCCTGCGTCTTCGCCTCCTCAGTCCCCTGCATAAGATGCAGGAAAAACTTTGCATTAAGCGTGTCATGAAAATGGCACAAAAGACTTGTTAAGTTATGTTTTGTAATGGCAGGAGCCTTTTTATCTGTTGAACATGTTTGTTTTGCGACGCATGCACTTTTTTAAAAGGCTTGCAAACTATGCTCCTTATCCGTCTTTAAGTTTTCTGGCTTATATGCTTTAGCCTTTTCGTATGCTGGCAGAACCTAAGGCACGGAACACTTCGCTGGCAACAGGGTTAGTAACCAAACTGTTTAAACACAGAAACGGCGCCGGCTTTTGGTGCGTAAAGCATCTACTAAGACAAGCCAGCATATACGCGATCAGATAAATACTCTTAGACGGATGCAATTTTAATTTTTGTAAGGCCTTAAGGCAAAAGCATCATGTGAGTAACCACAAGCACGGAGCCAATTCGGGTTAACATTGATATTTTTATCGAAATATATGATCAAATGGAAATAAAAGACGGCGAGAACTCATGCATAAAAATAATTGAGGGAACCAAAGACTTTTATTTCATAATCATATATGGTGTGATTACAATAGAATTGCTAAGTGTAAAAAGGACGTAGCTGCTCAATGTTCCAAGGACGTTTCGTCTCTTGAGCACTGCTTCTTCGTTCCTTTTCCTTTTGCGGCCTCTTTTCTTCTTCTTCTTGATATCACGGAGGTCCACAAGATAATATGCCCCGTTCTTAAGCGCTTTGCTGATAACGAAGGGTCCTTCCCATATGGGAGATAGTTTGTGCTCCTTTTGCTGAACAAGGCGAAGCACCAAATCGCCTTCCGAAACGATCTCCGTCTTACCTTGCGACTGTGGTAACGCCGCATGTTCTGCTGATAAATGGCGGAGCGCTGAAGCGCTATCTCACGCTCTTCTTCGAGAAGGTCTAAGCCGTCCTGTCGGCTTCTTCTGCGTCTGCTTCGACGTAGGCTGTTACACGAGGTGTGTCGTGCAGGACATCTGTTGGGAGTACCGCTTCAGCGCCATATATGAGAAAGAAAGGGGTATAGCCTGTTGCGCTGCTTGGAGTTGTGCGTATGCTCCATAAGACAGCAGGTAATTCTTCTACCCATGCTCCAGCTGCTCTATGCAAAGGCACCTCTAATCTTGGCTTTATTCCCTGTAGAATTATACTGTTGGTTCGCTCAACTTGGCCATTCGATTGTGGATGAGCCACAGATGCTAAGTCCAAACGAATACCAACTTCACCACAGTACTTTGCCATTCTCCTACGGCGAAGTTTGTCCCATTGTCCGTAATGATACTGTGGGGACGCCAAATCTCGTTATAACCTCAATGACGAACTTCTTGGCTGTTGCCCCATCAAGCTTTTTTATGGGCTTAGCTTCAACCCACTTGGTGTATTTATCCACCGCAACTAAGAGATGTTTGACGCCGCCTCGCGCAGTCCTGAATGGACCTACCATGTCCAGTCCCCAGACCGCAAATGGCCACGTGATTGGAATGGTGCGCAACTCCTGGGCTGGCATCTTTGGCTGTCTTGCATACTTTTGGCATCCAACGCATTTCTTGACGAGTTCTTCTGCGTCTTGCTTTGCTGTGAGCCAGTAGAATCCATGTCTAAAAGCTTTGGCGACAATTGCTCGGGCAGAGGCATGATGACCACAACATCCACCATGGATCTCTTCTAGTATCTCCTGTCCTTCTTCCGGCGAAACGCATCGTTGATATACACCTGTGGTACTCCGCTTGTATAGCTCTCCATTTATTATTGTGTATGCCTTAGCTCTGCGCACAACTTGCCGCCTTAAGACTTCATCCTCTGGCTCTTCCTTGTTAAGGAGGAAATTTATGTAGGGCTGTGTCCAATCTGGCTCACCAGCATGACGGAAACAGACTGCGAAGCCATGGGGTCATCCTCATCTCCGCCTTTAATAGACGGCACGTACAGGTGCTCCAAAAATATATCGGAGGGCACCTTCGATCTTTTCGAGCCCATTCTGGCTAAGGCGTCCGCTGCTTCATTTTCCTCCCTTTTGATATGCTTGACTTCTAAGCCGATAAAACACCGACCAAACTCGTCTACCGTGCGTCGGTATTCAGCCATTGTAGGGCTTTCGCGTCCCATGCCCCTTCTAACTGTTGAACAACGAGGTCTGAATCGCCATAGCACAAAAGACGGCTAATGCCCAAATCCTTTGCGACGTGCAATCCATGCAACAGAGCCTCGTATTCTGCAACATTATTAGTGGCATTGAAGTGTATCTGCAAGACATAGCACATCTTGTCTCCTTTAGGGTTCTTCAGTACCACGCCAGCTCCCGATCCCTGCAACATTTTGGAGCCGTCAAAGTGCATAACCCAATATTCTTCGTCAGGGAGGGGAAGTTCATCCATTGCTTCCGTCCAGTCTGCGATGAAATCAGCTAAAGACTGGGATTTGATGGCTGTACGTGGCTTGTACTGGATATCGAAGGCTGCCAATTCAATTCCCCACTTAGCCACACGTCCAGTGGCATCAGTGTTGTTTATAATGTCACCCAATGGCGCCTTACTGACTACCGTGATTGGGTGCTCTTGGAAATAATGGCGTAATTTTCTGGCTGCGAAGAAAACTCCATAAGCCAGCTTCTGATAGTGAGGGTATCGTTGTTTGGATTCGGAGAAGACTTCGCTGATATAATATACCGGCCTTTGTTCCGGTAGCTCCTTTCCTTCTTCCTTTCGTTCAACAACAACCACTGCACTAATAACTAGGTTGGTAGCCGCCATGTAAAGTAGCATCGGCTCTTGTGGTAGAGGAGACGCTAATATTGGTGCTGAAACTAAGGCGTCTTTTAACTGTGCTAAGGCTGCATCTGCCTCTTCAGTCCAGACGAACGTCTTAGTTTTCTTCAACAACCTGTATAGGGGTAAAGCTTTATCCCCAAGCCTACTAATAAATCGGCTTACAGCTGCTGCAGATCCTGTGAGCCTTTGGACATCTTTAAGACAAGTAGGCTTTTTGATGTCCATGATAGCTCGAATCTTTTCTGGGTTAACCTCAAGACCTCTTTCTGAAACAATGAAGCCTAAAAGTTTTCCTGCTGGGACGCCAAAAAAGCATTTTCCCGGATTTAGCTTCATGTTATATTTTCTTAAGTTATCAAAGGTTTCTTGAAGGTCAACGATGAGATCGCCGCGTTTTCGCGACATAACGGCAATGTCATCGACATAAGCGTGAACATTGCGGCCTATTTGATCGTGTAGGCAACGTTGTATGCACCGTTGGTACGTTGAGCCAGCGTTTTTAAGCCCGAAAGGCATAGTTATGTAGCAAAACGTTCCGAAAGGTGTGATGAAGGAAGTCTTAATTTGGTCAGACTCCTTCATCTTAATTTGGTGGTAGCCAGAGTAAGCGTCCAAAAAGCATAGTAATTCAGAACCTGATACAGCATCTACGACCTGATCAATTCGCGGCAATGCGAAGGGGTCTTTAGGACAGGCTTTGTTTAAGCCGGTGAAATCTATGCACATGCGCAAGTCTTTCACGTCCTTCTTAGGTACTAATACAGGATTTGCTAGCCAATCTGTGTGGATAACCTCTCTAATGAAATTAGCGGCACTAAGCCGAGCTACCTCTTTTCCTATTGCTTTCTTCTTCTCTGGACCGAAGCGACGAAGACCTTGTTTTACTGGCTTGGCACCTTTGGCGACATTAAGGCTGTGCTCGGCAAGTTCCCGGGGTACTCCTGGCATGTCTGATGGTGACCATGCAAAAATATCCCGTTGCTCACGGAGGAACTTGACGAGCGCGCCTTCCTATGCGTCACTGAGGTCCGCGCCTATGTTCGTCGTCTTGCTTGCATCGGCGTTGTCCAGCACGATCTTCTTCGAGTTTGAGCTGGCCTTGAAAGTGACATCCGAGGCGCAAGGAGGCTTCTTACCATCCGGCATTTCATTGGTGTTAACTTCTTTCTTGTACTGCTCCAGCTCTTCCTTGCTGATGACTGCTTCTGCTAAGACGGCGTTTCCTGCTTCGCATTCCTTCGCCTTCTTGAAGTCGCCATTGACCGTGATGACGCCGTTTGGTCCAGGTATTTTGAGCTTGCTGTAGATGTAACACGGGCGTGCCATGAATTTGGCAAAGGCTGGGCGGCCAAAGATTGCGTGATACGCACTTTTGAATTCCACCACCTCAAAGGCAACTTCCTCAGTCCTATAGTTTGTTTCGTCACCAAGGTGACGTCTAAGACGATTGTTCCCATAGAACTGGCCTGCCTGCCTGGCACTATGCCGTGAAACTTGACTGTGCTATGTTTTAGCTGTGTCTCAGAAAGGCGCATGCGCTTTAAGGTTTCAAGATAGAGGATGTTGATGCTACTCCCTCCATCCATAAGCACCTTAGAAAGCCTGCATTGCTGCACAATTGGGTTTACAACGAGCGCGTAATTCCCTGGGTTCTGTGGAATATGATCAGGATGATCGTTGCGGTCCCATGTAATGGGTGCTCGGACCAGTTGAGATACTGGGGAACCGCTGGCATAGTGGCATTGAGTTCCCTCCAGGCTGCCTTTTCCTTTTTGGCCGAAGGAGTGGCAAGGAAAGTAACAAGGCTTGTTTCGACCCTTGGAAACTTGTTGCTCCTCTTGTGCTTTGGCTCCTGATCTTCCGGCTCCGAAGCACTTTCCTCGTTGTCCTTCTGCTCTTTTTGTCTTTACGGTTCTTGCGCTTGAACTGCTTTGCCTTGAAGCCAGCGTCGGATCCTTCTTGATATCATCGTTAAGGCGGCACTGCCTGTTGGTATGGGTGCATTTGCCAAGCTTGCTATGATGGGCACAAGGTTCATCTTTGATGTCGTCATAGGTGATTTTAATGGGTCTTGACCCTTGACTGTCATCGCCTTCTTCTGCCATCTGCTAGCCCCGCTCTGGCCACCCTTCTTATTGGCAAAGGCTACCTCCTTTGATGGTCCTGGCGCATCGTTGGCTTCCTTCTTTTTCCGGCTTTGATTGTTGTTTCGCTTTTCCGGGTTAACAGCTATGTCCATGCGCAGATCGCCGTCGTCAGCTCGAGCGTCGTCTTCTGCTGCAGCGTAATTGTTCGCGCTGTCTAAGAGCTCGCCGAGGTGTTTGATGTTTTGGCTGGCTAACATATATCTCATCATGTTGCCTTTCTTCAGGCTGTTCATAAAAGCATGTATGGCCTGGATCTCAGAAACGTCTTCACATGCATTCTTTGTCTCTGTCCATCGAGCTATGAAAGCTCTGCTTGACTCCCCCTCCACTTGAGCGCACTTTAGTAGATCTGAGTAAGCCTTTGGACGTTTGTATGTGCATGAGAAGTGTTGCATGAATGTTTTCTGCATGTCTTGCCAATTGTGGATACTCTTTTCTGGCAAAGTGTCGATCCATAACCGGGCCGTTCCCTCCAACATGAGTGGAAGAAAACGTACAGCTGCGTTGTAATCACCGTCATTAATACCAACGGCGTGGATATAATCAGGCAGCCATATGTCCGGTTTGTCAATGCCATTGTACTTGTCCACAATTTTCTTGACATTGCCTAGCGAGGATGGGAGTTGCACCTTGCGAATCGCCGGTCCAAAGCACACAGGGCCCAGGTAAGACTCCTCTTGGCCGCTTTAATCTCATCGAGACGGATGCGGGCGTCTGAGATATGAGTGTTTTCCCTGGCTGGCCCTTTGTTGGATTGGCTACGCCTTGGCTCCTCCTGACGGCTTTGGCGATGAGGGGAGCGGGAGCGAGATCGCCTTTGAGGCGGATCTCTGTTGCCCCTGTTTCCTTCGTCTCTTGCCCGTGCTGCGGGCGGAGGTGGCATGTTAAGCCGGTCGCTCCCACGCCGTGCGTCCTTCCCCTTGTCTTGATCTCTTTCACGGCGAGGCGGATCATTCTTCTTATGGCGCGTGTTATCCTTTTGCCGGTGGTCGTCCTTGCCTTTGTCACTATGGCGGTTGGACCCAGTCTTTGACTCATCCCTGTGCTTGTCAGGAACTTTGTCCTTCCTGGGTTCCTTACCCTTATTGCCATGGCTACTGGAACCAGCTGGTTCCTCTGGATCCCACCGCCGGCAACGGCCGTCTTGCAAAGACGCGTGTCGTCCGCCAGTTTTGAGTTTGAGTCCGCCTTAGCCTGCTGCTCTACCGCCTTTTCGATGAGCATCTTAGAATAATGGTGGCGCTCTTCAATTGGGACTGTTTCGTCTCCCATGATTTCCCTGGCCGCCTCTATTTTTGGCCGGGGTGGAGAAGAATATGACTCCATCAGGGTTAACTTGAAAGAGTATTTCTGCCAAGGCTTTAAAGACTTTTGGGCAGAAGGCTTCTCGAAGTTTCCCTGCAGATCCCGATGCAGAAGAGGGTCACGTATACTTCGTACTTTGCGGAATTTCTCACATCGCGCTCACGCTGATACTCTTCCTCTTCTAGAGCCTTTCCAACTAGGATTAACTCTTTTTCCTTGTTAAGGAGGGACAACTTATACTTGATGTTGACTTCAGTCTCAGCTAGGAGCGCTTTCCGTCTTTCCTCAAGTTCAGCCGCGGTTGGATTTGGCCCCAAAGGTGTTTTGAGAAGCTCCCGCGCATGTGTCCTCCTTTGACCGTTCCAGGTCTTCTTCAATAGGCGTAGCCGGGGAAGGCCTTTTGGGTCCAATACTCCTCTGGCTTTTCCGCCTTGTCACCAATGTGTTTGATGCTAGAGGAAACTTCCTTCGTCTGGCTTAGCCGCGCAGCGCCATCCTCCACAGGTATCTGTGCCGGGAAAGTCATTAAGACTTCGTTTGGTTCAGATGGGCCATAGCCTCGTGCGGCAACCTGTGCTGCAAAGTCTTCCTCCTTATGTTCATCGAGATCTGAATCTTCCGCCATTGGAGCGGTGCCATCAGATCCGGCTTCGAGTCTGCTCCTGTCTGTAAGGCAGGTAATATCGACTCAGGGTCAGATTCGGCCGGCTTAGGGCCAGATGTGTCAATGACACCGACAAAGCGAGAGGCGGGCTCCATAAGCTCATAAGAGCTGGAGTCAGAATCGCTTTGGGTATCAGAGTCACTCAGATCGCGATAGACAAAGGCCTGATCCGATCTGTATTGTTGCTCGATTGCATAATCGATGGTGGTGGGTGGGCCAAAAGGCGGCGGATCCCCTGGGGAAATACGCCTCAGCCGTAAAACCCATGAAGATGTTGATGGTGCCGAAGGGGACGACGAAGCTTGATACAGTGCGTCGTTTGCTGGGACGTAGGATCCGTCGTCTTCGATGCACCCGAAGTTGTTGATGATGCGGGCGCGACCAACGCCATAGACTTGCCGATCTCGCCCAATGCTCCCGCCTGAAACAAAACTCCCGACGCCTTGGGCCCCACGGTGGGCGCCAACTGTCGAGGTATTGGTAACGCGGAACTACTATATGGATTCATACGTACCGTAGAGGAGGTGGGGAAGAACGTAGAGGGTTCCAGTGACGGGATTGCACACACGATCTTACCCAGCTTCAGATCTCACGACGGTGGCGAGATCCTACGTGCTGCTATAATTCACTCAAGGAGAATATGTGTACAGGTTACAATGAGGTTGTATGCGTGCCCTAAGGCTGCTGGAAGGCTGGCTTATAAAGGCGCCAAGCCTTCCCCTACAAGGAAAGCCTTAACCGACGTAGATCATGAGTCCTAGACTAACACGGTAACAAACCTAACTTGCTCCCTAAGGCGAACGTAGTCTGGCCTTCGTCTTGGACTTCACTAAGCCAGCCCAGGCTTATCCTTGCGCCTAAGCCATGAGGCCTTCTCCATTAAGCCCTCCGGCTTTATCTGATGGGCCTCCTTGGTGGGCCTGGTTTTATCCACCGTGGCAGGTATACCGTTCGGCATAAGCTCCACAGCGGACCTCGGGACGCCTTTAGGGCATACTCTGATACAATCCCATATCATTGTAACCTGTTCACGGCTATCGCCTTATAGTGAGTTATAGTAGCACGTAGGGTTCCGCCACTGCCGTGGAACCTGAAGCTGGGTAAACTCCGGTGTACAATCCCGACCTCGACGACGTCCACATTCTTGCCCTACGTTCACCTCGTCTAGCAGGACCCCGTCTCTCTCTCAGATGCCGATACGATGACAAGGAGGGGAAAGAAAAACCCTCGTACGCGTCTCGCGTCGCCCTCGCGGCGACGAGACGCCTCTCCCTCCCGCCGGCAGCTCCTCCCCCCTCCCGTCCTTCCTCTCCCGCCGCCGCCGGCGAGAGCCACCGGGGCAAAGCCCACGCGCAATGCTGGCGGCGGCGGTCGTCTTCTTACCGGCGTCTGGAGGGCCTCACGGGGGCGGTTTCTTCAGGTGGCGGTGCGCTTGGTTGGTTCCTCGGCCGACGGGCAGTGGAGCTCTTGAGCAGGAGATGGGATGGCAGCTCGGCGGCGGGGACCTGTCGTGGCCGGCGAGGCCAGTGACGGCAGTGGCCTTGGGAGGATGGCGGCGGCTAGATCTGGGCCTAGGTTTGGGCCTAGGTCTGGGCTGCAGGGGCTTGGTCGGTGCTTAAGGCATGCAGGGCTGCTTGTGGGTGGTACGGAGGCACCGCATCCACCGTGCTCGTCGCCTGCTGCCTCCTCTCTCCTCCGCAGGTCACGTGTGGGCTAGATAGGGCCAGGCGGGCTCGGATCTGGACCAACCATCCATGTCCGTTTCGTGGAGCTGTGTCCTGTGGTTGGTGCGAGTTACCTGGACGTCGGGGCGGCGGCCCGGATGGAGAGGCTGCACGCTGGGCTTTGCGGCAGGCAGCGTTGCAGTGGTGGTGGCTCTTCTGGTTGGCTGCATGGGTAGCGACGAGAGGGGTGGTGGGTGTTCCTGGTGTTGTCGTCTTCGCGGTGGCGGCTCCCTGGTCCAGATCTGGAGAGCTTGAGTGGGGGTGGCGGCGTTCCCCCTGTCGGGTTACTTTGGCGATCCTCAGGTGGTATGGGTGACGGTCCGAGCGAAAACTCCGCGTTTCGAGCCGGCTGCGGCGATGCTTATGGGCATCGTACCCTCTTGGGGGCGCCGTTGTGGGACCGCTCTCCTTGCCAGAGGCTCCGGGTGAAAATCCTAGTCCAACTTCAGACTCGGCGACGGCGGCGTTCTGCGTCGTTACCTTCTTGAGGGCGTTGTCATGGAGCTCAGGGTCCTTTTTTTTGCCGCTTCAAGTTTGCCCTGTTCCTAACGTGAAGCTTTTTCGGCTCCGACATGGGACGACCTCGCTGGTCTCCTATCTTTTACACGTGATATTGTTTCATTGTTCTCGGTCCTCGCTGTTCGCTGGCAGGATCGGCGCTCCGCTGTCCGGAGCGAGAGAGAGGGCAGGCGGCCCTCTCCAGCAATGGTTTGGTGTGTTCAATGCAATGCTATCCGGTGGTTTTATCAGGAGGCGCGCCTTCGTTCTTGTTCGGTAGTCTAGGTTGCTTAGTGTTAGGTGTGGCTTCTCCGGTTTTTCATGCTCGACTTCGAGTTGGGGGCTTTGCTTCCCTCTCGTTTGTCGTTTCTTTTTACTTGCTTTTGTAAGAGGGTTTCCTCAAAGCCTATTTGTGGTATGTGGGATCAGTAAGTGTGTAACTTCTGATGTAAGTCTTGTTGAGTACCTTTGAACTCACATAGGTTTTGCTGCTTCAGCGGACTTTGGCACCTGTGTGTGGTGCATAGTTCATAGAGTTTGACAACGAGGGTTATGATGAGTAGCAAGGAGATTTAGGTGACAGTCTGCGGACTTGTTGGTTGCTTGATGAGTAGCAAGGAGATTTAGGTGACAGTATGCGGACTTAGTGGTTATTGGATCGGTTGCCTTTGAGACCCTCTTTGGCTCATTTGATATCTTGATCCATGTATGAGCGTTGCTATTTACTTCTTTCAAGTCGTCGAGTTTATGTTGTGCTAATTGAGATGTTTCCTGCCTCAACTTGTATACAACGCGATGATCTATATGTTACACAAGGAAGGACTTGGTTAAGTACCTTAAACATGCATACATCACATACTCGGGACTTGGATGTGCACGCCTAGGGACGGAGAGAGGGCCCAGGCTATCCTGGTCATGGCCCGAGAAGTGAACTTGGAAATATACTTCACTTTATTAAACGAAGGCAAAAGATTGCCTTATTAATTTAAATAAGAAGGAGTTTAACAGAAGTTTTACAATCCCATACGAACAAGCAAGAACGCTCGATTTACAAACCCATACGAGCGAGAATAAAACGCTCACAAAACACACAAAGAACTACTCTCCCGCATGATGGATCCCAAGTGCTTAGCCCCCGGGGCGCTCCACAAGGCCGACTCGGATTTGATCCGCGCAAACAATCACCGTTGGCACGGCAGAAACGTGCGGAAGACGCGCGCATTCTTTCGGTTGAGCATAATGAGGGATGCCAAAGATTTTTGCCACAGGTGTCGTTGGTGTGTAGATGACGGAGTTCCACCAAATCTTGCATTGAGCTTAAAAGAGTGTCATTGGCTAGTGTTGATCGTGGAGAGCCCGTGTCAAGCGAATCACCATGTTCCAAACACGATGGTGAAGCGGGCATTTGAAGAAAAGTGTATGGCGGATTCCATCCTCTCTCTTGCATAGTTGGCAAGACCACAATTTGGCCAACCAAGACGGTGGAGTCGTCGGCCGTCCACACCCGGTTTTCGAGAACAAGCCAAGCGAAAAGCTTGCACTTGGGAGGTGCCCAGTCTTCCAAACCATCTCCGACATAGTGATCTCGTCAAGCCTTGAATTGTGCTTTGTAGGCGGAGGCTGCCTGTACAGCCGGAGTTGGGTGAATTTCCAAGTGATGGTCGTCGTGGCCCTCCACGAGATGGAACTGTGCTCACTTTCGTCCAAACATTGGCGAACTCGGTGATGTGTTGAGCGGTGATTGCCCTCGGCATGTTGATGTTGGTGATCCTAAAAACACGTCCATGATTCCCTTATTGACGGTGAAGTTTTTCCTAGTGTGAGGGCAAAGATGGATGGAGCCACCGACTTCGATTTCAGCCATGAAGCCACGGGGAGTGCCAAAATTTTGCGATGCGGCCGTCTCAAATGGTGATGACGGTGGCTGCATAGAAGAGATTACATGTCCTCCTTGTTGCAAGGGTTTTCTTTGCCAATCCACGCCTTGGTGGGGTCCTTCCATTGGAGCCACGGAACGAAGACAAGCGCCCTAGCGAACTTGTCAAGGTCCATAATACCCAGCCCGCCTTTGTCTTTAGGCCTACAAAGAATTTTCCAATTAACCTTGCATGGCCATCCGGACACTTTTTCGCCGCCGCCAAAGAAAGGCTCTCTCTAACTTGTATACCGAGTGTAAGATGCCGGGGGATCACAAAGAGGAGATGAAGTGGTAGATGGGTTGCGAAGTAATCACCGACTTGATAAGGGTGCCTCTTCCGGCCATTGCAATGTTCTTGCCATGCCATGGAACAAGATTGGAGGCCACTTTGATGTGCCTATGGGTTAAGGGGAGGCCCAAGTATTTTTATATGGGGGAAGGTGCAGCGGCTGAACCGGGAAGGGTTGCATGATGAGGTCAAGATCCAAAAGAGAGCACCGACCGAATTGGTACCACTTGGATTTTGAGCACATTGGTAACCACCCCGTAACTTTCTCCAAAACCCTCAAGAATAGTCGCCAAAATTTTGAAGTCCTCCTTGATTGGGGCCAATGCGAGATTGGCGAGCCCGTAACTCCATTGAGCTTACGCGGGAGGACGCGGTGACAAGGAGGGCCG